>JAJTUV010002828.1:0-350390 GCA_021653895.1 Mastomys natalensis | reverse complement strand
AGAACAAAGAGGAAGGGGATGGGAGGAGTTGTGAGGGGAAACTGAAAGGAGGAGAGCATTTGAAATGTAAATAAATAAAATGATTAATAAATAAAAAAAAGAAAGAACAAAAATCCTAGGAGGATTATCTGCTTGGAACAGTAGTTCTAATGTCAGCTGTGCATAGAGAAGGCTCCTAAAACCCATGTGTTTTTGTTTCGGTATGTCCACTGCACGCGCTTACATGTGGCATTCAACTGTATGCAGTTTTTTCCTCATTCTAGAAGAATGACGAAAGTGCTTGTTTCTAATAGGTTGGAAATGCAAATTTTGACTTAAATTTAAAAGCTGTTTTAAAGCTTCCCAATAGAAAGGGAACAAATAAATGTCTTTCAAAACAAATGCTGAAGCCAATTAACTGAACATAAAAAATAATTTTCTTTGGATGTTAAAAATATTGCCAGTATTAAAATTATGTCGAATATATCATTGCTCTTGGAAATTTTAACCAAAGTAGATACAGTATTAGTTTTTTAAGCAATATTTATGTATTAAACTTACCACTCTTTACTTTAGCGATACTGTGATTATGTTTCTTTCAAATTTGTTTATTCCCAAAAGATACCAATCGTGCATGTTGCAAAAAGGGGGTCACCATCATTCTTATCTTTTTGGGAAATAAATGCCATAAAAGAATAAGAAGCTGCATCTCTTACTGGGCGGGAAGTAAAAAACAAAAAATCATGAAGACTATTGCCTTTCTTTCCAATTCTCTGGTGGGTAAACATTGACCAAAGTGATGTTGTTTTCACACACTTATGATTTTTTATTAAAAGGGGTTTTAAAACATTTGGATTGGAAAATTTAGTGAATTTCATTAAAGGATATTGGTCTACAAACCAAACAAAAGATATTATGTAATGCACAGTGTGTGTGTAGAGTTGCCTTTGTAAGTTCAGGAAAAAAATTGAAATTCTGAAACAGGTAGATCCCAATATTTTGAATAAGGGATTATTGGCATATGTTAGTATTTAACTACCTTGTGAGTTTTTGGAAGCAACATTAATGAATTTGTATAAAGATCATCATAATGTACAAGTGCAAATAATATTACATTAAAGGCTCTTGCCATAATTACTTTTGTCAGGCCCTCTCAAGGCTAATTATAAGGCTGTGCCGCTTGGTGTTGCTTTTCTGAACTGTTCTCCGAGGTTGAGAGGAAATCAAAGGAAACAAGCTTCAAGGGAGGCAGAGAGGTTTAATTACTAGTATTAGCTGCTACTACAAATCTCAAGCACATATGTCTACTTTAATAGTATTAAATTATTCACTTGTAATAATGAGTTCTTATAACCTATGAGAAACTAGTACATAAATTTGAATGCTAAGGCTAATGAGTGTTACTTCACAGGGCTCAGTGATTAACAAGTTAATCTTAAGTATATCTGCCTATGGATACTTATAATTTCAAATTTATAATTTGCCATTAGAGGATAGAAGATTAAAAAGCTAAGAAATTTGGAGTTTTGCCAAGAAAACAGAGTGGACAAGTATAGTTTTATTTCCTTTCTCTGGATGAACCAAAACTTCTTTCATATTAATGTGACTACAATTCTTTCTTTAAAAATTAATAAATTTTATTTTATGTGTATGAGTATTCTCTCTGAATATATGTCTGAATGCCACTTTGTGTGCCTGTGCCCATATGGGCAAGACGAAAGTATTAGATTCTCTGATCGAAGTGACAGATGGTTGTCAGACACTGTATGGGTGATAGAAAATAAACTGGGTCCTCTTCAAGAGCCGTCAACTGATCTTAACTGCCAAGCCATCTCTCCAGCTCCCATTTACCTATAGTTTTTAAAAATATAAAATTTAGAATCACCTGATGGCAAACAAGGGGTTTGAGGAGAAAAATGAAATGTATTAAAAGAAATAGTCTAGGAGATGCTGAAATGGATGAAGAAATGCTCAAGAGGCTGTAAATTTAACGAATACAAAGATGCACATAAAAACAAAGCAAAAAGAGGTCATGAATTTGAACAATAGGCTTTATGGGATGGTGAAGAGAGAGAACAAAGAAGGGAGAAGTAATAATTATATAATCTCAAAAGTGTGAATGGTTATATATGTGTAATGGCCATGTGTCTGAGGCAGATGTAGGCAACAGTAGAAAGAGCAGGTTGAGGAGAAATGGAGAAGAATTCACACTTAAGGTGGATGGACTGGGGGAGAAGTATCACAGAAGTTCTGGGGGTAGGCTACCAATAAGTTGCAATGCTTTAAATTTCACATCAGTTCAGTTTGCTTCTGTATCAGTGAAGTCTGCATGCTCCCGCAGCTCTCTGACATCATTCAGTGTCTTCAAGATGGTAAAAGATACATCCTTGAAGATTTTGTATTATCCTCTCATTAAGCCATCAAGTAAGATAGTATTCATAGTTAATTTTTGTTAGTCGTGTTATTATAACCATTAGGTGTAAGGGTCAAGTTGAAGGATCTCCCATCATTTGAAATATTATACCTAAAACTCACATATGTACTCTTAAGCTCTCTTATGCTTACCTTCAAGCAAGAGATCAAAGTCCAGAAAGTTAGTTTCTAACTCTCCTTCACTTCCTTTCTGTTATTTCATGAGCTTTACAAGAAAAACAATCAGAGAAAAAATCCATAAAAAAGCATGCCCTGAGTCCAATTGTTCCTGACTTTGCTGGGATGTGCATTGGATTACCTTTACATAGTCAAATTACCCAACCTTAGGAAACAATAGTTAACATTCCTGTGCCTATAAGTGGCTTGTATGCTAAGAACAATCAACTCTTCAATTCAGATTAAGATGAGTAAACTAGACCTTACCAGCAAGAGGAAGGAGAGAGCTGTAGTAAATGGATTTTTTTGCTTAATCTAACTGTAGTAGTAAAAGTATCTAATCTCATGGCTGTAAAAAATAGAATAAATCTTTGCTTGTATTTTATACTAATTTGATAATATTAAACATTTGAGTCGTGTGTGTGTGTGTGGTGTGGTGTGTGGTGTGTGTGTATGTGTGTGTGCTGTGAAGACAATGTTAAATCCCTGGAGGCTAGAACAGCAAGTGGCTGAAAATGCCTGATGTGGACTGTAGGAGCCAGACGTTTCTTACCTTATGAGTTCCCCATTCCTCCAAATTGGCAAGTCTATATTTTTAATTTTTTTCTGTTATTTATAAATTATATCATTCATGCCCCTTTTCAAACTCACGTCCCTTTTCTTTTCTTTCATGTTATTTGAATATATGTTTTCAGGAATGATCATTTAGTATTGAATAGACAACTGGTTTGATTTTTCTTAGAGAAGCCTATTTTTTTCCCACTCTCAGCACTTCTTAGTTTCCTGTAGTTATTGGGTATGGTTCAAACCTAATTCTCTATTTATATAAACATGTCTATTAGCACCAAAGTATTTCTTATATTAAGAAATTGTCCTTTATGTAAGCAGAATTGTAAAAAAATAACATGGTTTACTGTATAATTTTGGAATTTCAAATGTCACTATATATTAATAATGATAATAAAAATTAAAATAAGTACTCATGTGTTCTTAATGGAAACTCTGTCATCCAGTAATACTATAAAATATGAAATAGGTAATTGTCATATTTAATAGTATGCTAACATTGATTCTTTGGCTTCTACTTTTAGCTAGTGAAGTATACCATAAAAAAAATATAAAAAAAAGTAATCATCTATGGATGTTTAATATTTACTTTACACTAAAATTAAAGTTACATGTAGCTATATAAGTTATTTTCAATCCCCAAGATCATTATTTATTGAAATGCAACTAATGGAAAGTCCTGAATTAAGTGTCAGTGTATCATTTAATACATTAATAACAGATATTCTAGAATTTTAAACGGTTTTCATTTTCAAGGCTTCATTTATATTGCACTGTTATAAATGGTCATCTTATATTTGCTCAGAAAGCAATGCATAAAAATTATTGCAATGTTATTTTGTGAAAACAGAGTTTAGAACACAGAAGCACAAATCAAGAACTTTGGTGTTACTTTGTTTAAACCCCTTAGTGTCAATAAACACTGTGAAAAGAAAATGAATCCAGGCTGCACATGTCTCCTCTCAATCTTATCGTCCTTGTACTTCATGTCTGAAATTCTAAGCTATCATATGTTAATTAATCAGAGCATTCTATATTAATAGTAACAGAAAGAAAAACTGCAATATCAGCTACAAAAATAAAAAAGATGAGTCTAAGAAATATGAACAAAACCTAGAGAACAGGGAAGCCTAGAGAATATTTTACCCTTACCCAAACTGCTCAAAAACCAAAGAAAACATTTTAGTTATAAATCCTACTCCCAACCATCAATTCCTACATATCTGATGAGAAAAGTAATCCTTTACCCTGTAGTCCCACCTTAACACAAGTTTAGGACAAAGAACACTACGTGACAGGAGTAAGTAGAGTTTTGTGGAGGAATCCTGGCATGACATTATTTAGGGGAACAGTTGAATAGGCTCCCATCTTGCATAATGGGAACAAATGACACCATTATAAGAAATATACATAAGATCGAAAAGAATTTTTTTCTCATTGCTTAACTGACACAGAGAGAGAGAGAGAGGGAAAGGAGAGAGAGAGAGGAGAGAGAGATGAGAGAGAGAGAGAGAGAGAGAGAGAACTACCACCACACCACCACCACACTGAACAAAATTATTTGTACTATGGATTTGGCAATAGTGTCAATACACCAATTATTGGATGGTTTCTTGCTACAACAGAGTCCTGAATTTCATAAACGATTTATGTTTTTACAGAAGGATACATGAGAGTGAATTGAAGGAAATAGTTTTAATGCTGCCGTTCTTACTGAGTTGTGTTTGAATTTATCTTCTTAAATGGTAAAGGGTTAGCTAGAATGGGTGAAAAGACTGAGCTTATAACCATATTAATAGCTGATTTTCTTATCCATATACTTATAAAATGAGAAAAAATTATTCTACACACATGGGCTTAATGTAGGCTTGTTTATTCCTATTTCTTCTCCAAAAGAAAAATGTAAACAACTGTGAAAAACTTTCATGGAATTTTCATACTACCATGGTACACAAATACATATTACTATAATGTGCTGGGATAAAATTGAGAAACGTGATTCCAATACTACTATATTACTGGCTGCCACTAATTTTTCTGGATGACATATTTTGCCTTATTGAGTGCATCTTTTAAAGAGATTTGAGCAAGAGAGGAACACCTCTGTATAAAGGATAAATCCTTGATTTCCTATTATAAACTCAGGGAATGCATACTTTATGATTTGGATTTGAATCACCATTATGATTCTTATGTCTAGCCTGTATTTGTATTATTTTATTTTCAGGTTATTATTTTATTTTCAAAAGGAATTAATGTGAACAAATTTAAATCTTTAAGATTTTAATTCAACCATTTTGTCAAAAAAATAGCAATTGTTCTTCTAGAGGTTTTTATGATGCCCAATAACATACTTGCCTGCATTTTTACTTTTTACTAGCTGTTTTCCCCATTGTGTGGACATAGCTTATATCTGGAAAATATTTTTACCTGAAATGTCCTTTGATTAATTCTCTCATTATCATCAATTTTTATTTTCTCTTTTCAACATTTTCAGTGAAATATATCGAGATATTTTCTGAGATGTCAAGTTGAGGATCTATAAAACTATTAATTAAGCCTACCTTATAAGCACTGCTTATGGTAAGCTCTGTGTTTTTAACCTGCTTTATTTTCTTTCAATATCTGATTCTTACCTTCAATTACGTTACTGCGCATCTCCACAGACATCCCTTCAAGTTAACCAGAATCTTTATGGTTCTCCAGTGAGATACAAGGTTCTAGATGAACAACACTAAGAATCCAAAAATGTTGACTGATAATTTTTTTGTAGCAAGAGCTTTCCACATGCAGCTTCAAACTATATATAATTTGCTTGGAGAATTCACTGTCTGAAAGACAGCTAATGAAGTAACAAGGAAACAGCTCGGTAGGAAACGTACTTATATAGATGTTTCCCTTACTGGATCAAGTGAAAAATGTTCATCAAAATAAGCAAATTAGTGGAACGTTCTAATATAATATTTAATGTGGATTGAAAACTATATTGGACAGCTCCTACCATTGAGATTAATGAAATGCATAGATAACTTGAAGATTTTCAAACTAGAAAATAGGTCAAATGAAAAAATAGCTCATCTCAAAGGGTAGAAAATCAGATTATATATACAGAAAAGTAAGAATTTGTTTTGAAGACATTATGAATGTATTATGTTGATAACAATACTAGTCATTATTCTAGAAATAAGAAAATTCATGTTAGTGATTGGTAACTTTCATTCAATTAAGTCTCATGATCATGAAATTAGCTAACTTTCACTTAAGCTAATGTAAATATAATTTGAGAAAATATCCAAGGAAAGCATTTGTGCTGACAATGTGTGAGATGTTAACAGAGACATAGCATTAGATAGATTACTTATGTGAAGCAGTTTCTTAAAGAGAATTCTAGGATCTTAACTCAGTAGCTGAGTGCATAGAAGCTCTTTCCTAAATATCTAAATTTGCATAGACCACACAGTAATTTAAATTCATGGATGGTCCTGATGACAACCTGGATTGGATTCAAATTTGCCTTTGCTTTGGTTTATTCTTGAGTATTAAAAAAATCATTGTAAAGAATAGAAATCAAATCAGGATTCAAGTGTGTGCATGGATCCATTTTACTTCCCTTATACTCCATAAAGTCAAGCTCTCACTCACACATTAATATCTTTTTCTATCCGTATACAAAAACATAAAATTATGTGATTGATGTTGTGTGTCCTCTTAGCCTCACTGGTATTTGGAAACTACAATATAAAACATAATTGTGTTTTTCAGGAAGTTATGTCACTCAAGCTTATTGTTTAGCTCCTTGATCTTCAAATCTATGGAAATATTAGGGAAACTTGTCTCATTAAAAACAGAACATACAGCCCAAGTATATCTCGTTAATCTAGTTAAATAATTCTATTAGCATGTTTGATCATAGTCTACAAAAGAATCTCTGAGTTTTACTAAAAGTCACCTAGAGGTCAAGACCTATAGATGTACAGAGTGTAAAGTCAAGTGTAATATATTATTAAACTAATGTCTATCTTTAAACGGAGGAGTAAAACCTTAATAGTGTGCTATTATTATTTGTGACCATTAATATAAATTATCGAAAAGGAAAAGAGCAACAGGAACTGACCTAATTAGTTGTGGGATACTTGTACATTGATGCAAAATGAAGAAATGAACATATTGGTTTCAGTTTTTTAAAGTAAATGGATCAAGTATATCATGAGTTCTCTATTACTACCTTGCTTACTTAAAGAAGATTATAATGGATAGAGTCAATGTATGACTACAATGAAACAGTAATTTCTAGACACATCTAGGCAGTTGTGATGGCGCTCACAAAGACCAAGGAAGTGGAAGCCAGACAAAAATCCCAGCATAAAGTGGTAGATACTTATGAAGTTCTACCCTAGCTTGAGGAGCTGTTGATAATTTGTAGTTGCCTGAAGAGGGGAGTTCATTCTTTTAAAAGTGTGTCTCTAGGTAGGTAGACTACAATCCAATAAATTACCACATACCTAAGAGTACATAGCCAGTTCTAATGGGACTGGATTTTATCCATTAGATGGGACAGAGACAGACAGATACAGAATCAGGGGTAGATCTTCGAGGACTTTGGGGATGGAAGTAGACATGATCAAAATACTATGTCTGAAATCCTCAAAGAATTAATGAAAATATGTATAAAAAGATACCATTTTATGTAAGCAGGTTAGTGGCTACATTGTGACATTTCTGTATGATGATAAAATCAGTCACAGGCGTTAGAATCAGATCAATGTGGCTTTTCAGCATAGCTCTGCCATTTACCACAAAATGCAAATACATCTTTTCAAGCCTGGTTTCTCTTCTGTGAAGTTTAGATAGTATTAGCATCTTTAAAACTTGTGAAAATCAAATGTAGGCATGCGTAGAGTACTTGATATAATTTATAAAGAATACATACAATTACTAAATGAACGATGAATTAGTTAACACCATGGAATCTATAATATTCAGGTACCACCTAGCAAGTAACTGAAATGAAATATACTTGGTTTCAAGATACTTGCTTATTAGCAATTCCTCCATTGTAGTTAAAATTCTTTCTGATTTTGTTTCACTTTCTCCTTTTCTTCTAACAGTTCTTCAAAGATAATATTGAAGTCATGAGTAAATATAAAAATTGTTGATGTCTATCTATCCTTTATGCTTTCTCTAAGCACTCTGAACCCCTCTATTGATTAGCTATTTTTTATTATTCTCAGTTCCTTTTACTTCACATAACAAGTAATGCTTCATGTTCCTCATTCGGGGGCTTTGGATGTGTTATCTTGCATATCTCTCCATACTCAATAATTCGGGGATATGCATGCCTTTTGAAAGTATCTATTTCAACAGTACTTCAGAACTTAGCTATTACAGCAAAGATGTGAAGGGAAAGTATTTCCATGCATACAACATTAGTGCTTTGTATTTACGAGGCACCTTTCATCTGCATTCCTCAAAGCCTTTCACAAATATTATCTGATGCTTTATTCACTGGGCCAAGCTTCAAGCAAAACTGCCTTTCAAAGAATTTTCTCAAAGTATAACAGACCTCATGAGGGTAGTAGGAGTTTATATATCTGGTCAAAGTGTCAGAATGTTCAGAGGCATCTAAAAATATATATGAAATACCACATAACAAGCTATGTGATTTAGAAGTGTAATGATCCACAGGTAGAGCTTTTACAGTAGATATATAAGCAGAGACTTTATCATATTGACATAAAGACCAACAGTAACATTATAAGCTAATAATATCTGAGCAGTTTTGTCCTCATGTAATAACCTTACTTTACCATGTACACAAATATAATTTTTAAAAATTTATCTCTTCATGTATTTCTTAAATGTAGGAAGGTGATGTCTGCATATACACCTACAAGCCAGGAGAAGGCATCAGATCTCTTTAAGATGGTTGTGAGCCATCATGTATTCAATTACTGGGAATTGAACTCTGATCTCTGGAAGAGCAGCTAGAGTTCTTAACTGCTAAGTCTTCTCAGCATCACTGCCCCAAATATAATTTTAATACATGACAATATTGATGATAGTTTGTAGGTAAACAGCACAGGCATCACCCAAGCTTGTACTTCAAATGCTAAGTATAGAATGTATTACATGGGGCAGAGTTATTGCTAATTAGTTATAATAATTGGCATCATGATTGTCAGAATATGTTAGATCTGGAATCCAGTTTTTATTTTAAAAAATAAAGTCAGTGAAACTAAAATACAAAATAAAACAAAAAAACCATGACACAATTTAGATATCAACAGATCATGTGGAGCCCAGTCCCAACAGGTATCTCTACATCACAGCTTCTGCATCTACGACTCAAAGAATATATTCAGAAGAGGGGCCAGAAAATAGTGAAGGAGCCAGAATACTGGTTAGTTTTTGGTGAAGCAGTCTGCTACAAAATTGCATAAACAAGATTAGAACAATGGCAATATCAATCGATATATTAACAGGGAAATGGAAAATTTACAGTGTCTCAAACCTAAACAAAGAACTACAGGTTACTAATTATTGCTGTGAAAAGGAGAATTAGCATCCTATATGGATGAATCCCTTATTGGCTATACAATGCAGACTGGAAATCCTTAAAAACTATATACACACTGTTTTAGCTAGGGTTTCAATTACTATGAAAAAAACACTGTGACCAGAACAATTCATATATAGGAAAGCATTTAATTGGGGCTAGCTCACAGGTTCAGAAGCATAGCCCATTATTGTTATGGCAGGAAGCATGCTTGTATGCAGACAGACATGGTGCTGGAGAAGAAGTTGATAGTTCTTCATCCAAAGCCATAGGCAGCAGGAAGAGAGAGAGTGACATCTGGCCTGGCTTGAGTATTTGAAACCTCAAAGCCCACCCACAGTGACATAATAAGCTCCAACAAGGCCATATCTACTCCAATAAGGCCACATCTCCTAATAGTGGCATTCCCAATGACACTATGGGTGCATTTTCATTCAAACCATCACATTCCACTCCTGTACCAATAGGCTTACAGCCATATCATAATTCAGAAAAGCATTTAGTTCAACTCCAAAAGTCCCCATAGTCTATAAGTCTCAAATTGTTTAAAAGTCCAATGACTAAAGTCTCTTCTGAGATCCATGGCAATCTCCTAACTATAATCTTTTATAAAATCAAAATAAAAAAGCAGATCACCTACTTCCAACATATATGACACAGAATATATATTTACATTCCGAAAGTAAAAAATGATGCATAGTAAATACTGATCCAAAGCAAGACCAAAAACCAGCTGAGCAAACTCCAAACTCTGCATCTCTATGTCTGATGTCAAAGCACTCTTCAGATCTCCAACTCATTTTAGCTTTTTTTTTTTTGAAATGAAAAATGATAATGTTTAATTAAATGAAATAGAAAAATAATCAAAGTTCATTATAATCAGCAATTTATATTTCTTCTGTACCAAAATTTTTGCCACAGTTTAATAGTGAATAGAATTCAAGCGAATGAATGAATAGAATTTAATAACATTCAGTGCATTCTTATTCTAGTATATAGGAAATGGCCTAAGGGTAGCAGTGGGAAGAAATTGACGTAGCATCCTTCCCAACAATAAGACCATGATCAACAAGCTATGCTGTGTGATTTTCTTTTTTTTTTTTTCCTTTTTTAATTTTATTTTTTTTGCTTATTCACTTTATAACCCATCCCAGTCACCCCCTCCCACAATCCTTCCCCATCTCTTGTTTTCTGAGTACCCCCTTCTCCTGTATCCCCCACCCTGCCACTGGCCTTATGGCCTTATGTTGTAAATGTGCAGCTTGGTTTTCATGCAGGTCTCAAACATCTGAAGTGGGGGCTATCCCAAAACATGCAGCCTGTATATGGAGTATGGTCTTCTAGCTGGGTGCCTCATCTGGCCTCAATGGGAGAGGAAGCACTTAGCCTCTCATTTTAGCTTTATTGACTGCAACATACTTCTTTCTCTTGGGCTGGTTCCACTCCATGTTAGCAGCTTTCCTCTGCAGGTACCACACAACTCTGACAACTCCAACATTTAGGGTCTCCATTAGGCAATCCAGGCTTCACCTTCCCAGACAAATGCAGTGGCCTCTCTAGGACTCTATGTGGGATACCCCTTATATATTCCTGGCCTTGATGGCTTTCTTTAGTTGTCAAGGGGGGTTCCATAACCCTTTTCTTATATCCTTGACTCTAAAGTCAGAACCACATGGCTGAAGCTGTCAAGTTCTACCATTTGCTCGGACTGAAACATGGCCTCCTTCTTTAAATACATTTTCAGTAGCTTTCTGCTTTCAATGGTTTCCTTCATTTCCTAAGTTTGGCTGTACTGGAACTAGGTCTATAGCCCAGGCTGGTCTTGAAATCAGAAATCCACCGCTTGCTTCTGCCTGATTTCTGCTATGATTAAAGGTGTTTGCTACCAAGCTTTTCCTTTAGTGCCCTTTCACAAATTAGAAGCTTAGCTTGGTGAGGTTTTACGCTGGGGTCACCACTCCATTTAATCCATTTAACACCAAACTTTTTTAAAAATAAAACTTTTCCTTGTGCTCCTTTTCTCCTCAAACTGTACACTTGTTATTTTTCTTTGCTCAGCTTGTTCTTTACATTATAGGTCTGCATAAGCATGGTCACTAATTACCAAGCAACACAGTCACTATTAGGCTGTCTGGAAACTACTTCTGCCAAAGCTGTTAATTCACAACTCTTCAATTTAGCCTCAAACAGATTTTTTTTTTTTTTTTTTTTTTTTTTTTTGCACAAGGGCAGAAAGCAAACATGAATGGTTTTTAGGCCATATACTAATATTCTTCTCCTCTGAAACCTCTTTGGGCCACCACAGTTTGAATCACTCTCAGTACCACTGTCTTCAATGTTCTTATTAGTATGGCCCATTAAGTGTTGCTTAAAGAATTCCACTACTTTGCTAATCCAAGGTCACAAAGTCCATATTCTTTCAAACAAAAGCATGTTCATGCCTAACTCACTAATATTCCAGTTCTGGGTATCAACTTCTCTCTTAGTTAGGGACTGTGAAGCGACACCATGACCAAGGACATTTAATTGTGATTGGCTTACAGTTCTGAAGTTTAGTCCATTATCATCCTGGTGGGAAGCATGAAGCACACAGGCAGACACGATGAAGAGTAGCTAACAGTTCTACATCCAAATCCAAGTCAGTAGGAAGAGAAGGTGACACTAGATCTGGCTTGAGCATCTGAGACCTAAAAGCCCACGTGTAGTAACACACTTCCCCCAATAAGGCCACACCTCCTAATAGTGCCACTTCCTATGACCCTATGGGGGACACTGTCATTAAGCTACCTCCACACACAAATCATTAAAATGGACTCAGTAGGTTGTATTTATTTATCTGTAAATATATGAACATGCATGCACACACATGTACATGTATGTACCAATAATAAAGAAAAAGGTTATCAGCTTGAGAGTGGAGGACATGGGGTTGGTTTAAGGGAGGCTAGCTGGCAGGGTTGGTTGGAGGAAAGGAAGGGGGAAAGTAAAATAATTATATTTCAATTAAAGCATATTAAAATAATTTTAAAAGAAGACTGGCATATTCACATTTGTTGTTGTTTCTCTGTTAATACTACTTTTTCTACTATTTGTTAAAATATGTTCCTGAAAAAATTACAAAAAAAAAAAGAAGAAAAAAATCCCTTTGTCTTTCTCTGTAAGAGCCACCAGTGATGAGAGTAGGCAAGGCTACTCAAGTATTTAGATTACTTCTCTACTTTAAGGACCCTTTTTACTATGTTTATTTCTCTGTGTGTATATGCATGTGTATACTCTCATGTATGTGTTCATGTATACTATGGTGTACATATGTGTATGTTGGAGTATATTATAGTATACCCTCTGGTAGTCAGTTTGATCATTTTACCATATGTGTCCTGGGGATAAAACTCAGATTATCAGGGTTGGTGGCAAGCTGCTTTCTCTACTGAGCCATCTACTGGCCTTCTTCCCAATTTTTGATTGCTACCCCTCATACTTTTATTATCATGGAGACTGTGGCTATAGTTATATCAGGAAGGTATATCCTTTGGGGTCTGTGGTGATCTGAATGTGCTTGGCCCAGGGAGTGGCACTATTAGGAGGTATGGCCTTGTTGGAGGAAGTGTTTTCACTATGTAAATGGGCTTTGAGAGAGGTCACAGTGCAGAAGTCTGTCTCTTCTTGGCTGTCTTCAAGATGCAGAACCCTCAGCTTCTTCATTAGCTTCCTGGACACAGCCATGTTTCCACCAGCATGATGGACTAAAATCTGAACCTGTAAGCCAGCCTAATTAAATGTTCCTTATAAGAGTTGCCTTCCTCTGCTACATATGCAACTGAGCCATGGGTCCCTCCATGTGAACTCTTTGTTGGTGGTTTTTAATGGGAGGGGATGCCCTTGGTCCTGTGAAGGCTTGATGCCCCAGCATAGGAGAATGTTGGGTCGTGAGTAGGAGTGGGTGATGGATGGTGGAACACTCTCATAGAAGCAGGGGTAGGGACGATGGGATAGGGGTTTGTGAAGGGGAAACTTGGAGGGGGATCACATTTGAAATGTAAATAAATGAAATAACCAATAAAAAAGAGTTGCCTTGATCATGGTGTCTATTCACAACATGGAAACCCAAACTAAGACAGAGTCGAAGCAAAACACTTTAATTTTTATAATGCAGATAAAAACAAATGATACAAAAATCTTAAATTGTACCAGAACCTAGAAAACAAAGCATTACTGCATATATATTTTAGATAAGGATATCACTAGCTTCCTTTACAATACCTTCATAGTATTATTATTTTTATTGTTCTTCAATACTCCTATTATACTTTCTTACTCAGATAAATATTATGCTAAAGAATTACACTATTTGAAAGAATAGCAACTATTAATAAATGTGAGAATTTTAAGTCTTTGGAGGATATGATTAGTTCTTCCCTTTTAAAAGACAACATAGCATTTTACAATTATGGATTGTATGTATCTTGAGGTTCAAAAATAGGAGATTCAAGGAAGGGAAGCAGCCTCTAGTTTGAGGCTTTGGTCCATTGGTATTAAACTAACAATATTTTTGGGCACTCAGCCACCTCTCTTGGGCTTCTAAGGAAACCACATTAATTGTGCTTATACTGCATTTGCCATTCATCTTTATTGTAACCAAAGGAGATAAAATGTTGACTCTGATTTCGACATGTAATAACTTATGTTGATGCATTAATAGATTACTATGTTTGTATAATTTGCTCAAGCACAGATAATTAAATCTCTTTCAGATTTTCTGTAGAAATTTTCCTAACTTCAGTAGTACCTATATAATATATGCAACTAATAGCAGCTTTAACTTATTTGGAGTATGATTTTTATCTTAAGTTGATTCAGAAAGTACCATAAAAGATAATAGCTCAAGAAGATAAGTGAGTAACTTGTGCTCTGATTTCTTCATATAGTTCTGTGAGCATCTAACCAAATTTACAAATGGAATATTATATGGAAAAACAAATTCTCATTTTAAATGGTAATTGTCATTCCTGATATCCATCTCTTCCTTTATGGGGAATGACAAGTTAAATAAATTTTATGAAAATAAAATTGATCTATATAAGTTATGAATTACATGTAGGGATTTTCCTCTAAATGTACTTTAGAATTACAACAATAGATAATTATGTGCAGATACTAGGGGCAGAGTAACTCTACAAATAGTAAAAGTGCATATTTTACTCAGTAAAATAGCTGTAATGGTTCATTATACTAAATAAACCCATTGCATAATGCTCCACAGATATGCTCACATCTAATATCTAACAATTTTGTGGATATTAAAGCTGGCCTCAAAAATGTGAATAAAAGGCTAAGGGTATATGCAGTTCAGTTGATACAGTGTTTGCATAGTATACATAAAGGCATTGGGTTTAGTACTTAGCACTGTACTAACTGTGTTTAATGGTGCATGACTACAACCTGAGCACTCAGCTTGTAGAGGCAGAAACATCAAAAGATCAAGGTCATCCATGAATAGTATGTTCAAAGGCCAGTCTGATCTACCTGAGAGTCACTTTAAAATAAGTATATGCATGAAAAATCTGTGTCAAGTGATGAATATATAACATTCTAAGAACCATTAAACAAGGCAAATAAGTTATCATAATGTTAAATATATATATATATATATTTTTATTTATATATATAATTTTGTGTTTTCCAATCATACTCTAATAAAATCCTAAATGAAAGAATTATATTTATATTTGTAAATATAAAAACATAATACTTAATATAAGGAAAATAAATTTAAGATGTATAGACAGAATACACGTGTTATATAAAGCATTTCTATTTCTATGCCATGACATAAAGGGTTGTTATCTGGGCCATGAGTGAGCTGTGTCTTGTCCATTAAACTTAAAATTACATTCTGCAAAAAACATGTTGTTATTTCATAGTTTGAGATCTGATATGTATATGTACCTATATTCTTTACAATACATTCTGCAGATGCAATCAATTTAAATAACATTTCGATTTATGAAAATTAAATAAATGTGTAGCAGACAAATGTATCCTTGAACCCTTAAAATTATGACAAAAGAGTAAATAAAAGACAAATGAATGGAAATATATGAACAATGAAATTTTTCTGAAATTATTTTAAAATTTTTGTTCAACTCATGTACCAAAGGAAAACATTAAGCAAACTGAAAATTCCTATGAAATGAGATAAATATTTGCAAGTATATATTTAATGAGGAATTTTCATCCATAATATGTATGGAATGCATACAAATCATCTTAGTCACTGTTCTGTTGCTGTGAAGAGACACCGTAACCAAGGAAGATGATAAATGAATGCATTTCATTGGGGAACACAGGCATGGCACTGGAGCAATAGCTAAGAGATTACACCCAGGTCTGCCAGTTGGAGGACGGAGGGAGGGAGGCAGGAACGAAAGAGATGGGAGAGCCTGGGCCTGGCCTATGCTTAAATGATACACTTCCTCCAAAAAGGCCACACCACTTAATTCTTCCCAAAACAGTTCCCAAATCTAGGGCCCACATATTCAAATATACCAACTTCTAGGGGCTATTTTCATCAAAACTACCACACAAGTCAATAGCAAAATATGAATAATTCGATCAAGAAATAAATAAAAGATGCTCAATAGATACTTTTCCAAAGAAGATCTACAGATGATCAATACAGCTCTTCAGCAGATGAAAAGCAGATGACACCACAGCAAGCTGTCACTTACTCCATCATGATATGCATTATAAATACTCAGAAAAAATAACAAATGTTGGGGAGAATGTAGAGAAAATGCAGGATTTTTTGCTATTAGAATACTATGGAAAACAAATAGTAAATACTAATAGTAAGATATCTAATAGTATAGTAATAGTATAGTCCTCAAACTATAAAATCTATAGTTCCTATATGATCCAGAAAATTTAATATAAAAGAATTTAAATAAATCAGTTGGAAACAAATTTTAAAATATATTTGCACATCTATAGTCACTGTTGCCTTAGCTGTAATAGCAAAGAAATGCTGTCAACCCAAACATCCATTCACAAATGAATAGATAAACAGTATGTAATATGTAGAAATAATAGGATATTATTAACCATAGTGGAAATCCTACCACTTCCAATGGTGCAGATAGATAGACCTGGAAGATATTTTACTCAGAGGAAAAAGAGTCAGGCTTAAATAACAGAATATTATGTTCTCACAACTTGGAGACTGGAAGTATAAATTTCAAAATGCCAACATCGTTGGTTTCTTAGGAGGACTTTACTCCTCCCTTGCAGATGGCACCCTTCTTGTTGTGTGCTTATAGGGTGAAGGCAGAATAAGTCTCTTCTCCTGAGTACATTACTCTCCCATGAGAGTGAACTGTCATGGCATTATCTAGACATAATGATCCCCACAAGTCCCATCTCCAAATACAACCATGTTGGTATATAGGGTACCAGGATCATGCTATAACCTCTGCTATGATTTTAACAGAAAAATTTGGGGGGAACATACCTCAATATATAGCACCAACTAATCTGATTGCATACTAGCATAAGGTAAACATTTTCAAGACAGGTTTTTAAAACATATCTTTATTTTATACATATCTGAATTTTATATTATGCATCATGCTTTCTAAGGCACAGAGAATTTTTCAAAACTTACTTCATACCTTCTTTGCATCCCACACTATGTAGGATAATTTATGAGCTAACATGCCTTTAAAAATTGCTATGTTCACTTGAAATTAAGATATCTAAATTCTAACATAATTAATCTAGAACAGATCGGATCTAAGACATTCCGAGTAAAAGTTTTCACTGTGTTTAATTACTTTCAGGTCTCTGACAGAGAGAGGTGCAAATATCATTCCATTTATTTATCATCGCCATCATCATTCTCATTATAAGACATGGTAAGTTATTGCTATTATAAAGTTGCTGGTGCAATAAATAAATACATTTAAATACAAGATGAGGAAAAATGAAGCATGAAAAATTGATATTATTTTCTCAAGATCACATGTTTAACCATTAGAGGCATTTGAGAGGAACATGATTTTTTTCCTCCAAGTATTAATGGCCTTTTTGCCTCTGTATAAAATGGTTACCAGCATCTATTTTTCAGAAAATAAAGTATATGTTGGAGCTAGAAGAACAACAGATACATTAATGCCTCATTTACTCACCTCATTCTAAGAAAGTATACAAGTCAAGATATTATTAAATGTATCTTCCTTTTTACCTACTGGACATATTGGTCTGAGAAATAACTACAAGAAACAGCAAATAGTCATGAGGAGAGGATAAGTGCATGTACATGAGCAGAGGTGATTGAAAGAGCAGGGCCCAGCAAACAGTACCCAGGTTGCAAAGAGACCCCAGAATATTTACAGAAACACTGCACGGTACACAGAGAAGGGAAATGGACCTTTTGTAAAGAAATGAAGTAACTGGGTAGCTTGAGCAATAAATGAATGGAAATAAGCAAAAGGATAAAGACAGAGAACAAAAATGACAGATGCTCTAAAGTTGACTTTAATTTTTTCTGACCTAAGCTGTCTATTTTGTTATCAAAACAAGAGTGTTTAAACTGGTTATTGTTGGCTTTGTAATATATGCAAGACATAATGTTAAAAGTGAATGTCACTTCTCTCAAAAGGCCATAAGAGATATCGTATAAACAACTGTGCATTCAACATGACCTTAGTTTTCAGCAGTATATTTCACTTGCCAATTTCATTTACTTTTGTCTGCTGTTGTGAAATATTGTCTGCTATGAATGTACTATAATGCATTGTTTTGAACAAAAGTATTTTTGTTTGCCTCCATTGTAAGTATTCTTTAGCCAAGGTTCCTGGAAAAAAATGCTCAACAGAAAACTGTATGCTCATTTTTTTTTTTGTTTTGAATCATTTAAAATTTAATTATGTTTGAAAAAGAAAACTATTAAATATCTTTCTTATACCTCCCACCACTATTCCCTCCCAACTTCATGTTTAACCAACTGGATACTCCTATATACTACCAATATGTGCCTGCATATAGGGCTATCTCCTGGAGTGTGTGTATCATTTCAGGGGCCACATCTCTGAAGAAAACTGATCCTCTCTTTCAGCAGCCATCACTTCACAGCAGCTCCCAGCCAGGAGTAGGACTTTAAAGAGTGGACCCTATTCCCTTTCTTGCTGGAGTTTTGGCTGTGCTCAGTATTGCATAGGTTTTGTGCATGCAGACTTGAGTCATGTGTCTAACTTCTCTTATGGACATAAGCTTCTTTTTTTCAATAGATGGTTATTAATACAGAGACACCCAACTTGTCAATGTGCAGAGCATATATACTGGGGAGTCTTGGTCCTGAATGAAAATTCTGTATCAGGAAAAATTATGGAAGAAGGGGAAGAAAGAATGTAAGAGTCAGGACAATAGAGACTCCAGTGAATATACACTGATCCATTAGATTACATAAAATGCTAAATTATATTATGCATATAGACAAATGTAAGCACGTCTGTACAAAAGCTTGAAATCAGTAGGAAGACATGTGTTATGAAGTCTTTTGTCTATCAGAAGCTTTTTGTTACCCCAACCGTCCCTATGACTAATTTATAAATACCCATTTTATAAATATTATAGGTTTCATATGAAGATGTTTCTTTGCTTTTAGATCCATTTACATGCATAACCAGTGCTAGCCAGTAGATGAGTCATCCAAACTAGGTACTCAATACACTTAGCAATATATCCCAGTTTGGGGATTAAATTGAAATAATGTTCTTAGATGTGTACCTTTCTCTTTCTGGAAGACATCAGAAGGATTAGAATGATACTTTTCTATCCTGAAGCAGATTGTGATCTTGTTGCATACCACTGTTAACTGTGTCACATTGGGAACCTGTATTTCCCGTAGAATTAGTACAAAAAAATAAGCCTTCCCCTGGTAAGAATGACTAAATATAACTGATATTTGCAAGGTTTGACTAAGCTTTAGTCCAACAATTATTCAGGAAGTTATGTTGCAAATACTTATTAATGTGACTTTATAAGAGGTAATTAAATTTTATCAGCAATTCACTGGCCATATCCCAGACTTCTCTAAAGGCATCAGTATTCTCTAAAGACAATATATTCCCATGGGAAGCTATTTATTTTGTGCTCCTGGAAGCAGGAACATGGGAAAACAATATGGACAAGTATAGGGGTGGGTTGTATAACTGATAGAGGGACATAAATCTTTGGCTTGACATTTCAATTTCATAACCAATTAGGTGTCTCTGCAGCTGTCGAGCATAAGGAAGACTGAGGAGTAAGGGATATGAAACAAATAACAGAGCAAGAAATCTAATGGAGGATCCTGGTAGAAGTAATAGTGTCCAGAGCTTGGGGATTGTGCAAGTGCTCATCTCGGGACCTCGTCTGTATGTGTTTGTTCTTGTTCCTCAGATAAATTTAAAATAATAAGGATAGGGAGCTTCTGCTATTATCAAGCTATGTATGATCGAATGCTGTGCCTCACTAGATAAGCTTGATGGTGGAGTGAAAACTGTGTTCTAGTTTCTTCAAATACTTCGAAGCAAAGGCCAATGGAATACATTTTTTGAAGAATGCCAAATTAAAAAAATTAAAATAATTTTTAATCAGAAAATGTCAACTGTATTTTAAAATGCAACTAGAATTATTACACTGCAATTTAATTTAATTTTATTAATTTTAAGCACAAAAAAATATGATTTCAGCCTATTCTCACTTTCCATACTTCCTGTCCTGTCAAACTCCATTGTTTACCATTCTAACACTAGATATTGTAACTTGTGAAAGAAATTTTCAAAATAAGTAACAATTTTCTATTTTAATCTCTAAGATCATGATATTCTAGATATACCTACAGATTTCTTTATATAACTGAAACCCTGTAGTAGCAAGGAGAGAACAGATAGAGAAAATACCAAGTCCAAACAGTCACTCTATTCTATGGGTACCATGACATTCAAATTCTCTTCCTACTGAAATTTCCTGAATGAGATTCACTTTTACTTTTACATTTACTTTTTACTTTCACACACACACACACACACACACACACACACACACACACACACACACACACTTGTAATAAATCTTCATTACTTGAGATAGTTTGAGTAAGGTAATGCAACTCAGGCCTGCCACTGTGTCTGTGAATTTTTAATGTAGCTTCCTCTTTATTTTTATTTTTTTTTACACGTTATTTATATAGCATGTCTGTGCACAGATGTGTGTACTGTTGCATGTGTGCAGAGGTCAGAGAAAAACTTGTGGGAGTCAGATCAGTTGTTTTATTCCATCGTGTTCATTATGGGACATGAACTCAGGTCACCTGGTTTGGCAACAAGTGCCTTTACCCACTCAGCCAGCTCTCTGACTCTGTGGCTACATTTTTGCCTGCTTATCTCTTGTTAACAGAGGAAAAAGCTCTTGGGAAGACATTCTTAGCACTTTCAGTTTGGCATAGAGTAAGAGCTGCACAAACTTCTGATGGACAACATTGAACAACTCCTCGCCCCTTATCATTGAATTTCAGGTCTTTTTTTTTTTTTTTTTTTTTTTTTAAATAAAGCAAGAGCTGAACACAGTTCATAATGATGTTTTACTAAACATTGCTTTTTCAAATAAATAGCTTGCATGTCTTCTTTTTCACTCTTATAGATTTCTTTCTATCAGAGCTCTGCAAACGTGTTTATGACATATTTTGCCAAAGGCTAACTTTAGCAGTAGTGCCATGTATCACAAAGTACTGTGTCATATAAGCAAATTATATAATATAAAGCCATGGACTCTTCCCATTATTTAGCAAGCGTCTTTTTAGTTTAAAGTGGGTGATCTGTATCAAACCCTTTTCTAGGAGGCTGAAAATGTAAACTGTACTTGAATTGATGTCACTGATGTCTTTTATTCAGAATGGGAAGCACTTTGTCAAACTTATTTTCATATATATCTGGTGTGACTAGATACCCTCAAGGAAATTATTTTTCATGAATGAATTTGAAGGATTAAAAGGCTCACCAAAGTCACACGAAATACATAACTATGAAGTATAGTCTCATTTTACGGCTATCACCTCCTTACACTTATATAGTGTTTTATGGCTTGCAAAACACTATGAAATATATTATCTTGTGTGTTCCTTACAACAGAAGTCTGTGATATAGACAAGGAAGGCATCATTCCATTTTGTATATAAAAACCAAATAAGTTAACTGACTTTACCAAGGTCACAGAGATAATAAGTTGTGAAAGGAAAGCAGGCAAAGGCCCAAAGTCTTTTTTGCCCAAGGATTTTGAGACAGTCTCTTAATATAGCCTTGCTTGACCGTCTGGAAACTCTCTCTGTCAGAGACCATGCTGGCCTCAGACTCACAGAGATCTGTCTGCCTCTGCTTCCTAAGTGCTGGTATTAAAGGTGTGTACTACCACACACACAGCACAGTTGCTCAGCTTCTAAATCAATATATTTTGACTTTGAATTCACTCTTTTCCCCAAAGTTTTTGATTTTTGAATGGTGTTTCCAGGAGTCCAATTATGATCAATTGATGTATTATGAAAACAACATTTTGACTAACACGTTAAAAAATGAAAGAGAACAGTATATATGGTAAGGCATCACACTGAGTAAAGGAATACATTGTTCCATGAAACTTTGGTTTTAGTTTTGTATAGTTATGATTTAAAATCTGATTCTAAATGAGAATTATAGTAAGACAAATAAATGGAAAAACATTGATCTAAAATCTGGTCAAATGATTGATTTTTCAAGTTGTTTATCATAGTAAAATTCCATGTTACTGATTTTAACTGTAAAATAATTGTGGATTAAAATGATATATTTTACGTATCATTAGTTAAGTATTAATTATGTGGGAAGTCAGATGGTTTGAATATTTTTTTATTTTAGCTATTTTATGTTTAAAATTATAATTACATCATTTCACCCTCCAAACCCTCCCAAATACTCCTACTTGAAACTGTTCAAATTCATGGCCTCTTTTCAAAAATAATGTGCCATAAATATATGTATATACATATATATTCATACATATAAACAGATTTGTCTGAATAATGTTTATGTGTTTACAGAGCTGATCAAGTCATATTGGATAATCAGTTAGTGTGCTTTTCTGGGCTGAAGACTATTTTTCCACTCTCAGCATCCTTCGTTGTCTGTAGTTCTTTGTATAGGTTGGAGCCCTCATTGTTTTCTGTCCACTTTGGCATGTACATTGGGGTTATTCTTGTTCTTTTCAGGTTTGGATGGTGACATTGTTGACACTTTTTGGGTGTAGTTTCACAAATTACTCGGAAGCACAATTTTATTCTAAACTGCCTGATAGCCTGGCTCTTACAACCTTTCCATTCCTTCTTCTTCAATATTCTCTGAGTCTTAGTTAAGAGAATTGTGTTGTAGATGCCTCAGTTGGGATTGGACTCTCCAACTGTGTTTTGATAAGATTTTGGTTTTCTGTGGTGATCTCTGCCTGTTGCAGAGAGAAGTTTACTTGATGAGAGGATCTTGACTATTTTTAAATGTTCTATATGAATACTGTAGCTTAAAAATGAAAAGTTCAAAATAGTTATGATCCTGGTTTTGTTCTTTCTATATGAAAATGTGCTGGTTGTGCTTTACAAGAAAACATGCTATAAAATATTTATATGAATGAAACATATTCAGGAATATTGATTGTACCTTGTCCTGAGATTAACCTGTTAGAGTCTCATCAAAATAAATAAATATATACATACATACATATATACATACATACATACATGCATACATACATAAATGATTAAATAAATAATGCTATTTCTATAATTTATCAATACATTATTTAATTATGCATGTTTCTAATGAATAATAAAAATGAATTAGTTTATCATCATTTTGTTAATTATTATGAATGAAATGTATCTTTATTGCTAGTAATATACGGTTCAAAATCATTAATAGAGCATATAAGACCTGATAGCTTCCATTATACTTGTCTTGCTCTTTAGCAATATTACTTTGTATGCAATGCTTTATTCCACTATGCTTTGTATTTTCAAGTCATATTTTACAGTTATCTATCAGAATTATGACTACGCTAACATAGTATTTTCTTTTTGTTGTTTTGACTGTGGTTTTTTTTTTTTTTTTTTTTTTTGGTAGCGAGCCCGGTCCTTGGGAGTAATTCTGTATATTATTCATCATTAAATCTCAATGTTCATCAGATGCTTAGGTCATAACAGGACTCAATTTCAATTTTTATTTAATAAGGTAATAAATAGTTTTTACTTTGAATTGAAATTGGTAAATATAAAGCATTCATAAAACAATTTTATATTGGCCAGAAGAAGGTTTAGAGCTCTCTTTCACATGTACATACTTTATTCCTCCTTATTGTTATTTTGCAAGCTGAACTTTTATAAATTCTTTGTAAATGTCTAAATATGATTTTGGGGTACACATTATGTTTAACTCTGTTACTCTATAGTCCATGTAGTGACAAAAGAGCTGGCAGATTTGGTTTGTTAAAGCAAACAACCAAATTACTGACAAGATTTTATATGATTATGTGCATAAAAGAGACCAAGGCATTTTTATTTCCCCACAGGCTAAAATGGTGATTTAAAGCTATAGCCTAAATATCACATCTCTATTATATACACTTAGAGATATACAGATATAGACATATATGTGTACATATGTAGTTGTCATTATATTATGAAAAAGAGCAGAAAATATAAGCAATTTTTATAAATAGTTGAATCATTTAATACTTTGCGACATGGTGCCATTAAAGTTTCATTTATATTCCTATAGGCTTTTCTCCTCACTGCTTCAGCTAATAGAGTTTGAAGTCCCAATGTATCCATTACCCTTTGAGGGATTTTAAAAATGTTGTTCTGAAAACATAGCATCAAGTTATCCAATATACAAAACAGAGGAGCAGCAGCTGGAGAAGTATCAAGTTATCCTTCATCACACATTAAATTAAAGTCTGTGATTGTAGAGGAAGGCTACGTTTAAGTGACAGATATTTCAATGCATAAATGTATTAGGGCACCATCTGAATGAGGGCTCTACTCATCTATCAATGTGGGGTAAGTCATTCTGAAAATATACAAGATGGGCTAAGAAGACTCTTGTGAGAACTGGGGAGATACTTGTTTCTTATTTTCTTGATTTGAATACTTTCAAGAACTATCATAAATTGTTTATATGTTTAAACTTCAAGTAAAAAGTAAGTTTTGGGTCACATACAAATATTACTCATTTTTGATTATCAGAGTGTACATTATATATGTATAAATAATTCATTGAGAAAAAAAAATATATATATATACAATCAAAATCATAATGTTAACATATTTTCCTTAGGAGTCATTTGGTATTTTCTTTTCTGTGGCAATATCAGAGATTTATAAAAAAAAAAAAAAAAAAAAAAAAAAAAAACACAATTTCTTTTTCTATCTATTGAAACACATGCCAATAATGACATGTAAGTTGGATTATTCATAGCACATAAAATAACGTTTCCTAAAACCTACTACTTTGCTCTCTTTATGCAATACAACTGAACCAAAGGTAAAAAATAATGCATTATAATCTTTGAATCTGTGCCATCAACTAAAAATAAAACTGCTACATAATAGGGCATATCAATGTGATGAATACACTTATGTATTTGATATTGCTTATCCAGAGACTGAAGCCTCTGAATGTTAATTGTTACTCAAAGATTATTGACTAGAATCATGACTGGTTTTCTACCTTTTCATTTTTATGTATCTTATAACGACATGTTATATATCTATGAAATATGCAATAAATTTTATTTTTTAAGTCAGTGCAAAATCAGGAACTAATACAGGAACTTATGGCCAGATAATATGCAGAGAACAAGAGATCTTGGAACACTCAGCTGTAAATGGAATATTGCCATGAAATCTCTCCCATTAGGGCACAGGGTAACTTGTAGAAGAGGAGGCACACAGAGTATAAGAGCTAGTGGGGATGGAAGACACCAAGTAAACAAGGCCCACTAAACCAATAAGATTGACAAACATGAAGTCACAGGGACTGAGGCAGCATGCACAGGGCCTGCACAGGGCTGCACCAGATGAGATCCTAGAGCTGAAAGGAGAAGTGGACACAGGGTCTCATTTATAACGCAGAAACAATCTGTAATTGATAACCACTTGTAAATGAAAATTTATTTTCTTCCATGGAGTCTCAATAAGGAAACAAATGGCTCTTTGGGTAGGCTGCATGCCCTGCAGTAGATAGCCAAGAAAAACAGAGAAAAAACCAAAAATCCTCAATGGTACCGTTAGGTTCTTGTCTCACAAAGCAGTGTCAGGGCTTTTTGTTTTATTTTGTAATCTTATCTTTCTTTTTAATTTTTATTTTTATTTATTTAGTTCTTAACCTACAGGTCCTTTGTGTATATATCATGGTTTGGGGTTTGGGGTTTTTTATGGGATTCCTGAGTGTGTGAATGAACGTGTCTCTGTGTCTTTATCTGATTCTTATACCTTTTCTTGTATTTTGGTTTTGTCTTTTCCAAAGTGTTTGATTTTGTTGTATCTTTTTTATTTTTATTTTATCATTATCTGCTCACAGCCAACCATTGGACAGAGCAGGGGGACCCCAATGAAGGAGTTAAGGAAAGGACAGAAGGAGCTGAAGGGGTTTGAAACCCCATAGGAAGAACAACAATATCAACCAACCAGATTCCCCAGAGTTCCCACCAACCAAAGAGTACACATGGAGGGACCCAGGGCTCCAGCTGCATATGTAGCAGAGGATGGCCTTGTAGGACATCAATGGGAGGAGAGGCCCCAGTGTAGGGGAATGCTAGGGTGGGAAGGTGGGAGTGGGAGGGTGGTTTGGGGAGCACCCGGGAGGGGGGATGGGATAGGGGGTTTCCAGAGAGAAAATAGGGAAAGGTATAACATTTGCAGTGTAAATACATCAGATGGCCAATAAAAAATTTTTAAAATAGACTGTTTTCCAATGAGACACAGAAAGGAGGTGGATCTGTATGGGAGGAGAGGTGGAAGGAACTGAGTGAAGTAGATGGGTGAAAGCCATAGTTGGTACATATTATAAGAGAAAAAAAATCAATTTTCAGTAAAAGAAAGAAGTCAGTGCAGTGCATGATTCATTATTATTATTACTTTATTTAAAGTGATGTATACTTTTTGTACTCCTTTTTGTCAAAACTTTAAGGATTTTTAAAACCCTTTGAAATTACTTCTTGGGTTAGTAACAGAAATCACACCTCTCTAAACCGAACTGTTATCATAACAAATAAAAAGAAATATTCAGAGAAACAAAGTTTGTCATCTTATGCTAACCAACAAAATATAATTTTAATGAGTGCACATCTATTAAAAGAATCCTCAGGATGCTGTAATTATTATTCATTTTCTAGAATTGTTTCACCATGAAGCTTTATGCTTCTATGGGGACTTTAATGTTTATGTTTTGTGACGGCTGCATTGACTATTAAAAAGCAATTTGGCTGACATTTTAGGTCTTTTGTTGCCAATTTTAATTGGATTGTTCATCAAGCATCAACTCCCCCGTTAACTGCAAAAATTTGAGGCCAACGTCAGTTTACAGTAATGACTGTTTAATGATTTTATCCTGTCAGTATGCAAGCTTCGTATGGATGTGTGCATGATTAGTTTCATATCAAGACCTGTAATTAAATAATTGAAGCCTAAACAGAATGGATATCAAACATGAACACGTATTTAATAAAGACTCAGAAGCTTATCAAAATGCTGATTAGTAGTTAAAAGTCAATGTTTTGAGTTCATCTGCTATTACTACACTTAGGATATTTCAGCAAATATTTGTGCAAAGTTTTAGATTAAGGATAAAAGATAGAAATTATTCTTAACATGGCAGTAAACTTGGGTTTTCAAATGGTAAATGCATACCTATCTGTCTTCCTGATTGAGAGAACTTATTTTAACTATAATATCAGGGAATAAATAGGGGAAACATATAAATCCTACAGTAGGCAAAATTATTATTGTCAGTCACTCACAATCTTACACCTTAAGACACTGATCTATATATAGCTCTACTATACTGTCAAACATTTTTTATCTTGGAAGATATAAGAACAAAGAACTGCTTTTGAAACCATTTATTCTAATTTCCATAAGTTATAACTCTTAAAGTTCAGATAAGTTTGGTGACTTATACAAAGTCTTGTATAGCTAATTAGTGACAGTGCAGAAAAAAAATCTAGGTTCTAAGTTTTAACTTCATTCCTATCAGAAAAAGTCAGTAAATAAATAATCACTGTGTAATAAAAAGGTACACACTGTAAAGCTTCATTTATTGTCTTTCTTTCTATACATTCAATTCTTCCCTTTCTAGGGAGTCAAATTTATTATTTTCTATTAATAATTGCAGTCAATTGTTATCCAAATATGAATATAAGATATATTATCATTACTTTTTCATAAAGTTTTTTAAATGATTTCATTTTTTGAGGTCACAATATAATTACATCATTCCACTTTCCTTAAACCTTCCATGTATCCACAATCTTCTTTCTTTTAAATGTATGGCCTCTTAAAAAAAATTGTTGTTATACATATGTACATATATGTATATATGTCTCCTTTTATACATAAAGCATAATATGTATATTTTTTCTACTTGACTTTTAAATTTTGTGCATTTTAAGATCCTTTTAATAAATACAAAGACATCTCCCTTTTCATTTTTCTTTGATTCTGCATGGCGTACTCTTGCATTGACACTATAGCTTATTCATTCAATGTGTTGTGACATTATCAGAAAGTACTTGAAAATGGTTTAGATAATGAAATAATTTTACCATACATATAAATGAAAGTTTCTATTTGCAAAACAGAGATGCTGAGATTAGCAATGCCAAGCTAAACTTCAGCACAGCATGCACAGCACTCAGGAACAATAAGAAAAAAACAAAACCAAAGCTGTAGTTTCTTTCAGATTTAAAGCTTATTGCCTAAGTAAGGTGGTTTCCAGAGTTCACTTAGCATACGAAAGTGATATTGTGTCTTATTCTTAAAATGTTTACAATGTAGCATGCACACAGAATTTCTTACTTTTATCTTCTATTCAAAAGTTTAACACTTCAAAATCCATCTTTAGTCCAATAGATCATGCACCTGCTTTCTGTTCATGGTAAACCATATATAACCTGCATTTTAAACCAGTTCCTCTTCACATTAGGGTGGAAGGCCTGCCTGCACTACTACGGTATAATGAAGACATTAGGAAGACAGACCAATTAAGGGAAAAGCAGATTCTTTATTAAATGACGGATCCAGATTCCCATCTCATGAAACACGTACTCATGTCACATGCCAAATTCCCATTAACTTCAAGAAGGAATTATGCATAGAAGAAATATGCAGGTGAAGAGGGAAGGATAAATTAGTCAGAGCCATCCGTAAATGTCAGTTTAGAATGCAGTGAGTGCCTTCAATTATGAGTAGAAAAGATGTTCAGATTGGATATTATCTACTCCTCCCTTGTCTCTGACCACACATTCACAATGAGTAGGACAAAGAATTGTTTTAAATGCAGAAAAGACATGAACAGTTCCAATTGCAAGTGTATGTGAAGATGAAATTCAAATATGTGAGTAGAATAAACATAACCATTTAAAAAAAACAGTTTAAGAAAAGGAAACTGCTTTCCAACGCATAGAATAGATTTATATTTAATAAAATTCAGTAGAAATATTTTTTCAGAAATATTTTAAGACCCTATTAATTACAGATTAATTTGGAAGGAGCAAATTTTACTAATTATTAAGTGCAAACAACATTTATCATATACTTTACGGTTACTCTCTAGTGTAATACATGAATGGTCCTAACATGGAGGCCATTAGGCTCACTGGTTTAAACATACAAAATAATTACAATAATTGCATCAATAATTACTTTATGGTACTAAAATCGTTGATTGTTTTCAACAGGTGAAATGGATTCCTTTCTTCCATGTGATAGCTTTCACTTGAGCTATGCTAAATGATTATGTTTTAAAATTATGAGACTCTGTTGTACTAAATTACCTAAAAATTCATCACTTAAGTGCCTTATAAAATGTGTTAAAATTTTACAAAGCCAATCTCCAATTTCAAACGTATAGTTGGTAGATAATAATTCAAAATTCACTTAATAGGAGGGCTAAAACAAAATTGCAACATACTGTGAAGGAAAAGGAAATTTTCATTATAAAATTGATTATAAGGGGGTTGATTATAAAATAGTAGATACCCTTTTCTGTCAGTTTTATAAAATGAACCTTTTAAAAAAAATTGTGAATGATATTGACCCAGGTTTGCATGGTATTTGTCATAAGATGTAACCTTATGTGGTAATAAGCTAGCAGTTGGCTTCTTATATCCAGTTTTTATAGGGCTCAGGAACTCAAACCTTCTTAAGAAAAGTAAGTCTTTATTGATGAAATAAAACTTTACAATGTACACATCTATCCTCTGAGTCACTGTGGGATTATTTCCTTACTGTTCTTATGAGATGATAGAAAACAGATAACATTAGAGCAATTTCCTTGAAACAAACAATGACCTACACTAAAACAGAGCAACATGCCTTTCTAGTGCTCTCTAAAACAAGACCTTTGCTCTTCTTTCAGTGACACAATAGTAGGTTTGGTCAAAGCATTTCGAGTACCCCAGCCTCGCATGTCTCTAAGCTTTTCTGGTTGCCCTGGAAGCAATATAATTCTCTCTGAAGGTAGATGCATCAGGGTTTTTTTTTAACATCATGATTTTATGTTATAAAGAGAAAGTTTGTTACTTTATAATCAAGTTACATGGAATAGAATAAAGTAAATTAAGAATCCCGTTTCTGGCAAGGATATTATACCAGAAAACCAAAAACCCAAACCAAAAAGAAATACAACAACAACAACAACAAGACTCCCCAAACAAATACTTCATTCCATACTCCAAAAACCTAGAAAAGCAAGATAAATAACACATATATCTTTTAGAGTGGAGAATACTGTCACAAGAAATAAAAAGACAAAACCCAAACCAAACAGGCTCAAAAGCCAAACCCACAATAGCAAATTGTAAACTAGAGTCACATGATCTTGTATTTTATGCTGTATCTCTCTTGCTAGGGACTGAATAAAAGACAAAAATTTAAATTTAAAGAGTCATTAGAGTAAATAGAGTCATTAGAATAAATATGCCTTTAAAAGCCTGGGATTGTAGTTGGTATATAAGTGGTGCGGGTTGGTATATAAGTGGAACCCTTAAAACGCTACACTCAAAAATGTACTCTAGAAGAAGTTCTGTTCCTTTGTACAAGGGAAGAATAAACAAGCTTGTCTGCTATGACATTGGATTTATATGAAGAAAATTAAAAATATTCTTGTGTATTTATATTAATAACAGATTTAAAACTGATTTTGTCCTATGTGTGCATTCTATCTATTGTCAATATATGAAATTAATATAAAACTATCAAGTCATCGTGACTGAGACAAATGTAAATGAGATCACCATCCACCATTGAAAATCATATGAGAAAATCCACTTCAAATAAAAGATTTCAAAAGCTAAAAGTAAATGTCAAGGATTTCAGATAATGGATTGATTTAGGATTTATAAAATACACATATAAACTGGCAAAAGAAATAATGGAAAACATAAGAACCTAGCACTCTATTTAAAGAACTATCAGAAATTCTAGAAGTAATATAGTATTAAAATGTAAACTGTGATGCAGAATAAAATCAAAAAGGCAGCTGGAGGAGTTGCGTAGTGAAATTTTTAGGGCCATTTATGTATATTATCATACTACCTCAAATAACTACACTTTGACTTCTTTTTCTCCAATCTGTATCCCTTTCCTAACAGTGGGAGAGGGTGTATCTCTGACTCATTTGCCTGCTCTTGGGACTTCTTTACTCCTAGTTGTCCAGTCTCAATAGGAGGGTTTTTGTCTTGTCTTATTGCATCGCGTTTTGATCTGTTTGGCTGTTGTCTCTATGAGACTTGCTCTTTTCTGAACACAAAAAGGAAAAAGAGTGGATATGGGGGACTGGGGAGAAGGATGGGACTTGGGAGGAGGAGAAGGAGGGGAAATTGTGGTTGAGATGAATTATATGAGAGAATAATCTATTTCAATAGAAATAAAAGAAAATAAAATTCAAAAGGCATGCTAAATAACAAGAGATGCATTAATAAAGCAAGATTTAGTGAAGTTGGTTGCAAAGGTCAAAGTACCCAATGTGAAATGGGAAAAATTAATGACATCTGAAACAAAAGTTAGGATTTATGAAAGTTAGTAAGACGTGACATCATTTGACTCTAATTACTATTTTCAAAAATGATAATGGGAAGAAGTCATGATAGCTAAGGATATTCTGATTGTTTAAAAACCCAAGAATCCCAGACAATTCTCAGATTCAAAAACCACAACCCTCCAAACAGGGAAAATTCAAGTAAATCCACGGTTTTCAAAATATCAGAGGCATCTATAACAATCCATTATTCAGTTCTAATATACTGGAATCACTGAGAGGATCTCTGGTTCTCATTCTGAAGCCAGCAAATATGTCCATGCTGAGTCAATTTTATTCTAGCACCGTTTACTGACCTGCAGTATTGGATGATTTTAGTTAGTCTTCCTTTCTTCTTGTCCACAAATAACAGACTCTACACTGCATTCGGAGGGTCCGTGCTTTCTTTTTCTGCTCTCTCCATTATACTTAAAACACTACTCTCCAAAGCTTTTGTCCATTTTATCCAATCTTGGCTTTTTTTTTTTTTTGATGATGATAATGTGAAATGACAGAGACCAAAAATAAATTGAAAAAACAAAACAAACAAAACAAAAAGCAGAAAGCAATTGGGTGGTGCAGAACAATTACTTACAATGGGGTGCAATTAGAATGACTAGAGATTTTCAGCTATATCATAGAAGCTATTAAATAGCCCATGGAAATTGTCAAAGCAGAATATTGTCCACTAATGTGAATAAATCACTTCTTTGTATCATGCCTCTTCCAGTCTCCTGGACAAATAAAGCAAAACTTTCTTACTGTCTTCAAAGTCTGTCACAATAGCGCCCTCTATGGGATGGCTGGAAATCACAGATCAGGGTTCGTGGGATTTTGTTTTTGTTTCATTGGTTGGCTGGTTGGTTTTGGTTTTCCCATATGATATATATGTATGAAAATCTGTATATTTTCTCCCTCATGTGTTTACTCCCCACTGTTCTTTTTCCTTTCTAAATATGTTCCTTAGTGATATGTGTGACTTCTACTTCTATTTAATGACATTAAATCTCAGTAGGAAGGTCAGGATTTCTTCCTCTGGCAATCACTGGTCCTTACAATGTTACTTGTTTTTAGAGAGAGGGTTGCTTTAGTAAAATGTTGGTGCTCATCATATCATTGACTTTTTAACTTTGAAGAATTTTGTAAAATCACTACTGAAGTTTTAATATCTCTGATAAAGGGTCTCTTCCTTTTTTTCATTTAATTTAAATTCAGTTTTATCCAACATTTATTCATTTTATTTTCCTGAGCTATTAACACAACAGAAGGAAAAATATTCAATTTACTTTCCATTATCTTTTTAGGTAATTAACATCAAGAGTGAACCATGAGTTTGCATTCTTAGTAATAATGAAGTTGTTCAGACAAACATATATAATGCTTCATTTTCCATGTAAGTAGAATTTGAATAACATGGGTTAGCCAAATTTTCATGTGGATAATAAATATTTTATTTTATGTGGGTCATATAGTCACTCTCATGCATTTATGCTGGACTTGACAGGTTTTCTTTTTTTAAAAAAATTATTTACTTATTTTACATATATGAATACATTGTAGCTGTCTTCAGTCACACCAGATGAGGGCATCAGATCCCATTACAGATAGTTTTGAGCACTGGGAATTGAACTCAGGACCTCTTGAAGAGCAGTCAGTGCTCTTAACCGCTGAGCTATCTCTCCAGCCCCTTGACAGGTTTTCATTATCCAGAGGACTCATTCATAATACAGAGCTTACTACCAGAATTATTCAACTAAATGATTATTTAGGCGGAATTTTTAGAACAAAATTTTCTTTGCAGACTGGAATAAATTAACATTATTTTCTTTATTTTTAGCATTTTAAATTACTTCACCTGAGGGTCAGGGGGATGCATTTATATTTCCAATACATTCTAAGTCAGACAAAAAGGTAGGGCAAATTCCATGTGCTAGTGCAGGTAAATAATATTCAACCCAATAGGTTTCAGCAAGATAATTTATACATTTTAAATTTAAATTAATAAATAGCATCTAATCTGTTTATAATTTTATTGAGAGCTGAATTTCTACTACATTATTTACCAACTTGTAGAAAAGCCTCCAAAATCCATGCATCTCTACTTGCTTTACTGCTTTTAAAAATAATTTATTTATTTTTATTTTGTGTACATTGGTGTTCTGCCTCCATGTATGTTTGTGTGAGAGTGTCGAATCCCTGGGAACAGGAGTTACAGACAGTTGTGAGCTGTCATGTGGGTGGTGGGAATTGAAGTCAGATCCGCTGCAATAGTAAACAATGATTCTAACTGCTGAGCCATCTCTCTAGCCAGGTTTACTGCTTTAAAAAAAAAAAAAAACACATATTCTAATGCATCTATACAACATATTAAGAAACAATTCTATTTTTAATTATTTGCCAATTATAATTACCCAGAGAAGTCATCTCCATTTAAAAACCATGGGGAGCTGCAACATACTGACATAAATGATGGAGTTCACACATTGTATGTGAGTGTTCATTCACATCAGAGACTGGAAGTTGACAGATTAAAATAAATTTGTGGAAAATGACTTCACAAGATCTTATTCTAACAGCCAGTATTTTATAATAATTTTCTGATGGATTGCCAGGAAGTATTTTGAGAACAACTTATCATTCAACAACTGTAAGCATGGGTTGTAGCTCATTTCCTTATGAAGACTGCTGGAAATTGAGGAAACCATAAAAATTTTATATTATTCAAAGAAAATCCATTTCTCATGTGTTTCTTTTGTAAATTGAAGTTCAGTACTCACTGCAGACATTTTTTCATATATCTCTACTGTAGAACTTTTGTATCAAGGGTGCTGAAGATGCTATGCATATGTTTTATCTTTGAGCTACACTCTGCCTCTGCAGTGCTTTCATTAAAATTACACGTATTATAGATTATACATTTTGAGTCATTTAGGGATGTAAGAGAAGCCATATAGTTTTTCCCTAATCTAATAATTTTCTCCGCTTCCCTAGTACTTTGAAAATGGGTGTCATCAATGGAATGGTTGTCACATTATCTTTTAGGATTATGTTTTAGGGAATGGGATGGGCCTAGAGGCCTAGATATATTATTTTCAGTTTTACTTCTCTTCCACATTTAGGAGTCTACCATAATGGTATGGAGAAAAGAAGGGAAATTTAAAACCATTACAATAGACCTCCCTTATGTTTGTTTCCACTTTAAATAGTTTCAGCATGATGGTTAGCAGAGGTCTGAAGGTACTGGAACAAATTCTGGAAATAAAGAATCTGTATAGTTTTAAACTATGTACCATTCTAAGTAGCAATAGAAAAGTCTCATGTTATTATGTCTGACAGGTAAATCATAGCTTTGTCTAATGCCTCTAACCTGCTCATGTGACCTTCCCACTAGTTAGTAACCATTTCAGTCCTCAGATCAGCTGTTTTAATATCATCGTATTTGTTTTCAAGTAACCCTTCTTTAACAAAAAATTATGAAAGATAAATAAAGTACAAGGATAGTGAATGTTGACAATTGAGTTATGATAATCATATGTCATTCTCTCTTAATAATAATCTCATATGGTGACTATTTTCTAAGTTAAAATTTATTACAGATGCATCTGTACATAAGAACCCACATATGTATATATAGGGTTTACTAAAATATGATGCTTCAGGCCTTCAGTAAAGGTCTTAGATTATATCTTCTGAGGAATGTGTGCAGGAGTATGTATAAAAATCTGTTCCCACTGGATGTGACTTACTTTCCTTGGGAAATGCAAACACTGCTGGCAATGTGTTCCAAATTTTTATATCTGGTAATATGTACAAAATAGCCTCAGATTCTCACAGATATGCTGCAGAGGGGTAGCTGATTCTGTTCCCATTTTATAGAGGAAAAAATTCGACACACAGAAGTACAGTGGCGGGCTTAAGGCTACATTGTCAGAAGTACATTGTGCTATGGAGCCACCTGACCACAGTGTTAGGAAGTGGCAAACCTGGGCAATGAACATAAGTTTGGCTGATTTCAAATATCAATCTTATCCGATTTTTATTTAGATGACGTAAGATAACTATTGGCAAAGAAGTACAAAGGAAGCTCTAGATTATCCTTCATTTAACAAGTTATTCTGACTAGTGTGAATTCAGAAATGAGATCATGGAAAATTAGGCAAGAAGGGCTAAAGTTGTAAAAGATAGATACTTACTTTGTATATAAACATATAGATGAGATGAGGCACAATAGTGGCAATCTAATGGCATTTTCATACTTTATGCCCAAGCACTCATTTCTTAACTTATTATCTTCTTCTGAAATGTTTCAGGTTAAAATTACCACCCTCTATGGACCAATGTATACTTATACACTTTAAGCAGTACATTTTACTAAAAATAATATGTTCACTAGTTTCTAAGAATTTGGTGCTGCTACTGTAGGAGACATTCAAGATGTTGATGATTCCAGTCACATACAACTGTGGTCACCTCCATCTGATTTTGAATTCAAGATGGTATTTGTTGGTACTGTTATTTCAGTGAAACATCTCACGTTGAACAGAACATAGATGGTGCATATCAGTGGTGGCTTGCAGCTGTGATTTAAAGCAACCCTACACATCTCCAAATGACTTTGTAGCCTTGGGGGAATGCAAAGTGAGGTCATCAGCAGGGACAAGCAGAGCCTTCAACTACTGATGGAAAAATCATTATTTTACCACTTCTGTTAATTAGTTAGATGTCTGAAGCTGAAAAGAAGTAAACTAGACACAGTACCAAGGACTATGCCAAAGCATACAAGGATAGAATTGGATATTTTCTGAGCATCTTTAAAGGGCTTTAAAGGGGTAAGTACTATACATGAAAGGCCAGGTACTAACATGACCTTAATCGTTGCCTCTTATTGCTTATTCTTTGCCTTCCCATTGAAAAGACATTTAAGACCTTTCACCTTTAAATACGTGGGCATGTGTACTCTTATTTGATGACAATCTCAAAGGTCTTTCCTGCCATCAATATCCTTTGCTCTGAGACTTCTGAATATGTTTGCTTCGTCCCTACATGTACCAGACCTCTCTATTATAACATGTCATCACTTCTTTACCTTTGTGTGAGCCCTAGTAGAATTTTACATATTCCCAATCTCTCAAAAGTGATGGGTATTTTATTTGCCTCATAAACTAAAAATGAAAAAGAAAAACAAAATGAGAGTTAAACCTTTTGTGGGCCAGGTATTAGTTATTTACCAAATTATATAACCTTAATACATATTTGACAAATGAAGAAATAAAATCCAAAAGTAAGCCTATGCCCAAATATCCTACACATTCCTGATGCCTATCCAACTCCTAAATCTCTTAGTGCATGGTGACTTTATTTGTCTTTGTTTGTTTGTTTATAGATATGTTTTTATCATTTAAACCAATTTCTATGTATAGAATGCGTTATTTTAAATTTCCATTATTCTATCTCATTGGAAAGGCAGAAAATTTATTGTACACTAAAAATGAATTGTCTGGTAACTGTTGAAGTTTAAAAGTATAATTTTCTTTTGCCATCCTTTTGTTTATTTCCATCATTCTTTGCTTGATTCTCTTATTTTTAAAATGTGTTTTTTTCTATTGAATTTAATACATAGGCTAACTCATCCTGACATTTCAAAACAATACAAAAGAGAAATAAACAGCAGAATTGTTTGCTTTATGATTCAAGTATATTAGAGCCAGTACACCTTGCTCTTTTTAATTCTAGAAATCCTATCATAGTCTTCATATCTTTCTTTTCAGTTTGTATTTGCACACACACACACACACACACACACACACACACACACCCCTCCAAACAAGAAGACCCTATGAATTCAAGGTATTCTATGTATGAGTTTTCTCTCATCATAAACATTTTGAAAGAAAACACTAATTATCTCTACCCCTTCCCTCCTCTTTCTGATACCTGCTTTCTCTCTTTCCTTCCTTTTTTCTTTCTTCTTTTTCCTCCTTTTTCTATGAAAGGGATCAAATTTGAGGTGTTTTACTTGCTAGGCAAGCACTTCAGTGTAATGAGGTCAATTCTCACTTCTGTAGTACTCAATAAACACTGAAGCATTATTCACCTATGGAATAGGCAAAGAGTTAATCAGTTATATCATCAATCTATTGTTCATTTTGGCCACTTTGCCACCTCTAAATTCAATCACCATATCCTAACTACTGAGAGGTATCCTTGCATTAGTACCCAAATATCTTATACATTAAGATTTGCGCCGGCCAGCAGTGGCGCACCGCAGCAGTCGCCGAGCTCCAGAGTCGGAGGCGGCCGTCTGTCAGTCTCTCCCGAGTTCGAATCCAGTCCATGCCTGTCAATCAATGTCAGGAAAAAAAAAAAGACTTGCTTATCTGTTGGGAGCCATAATGGGACAATCTAATAATTAGCAGGTGATCATCCTGAAATGCTTGCCTCAGATTATAATCTGTGACAAGTGTGGCCCATTAGCAAGGCTCTGGCGGACATATTTTAGGAAAAATCCCTGCTATTAATATGCTTTTCCTATTATTATTATTATTAAACATATGTAACAATCACTAAGCAATAGCACACTCCTTTGGAGCAGATCTCTGCAGACCCACGAAGATGTACTGTCTCAGAGTGATGATGCTATATAGACAAATAGATGACTTCTTAAGTCTTAATGATGATCCTATAAGAATTCCTAAAATTATATCAATGATTATTAAGTTCTTTTATAATGGGACTGGTATTAAGTCCTTTTCTGATAATCAATACTGCTATGAGAACTCTGCCAGTCTCCCAAGTGTCATCAATTAACACCTTTAGATAGTAACCAGACTTTGTCCTGCTCAGAGCACATTCCAATGTGGTTGTAAAACAATTAACCAAGGATCACTAAAAGGGAACTCACGGTTTATTATAGGTGCTAGGACAGAAGAGAAAATACTGCCTGGGTTTGTCTATACAAAACTTCACTAATTTCTTAGTTATAGTTTTAAACCTTCGATGAACCTGTATATATAGCTAGAAAGGTGATGGATGTTTAGTCAGATAATTACTCCTAATGGATATGCATGTAAACATTTTCTGTTGTAAACTTCTATTTCAATTTATGATTTGAATTTTGGTGTGAACTTGTGATGAACTTTGTAACATGTGATCATGTACTCTGAATGAAGTATAAGACAAAGGGACGTTCGTTAGCAGCTCGCTTTTTCCTCTCTTCTCTCTCTCCTCTCTCTTGCTTCTCTTCCCTGCTTAGAATCTCTCCACTTAGAATCTTTTCCTTTGTTAGAATTTTATCCCTTTCTCCACTTAGGACCTTTCCACTTTTTCTCTTAGATAGCTTTCATAGGAAACTTTTTACACTTAGTAATAAACTATGATAACTTCTTTTTTTTTTATTGTAACAAAAGTAGTTTATTAGATCAGACAATGAAAATTTTCTAAGAAGAAATTATAAAATATGTTGGCCTTTAACTTAATTCAGTGCTCATTCTTTGATCCTCACAGGTGTCCTCTTTTCCATGGTTGTAACTCCAACCATTTGGCATCTAGTTTCTCTACACTAGTCACTTCAACTCCTCAAATGGGATTCTCTAACTACATTTTGTACTTGCACATTTACTAGCAATTATTGTCTGAACCTGGAATGTTCTACAAAGACATCATGTTCTGAAAGTATGGCATCAGATGGTGATATATTCAGAAATATTCTTGAATATTTAGAGGCAAGTCTCAATCAGAGGAAGTATGTCCCTAGGTCCTTAGGAATGTGTTCCATACAGGTCCTTAGGAGCAAATGAAACCTGGTATCTTTCTGGTTCACCCTCTCTTCTGACAAACCATGATATGAACTGACTTCTTCCTCTGCTGAAGATTGTCCATCATGGTGGACTAAATTCTGACACTGTAGGACAGAATAGACAATTTCTATTCTAAGTTTTATTGTAAAGTATTTGATCACAGTTACACAAAGGAAACTAATACTAGAATTAAACAAATCAGAATTTCCATAAGTTATTTTTCTGTGATAAAACAGTGTGATCCAAAGAAACCTATGGATGAGTCTATAACTTCTTTAAGTGTCTTTTCTTCCTGTGACCTCAAACTAACAGACCTCTAAGTTAGAGCCTGGCAGCGCCTGCTGAGAGAGTACAAAGGCCATTTGCCTAATCCTCTGCTGTCCCTGGCTGAGGTGTTAAGTGCAGTTTCTGGATAGAGGATACCAGAGGGCGGGCCAGCTACAGTAGCCTAACCCTAGGTCTTACCCCTGCCCTGCCTATGCTCTTCCCATCCCCCCTGGGCTGCCTCAAGAAGAACCTACCCGAGGGAAGAAAGAAGAAGCACCTTCTCCTCCCACCAAGCCAGGGCTGGCTCCGGGCACTTATCTGCCAGTTAAAATGTTTAAATTATTTCTATAATTTAACCCACCTTTAGCTTCTTTCTGTCCACTTCGTCACCCACACTGTCACTAGAATATACTTTCTAGAAACTAAATCTGACAATTCACAGCAGAGACTACAAAGCTCTTCACTAAAACTGTTTTCCATTTATTCTATGAAACACACTTTTTCTTGTGTTTCCACTCCTTCGTGTAGAAAGATGAAGGCATATGTCTGATGCAAAAATCTAAAATACTTTGGAAGGGGGTAGGATAGGGGGTTTGTGGAGGGTGTACTGGGAAGGGGAATAACATTTGAAATGTAAATAAATAAAATAACCAATAAAAAATGAAAGTAAACTTTTCTTTTCCCACTTCATCTGTTTTGATGCGAATAAACATGGTAATGTCCATGGCTTATGTTGAAGACAGGGAAGGTGTAAAGATGGAAAGAACTGTAGTCCCCGAGTTCATCCCCAGAGACTTGCTCACTAATCAGAAAATTTTAGTGTCATTTAGATGAATGAATAATCAACTACTGTTTTTGAGCCTCTGAACATTTTTAGGTAATTCTGTAATATAAGGTAGAATTGTAATTAATGCATCATGCTGTTCCAATGACTGAAGTACCTCACTGACTGACTTGATACTGCATATCATATGCATCATGGCATTTATTGTAGCTCTAAAGAAAACCACACTTCAGCTGTCCCTATGTCTGTTTTTAAACTAGACTGTCTTTACTTGGGAGTAAGGAATTGTACTCCATTGTCTTTTAATCCAAAACCACTAGCCTAGAATTTTATATATAGTAGATCCTAAAGATATGCATATAAAAGGATACTCCTTTAGCAATTAAAAAATTTCAAAGTATTTTTCCACATACATTATCTTATAGCTAGTCTCTATGTGACTATGTACATTTAAACAAGTTGACTTAAATGAGGACATTTGTTAATTTATGAAATAATATTGAACAGACAATTTAGGGTAGATTATAGTCTAGATCATGGTAATGTTTTGCTATATAAGAAAGATGGTTAGTAAAACTAATTAAGTAAATCTATCTTAAAGATAAAAGCCTATTCATAAAAATGATTTTTTAATATTTTCTATGAAAGTACCTAGTGTGTTAATGCTTGCATATGTGTGTGTGTGTTTGAATTTGGTGTGGTTGTAATCACAAATTTATTGTAGATAATTCAATATTTAAATTGAATTAGAAATATACTTCTGAGTGGAGAAATTGCAGAAAGATCATATATAGCAAAGATTTCATTTGCCTAAGAAATGTCAGGAGGAACACATCTCTCAGGGTGTATGAGAGTGAGAGAAATAGAACTTTTAATATCACTTTACATGATCCTGTGTTATTTGATTCCACAAACAAGCTGTTATATATAAATTGCTAAAGAGAAGTCTAGTAGATGCAAAACATTATATACATAGTAGATGTTTGGGTTATATTAAGTTAAAATGGGTGTGTATGGATTAATTTCTTGAGAAACATAAAGAACAGTGGAAAAATCAAAGTGATAAGGGTTTAATTGAATTCTATCATAATATGTCTATCTGTAGACAGTAAGATTTGTGGTGGACTTGGAACAGTTGTGATGGAAACAGAAGAATCAGGTGAGGGCTAGGGAGGATGGAGGGGGAGAATACTGAGAAAGGTGACTGGAGTTGGGGGGCTTTAGGATACAATATAGAAATCTAGTGCTGTAGAAACTCCTGGAATCTACAAGAGTGGTCCTAGTGAAGTTTGGTAGTAATGAGGGATAGAGAACCCAAACTGGTCATCTTCTATACCAGGCTAGGGTCCCAGAAGTGAGACTGGGACATCAACTCAGCCACAAAACTTTCGACCTACAATTGGTCCTTCCTACAACGTATGTTTATAGCAATGGTGGCACAGAACTTGTAAACTGGCCAATGACAGGTCCAGCTTGAGTCCACTCCTGATACTGCCTAGAAGGCCAGGGACTATACAAAAGACAGCAAAGAAATCCAGGATAGAAACAAACACAACTGGCAAAAATGAAAAAGAAAAAATAGAAAAAAATGTCAGTGAAATGATTCCTAATGATAGTCTACTTTACTCATAGATTGAGGCCTAGCCCAATTGTAATCATAAGAGTTATCATCCAACAACTTATGGGAAGAGATGCAGAGACCCACAGAAAAATTCTAGGTAGAGCCAGAGAAATCCCACAGACGAGGGGAGGGAGGATTGTTGAAGCCAAAGCAATAGAGGATATCATAACGAGGCCCACAAAATCAACTAAGCAGGGCTCATAGGGGATCACAGAGACTGAAGCAACAGACATAAACCTTGTGTAGATCCAAGCTAGATTATCTACACATACTTAATGGTCTTGTAGCTTGGTGGGTTTGTAGTACTCCTAACAGTGGGAGTGAGGGTGTCTCCAACTCTTTTGCCTACACTTAGGACCATTTTCCTCCTAGTGGGTTATCTTGTCTAGCCTTGATATGAGGGTTTGTGCCTAGTCTTACTGTTTCTTGTTAGGCCATGTTCAGTAGATATCCCTGGGAGGCCTATTTCTTTTTTTTCAGAAAGGAAATGGAGGAGGCATAATTCTTAGGGAGACGAGAGGTAGGGAGAGGGCCTGATAGGGTTAAAAGGAGGAGAAACTGCAGTTGGGCTGTAACATATGAGAGAAAAATTAAAAGAAAGAAAAACTCAACAGTAATAATATCAACATTGTAATAAACAACAACAAAATAATGACCCATAGGCGCTGGAAAATTAATAAAAGTAGGTTTTGATGAGGAATCAAAACTTATAAGATGGCCAGGCAAGGGTGAGTTTCCAGTTCATGGTCATTTCATTTATTTTTTAAACATGATGTATAAAGCAGTCAGAGATTCTTCAAGGTGGCAAATATTCTGACAGCAAACTACAGTATCTCTAGCTTAACCATGGGTCAGAGTTTAGGTAGGCAACTATAAGCCAAGGGAAAGTAAAGGGTTTATCCCCAAAAGTACACGAAGAGAGAAGATGCACTGCATATTTAGTGTATAATTCCATCCAAAATCTCTTGCTGAGAATAACAAAAACAAAACTGAGTTTTGAGCTGTTTGAATGCCAGAACCAAAGTCCGACATTCAAGTCCAAAAATTTAACCTCTTTCTAAACCAAGAGAAAAACAAGCACAACTCTACATGTTTGTAAAATAAATCTTATAGTCTTCAGAAATAATCAGTATCCAAAATATATTCCTAAATTACAGCATACAAAAATCAAGGAAAACTGTGATTTGCTGTAGAGAGAAATGGACAATCTATTGAGATGAATCCAATAATAACTCAGAATTAGCACACTGGGAAATCTTCAGGCAGTTTGGCTAAGTCCACTTTTCTCTTTTCCTGATGATTGTGTGCAGCACAGAGTTAAAGTTTCTGTGGCAGCTATGTGATTATTCCTTTCCTATTTTGATACCCAAGTATCACTGCATTAGGTTCCTGATCCAAACTTTACCAATAAGATGATCTTTCCTGGCATTTGAGAATCAGGGTTGAGCTATCATCAGATTGAATCGTGCTCTAAAATTAAATGCCATGCCCACTCAAAATCAGAAGTGTGGCTCTTTCTGGTCATACAAAGTGAGAATGAAACAGCCCATCTGTATGGATAAGTTGACAGATATACACAAAGAAATATACAAAGTAATTGAGAGAGTGGGGATGAATGAGCTCTTTCCTGTTCCGTGGGTCAAGACCTCAGTAGACACTATAGCGATTTTTCATTGTGAGATATTTTCATATTTTTTAAAGAAAATAGCTTGATTCATTTTTACTTTTGTGTATGCTTTTGGATGTGTGTACTGTACACACAGTGATGAGAAGCTTCCAGATCCCCTAGCAGCAGATTTTGAGATGCCTGATGTGTGCTAGGAACTGAACTTGTCTTTGTAAGAGCAGTACAGTGTTTTAACTGTGGAGCCATCTTGCCAGACTTCTGCTAGATCCTTATAATAAATTTGGTACCCTATATATTTCATTGATGTTTTTGTACCTTACCATCAGAAGAATCTTATTTACATAGTAATCTATGTTTATATATATTCTTCAGCCTATTTAGAAGGTTTTAGGTAGGATAAGGGTTGGAAGACTGTTTTACAAGGCCATGAAATAAGTTGGAGGATGGGTAGATAGAGGGGTAGAAATGATGTAAATGCAGTACTTAATATGGAGCTCTGAAACAATGTTTACATTTTTAAAAGGAAAGGCCATAGATTCAGAGTGAAATTAAGGACAATACAATAAACATCTGAACGAAAGATCTATTCTGTATAATATTCTATAAGTGAGTTGTGACATATTTTAGGAGAAACCAGTCAGATCTGATTAAATTGACTGCTTAATAGCTCTAAAAGTTTGAAGAAATTTTCCCTAACAGAAATGTGGGGCACAGAAAAGGGGAGTCACAGAAAACTGTTATCATTATTGTGGTTTCTCCTTTGGTCTAGTTCAGTGGTTCTTAATCTTTACGTGGTGACTCCTTTAGGAAGTCGAAAGAATAAACATTTTACAGGGATCCCTTATTAGATATTCTGTATTTCAGATATTTATATTATGATTCATAACAGAATTATAGTTATGAGATAACAAAAAACTTTATGGTTGTGAGTCAGAACAATATGAAGGGCTATATCAAAGGGTTGTGGCATTAGGAAGGCTGAGAGCTACTAATCTAGTTAAAGGGATTCCCTGACTAAAGAATTAATGTATCTGACATAGGGCTAGGATATTTCATATTAAAATTATCAGAATTCAATCTTCCAACTAACACCTTTGTACTCATATCTATCCTTGTCCAGAAAACTGCTGCTTATCAATATATTTTCCATGTAGCTCCCCAATAATATATTCAGTCAATAAAGTAAGATTTTGTATGCTATAGGTACTACATATAGTTAAAAGTATATGGGAATCCTGAGAGATCAATTTATACCAGGATATAACATTTATTGGAAATACAAATAGCTCTTATGGAGAAAGTTGACACTGAATTTTATGTGGATAATTACAACACTTTTGCTCAAAGTGAAGCAAATGAGAAACAGCTATGTAACTATTACAATGCTAAGCTATGCATTTTGCACAATTTCAAATTTACAACATGTTTACATTTGCTTACTTTTACATTGCCTTTGAATGATTCCAAGTATGGTCTGTAAACATCTATATAAACTTTTAAAAAATAACTTTCTATATTTGTATACATTTTATGGTAGTATATAATAAAATAGAATATTATACACATTACATTGGTGTGATAATGCCATGCCTAATGTTTCCTATTTGTCACTATTTTAGCATATGTGGTTCATCTAAAAGTTTGTTTTAAGTTATTTTTAATCACAATAATACATTTAAGCATAATTGGAAATTCATGGTTTAAGGCTATGTTGCTTATAGGTCACTTGTATTTCTTATAAATTTATTAATGTCTCATGAGTTCAGGATAAAGTAGACCCTTTGCAATCAATGAACTCTTAATGCTATAATAAAACAGAATGTGCTTGAAGTATCAGGTAGAACAGAATAATGCTTTAGTAAAGCACAGTATAGCACCACTCCTGAGAGACACTGAGTTCTGAACCAGTGTTCTAGGCAATGATTCTGTTGTGTCATTTCAGTGAGAGAGATCTCAGATGGTGACATTTCAGATTAAATGCAAATAACATACTTGCTCAACAGTGTTTCCTTTTGACTTGAATGATCAATGAATGTTTGGAATACTTCTTATGATTTGCTTTGGGTAGCAACTGTATACAAGTCTTGAATTATCTTAAGAGTATAACAGGTTGAAAATAAGAAGAAACTAAAAGAATCTAGTTGGAAAAATGAGGCTGGAGAGATGGTTCAGTTGTTAAGAACACTGGCATCTGTATGCAATTCCAGTTCCAGGGCTTCTGACACCCTGACACAGAAATACATGAAAACCAAACACCAATAAAAAAAAAAAACATTAAAATAAAGTTTAATAGGTCAAAGTCACAAAATGCACAGGCAAAAATATATTGAAACCTTTCCAAGGGAAACTGAAGAATAAACATTATAATATTTTTCAATTTAAGCACAATATACTTCACCTATGCATTATTGTGAGACAAGAAGCAAAAGATGATTTATGTACTCTACCTTAACCGTGTTTGGTAGTGATTAAGAGTTGCTATTCGCAAAGGAATTCAAATGGATATACGAGAATTTGCTTCTGTCATTGTGTCTTCAGACATGTTCTCTGGCAAGTATAACTAGTGTTTTATCAAATAATAGTAAGCTTTTTCAAAAAAAAAATCTACTTTTTATATACTATACCTACAAATACATATCCAAACCAATATATGTTTATAAAATATAACCTCAATGAGTTACTGAATAGGAAGTCAGCATTTAAATGACTATTTTTCAAACATTTGTGAAATTCTTAAATTAGCTGTATACAAAGATTGAACAATCTTCAAAACAAATCTATTCATATGAAAGTATGACAAGGTTTTAATATGAATATTCAAATACTATTAAACAAAATTGAAAGACTGGAAGATCAATAGGTCAATGGAGGCTTGATGTTAAAGTGAGTAATTACTGTGATTTAGCAACTTACAAATTTTGTATTTAAGCAAGTGATTTTATGGACAAAAGCTATTTCAGAATCCTTTCTTTTCTACTGCAGCTGTGGAAGACTGGGGCCTTTATCCATGATTTCATCGTGCTTGGGATAGAGGCTGATGAGGCCATACTCCTCACTGAGTATCTATGGGCAGTTAATGAGTACTTGGGGACTGCCTGAAATTTTCCTCAGTGGTATGGCAATTAGTACATTGCTTATGTTCTGGTAAATAACCTGCCACTCATGCTTATGAGTGATTATAATTAAATCAGTATGTTAAAAAAGTAGACATTGAAATAGGCTTGTTGGAGAAAGGAAGCAGTCCAGTGGGAGAAACAGGAAATGAGTGAGGTCTTTGGGTTTGTTAAAAGTCTCTAAACTCAGTATAGTATATGAAATAGTTAATAGTATATGAATTTTAAAACAAAGCTAATTCATAAACCACTTCCAAACACGTTATCATATTCTCAAAAGCTATGAAGAATATTACTTCTCTAGTAACCTTGTGGTGAGCATTTATATGAGAAAAAAAGAGAGAAAGAAAGAAAGAAAAGTTAATGGGAAATAGGCAAACCAAACATGATTGCTTTTAAATTGAACTGAACACAAGATAACTTGGTTGAGGATTGAGTACAGGTAAATTTATTTTTCTATGTCCTTTAGCAAAGAATTAAAACTCATAAAAGTAAGAAAATATTTAATTTGGGCTAAAATAATTTCATGATTTCATTGTGTGTGTATGTGTGTGTGTGTTTAACCAAACAACAAGCAATGCCCATAACAGAGATAAAGAACATACAAATAAACAAACCACTTCTTTTACTTAGGCTTCCACTGTGAGAACAATAATTTGTCACTGTGTACAGGACCACATTAAAGTTCTAAATTAGCATTAGTCCTTGTTGTAAAATTTAGGCAAGCAGAAAAGTTCAGCTACATTAGCCCATATTAATTGCCATAATGACTTGCTTCTAGGTAACCTGATTTATTCTAAATAAATCAAATGATACCGAAAACACCCAATTAATGAATTTACCAGTGATTTCATATAAATGTGAGTTTGTATGTATTTCTTTCCATCAAATAAGAGTTTTCATTCTTATTCTTGTCTTACTCTACCCACATATGACTATGCATTTTAATTTTAATCATTTCTGAGGATACAAAGGTGAACAACATAGTCTGTCTTATTTGTGGCCATTTGTTGTTGTTGTTCACTTGATATTTGCTCATGGATTAAAAGCCTAAAGACAAATGATACTAGATTCTTATGTACAAAACATTTCACTATGGATTAATTTCTTTCAAAGTAAGCTCATAAGGGACTAGATAATGCTATATATGAAAGAGAAATAATTTTAAGAAAGCCGCTGCATGATAAAATTTAATTTTCTTTCAACCTATTAATATGAACATACAAAGAAAAACCCTTCTTTTCCATTATCTCATCTTAAGCAGTTTTTCCAATCAAACCTATACTCACACTCATGCTGTCACTGATAATGGATCTCATGTCAAAGTAAAAGAGCAGAGATGACCTGATAATAAGTGCAATTATCAAACATCAAAAATGTAGATCAAAGTGGATTTCCCGACTTTTCTATAAGCAGCCACTTCACAGCATTTCATATCATGCGGCCTTGATGGGATATATCAATTTTTTCCATTATAAGAATGACATGATTGGCACATTTCGTTTGGAAGCTGCTGATAAGTAGAGTTATTATTTCTTCCTTATTTTGATGTTTTGCATATATGCCAGTAGAAGTGTACAAGCACATGTGCGTGCATGTACAAACTCCCATGCTTGCAAGTATATACACCGCAGGCTCAAGATTTTACTTCCAGGGCTGATAGAAAACCTTCAGGGAGGTATTAACCTCAATATGAAGGATGGATCAAGGCAAGGGTTTTATTTCTTTCAGATAGTCCAATATTTCCTCTGTCTGGGGAACACCTGACCTATCTTTGGGGGGACTGAATTATCTCAGATGGAACCTGGGAATATATTAGAAACTTGCCAACCTGAATCATTTCAATATTTCACATAACCTCATTTCCACCATTATCTCTATATTCTTCACCTTCCTTTTTCAAGACTCTTCCCTGAAGCATTTCTCTGTGGCAGAATTTGCATTTTGTTTTTATGCCAAATGTTGAGTACAGATTATATGTTAGGTATTTCATATGCAATTCTCAGAATCTGAACTTTTTCTGAAAGATTTTCCTTTTCTTGGGTAGTACATTTAAAACATACCAGTGACATGGGAATTAGTACTCTGACAACAAACTTCAATCGAAGTATTGTTCACAATGGAGTAAAGAAAATGTTTTGTTTTTATTTTACAAATATAAGTCCTGAAATGACAAGCATTTTCAGTAATGAATTCTTTAGAGTCATAAGTTTATGCCACTTCTCAGCCAAATAATAATGAGAGAAAATATTTTCCTTATTTGCTATGAAAATTTTGAACATATTTGTTAAAAGGGAAGGAAAATAGACCATTTGCAAAAGGAAAGGCAAGCCCATATGCATGATGACAGATGGGACCGAGTCATGAAAATAGAAATTTTTCCCTTGATTTAAAAAGAAAATCATTTCAAAAAGGCAAAGCACTTTAAAAATAGTGATTTAAAAAGCATTTCTTAACACAAAGTTTAAAGAAATTTTAAGTTTTGAGGATATAAAATAAGCATTATTTGAAACTTCAAAAAAGATAATTTTGGTTTGTTTCACCAACTCCTATCAATCAAAAATGTCCTTTATTTCATTATAGCAAGGCAGTTTTGGTCTTGTTAGAAAATTGGTTCATCTGTAAACATTGTTTTAACTTATTACTAAGCTAAATCATACTATTTAGACTACTCAATTAACACACTTCATTTTTTCTGTGTAGGGTAAAAGGGCTGTTATCCCAGAAAAACTGTTGCAGTTGGACTCTAGCAGTTAGATACAAGTTTCTGGAGTTTAATGTGCCTGGCAAGAAAAAAAATTATAACATTTTTCTCACGGGAGAAAATATAGACAAAAGCTTTGAAAAGAAAAATCTCATCAATAAATTTTAATCAATATCACTGGCTTAGAAATGGGTAGTGGTTTCTAAAATTATTGGTAAATACTGTTCCTTAAACAATTTTTAAAGGACATGAAAAAGAATACAAAAATAAAATTAAATGGAAGAAAATAAAAGACTATATAAAACTATATAAAGCTGTTGTGTTATTATAGTTGCACCATAATATATTGTATTTATTGAATAAAAATATGAATATTAACATTAATATAGCATCTGTGACAAAACCTTACATGTTAGAAGTATAATAATGCACTTACACTTGTTATATCATATTAATGCACATTATGTCATATTAATAATGTATAAGACTGTTTAAGACTGTTAGGACCTGTACTGACAAAGGATACTAGAAATTGGCTGGTCAGGCCAAAATAAAAATATACCATTTTAATACCTGTAACAAACATTTTTATAGCTTTCTGCAAACATCCAAATGTATTAGTTCACTTTACATACATATTTAAAGCTGTGTTCTCACCTCCTACTAGATGATTGTTAAACAACTATTATTAATGAAATTATACTCAGAGAAATCTATAGATGAATATATTAATAGACCTGTCTCTTTGAAAAATTTAAAAATGATTTAGTTTCATTCATAGTATATCTCTCCCTCTGTGTTTAGTTTTCTTGCTATTAGTATTCTCTTATCCCAAGTATTTTTTTGGACTGTAAATTCCACATGAATCTGGTTTCTTACTTCATTTAAAATAAAGTTTTACTTTATTTTATATATGTGAGTGTTTTTCCTTCCTGTATGTATGCTTGCCACATATAGGATTGATACCATCAAGGTCAGAAGAGGGGATTGGATTCCCTTGGCTTGGAGTTGTGGATGGTTGTGAGCTACCATGCGGGTTCTGGGAACCTAGCCTGGGGTCCTTTGTAAGAGCAAATCATTGAGCAATCCCTCAAGTCCTCATTCTGCTTTCTTAATTAGACCTATACAATCCTCACATCTTTTGCAATGGCTGCTTTACTCCAGCAGTGGTAACTTGTCGTCTGGCACATACTTTTAAGAAACTATCAGGAGACAACATCTGATAAGATGAAACCCAAGGTAGGTAGACACTTTGAAAAGAACCATAATTGCCTAAAGACTGGGAATATCAAGAATTATTGTGATTCTACATGCTATTGTTTGTTGATTCCTTCCAACGTATTGAAGATTGCTGCTTCTTGTGTTTAAGTTCACATAGCCAGCTAGAATTCAACATATAGCAGTCAAAGTAGTAGACAGGCATACTTTCAGGCATAAAACATAATTCTTTTTTTTATTGATTACATTACATTTGTTCTCTGACATTTTCATACACACAAAAAAGGCATTGTAATTATTTTTGCCTTTTACCCATGACAGCTACACCATCTCCCTATGAAGTCCTCTGGGCATGATCAAGCCACTGCAATCTTGAACTCATAGCGGTTGTAGCTCCCTCCATTGAGCAGTACAAGACTGGCCTGGTCAACAATCATTGATAGATGGGGAAGGCTCATGGGAACTTGTTTCTCCCTGTTGAATTATCGGCTGCTGAAAGATTCTTAGAAAAAGTATCATCTAGTTATATGTCCACTTCTGAGCCCAGTGAGTTCCAAAAGATAGTCCCAAACCCACTAAGGATCACAGATTCTCCTTGTCAAAATCAATTGGTCACAAAATATGCCTCTTAATTCCTCTATCTTCATCATACTATTTTTCCTCTCATAAACTCAGTGGGTTACAATGAGGTATTCAGTTGGTTCAGCAGAGAAATGAAGTTTTTTTTTTTTTTTTTTTTTTTTATTGCTTACATGATATCCATCACCAAGTCCCTTTGACTGTCTCCTTAAGTATATCTTTTCTCTATCCATTCTTCTATTTTCCCCTCTCATGACTTATATGTATAACTGTAATAGTTCATTTTCTTGTCTCTTTAATTCCAATATTAGTCCTCTAATCTGTTTTCTATACAATAAAAAGCAGCATAAGAAAGTTTCAAAAATTATTGAGTTCTGTAAAAGATAGTAATGAGAATCAAAAAATTTAGATCCCCCACAGCCATAGAATAGATCAAAACCCAAAACCCAATATGGAAATAGAAATCAGAAGGCTTGATTTCCCTCAATCCCACAAAAAAGATTAAAACAAAAAAATCCAAATGGCTACTATTCAGTAAGTTTCTGCAGATGAGCATGCAGGAAAACAGTACAAATGAAATCACAAAATGAAAGACCATGAGATTTAGAATAATCTGACAGAAGAGGAAGTGCCTGGTATTGATGGTCCATTGCCTGGTTTAGATAAGTTTGATCTTGAGAAACATGGAACATGTATTATTCTTATCATACATACATAACTTTTATCAGTATATTTACCAAAAAGCTTGAGAATATATGTTTATCTCATTGGAACATTAAACACCAGCAAGGCAACACAGCTTTTAAAACACATATAGACTGAATGATATGACCACAATGGGAAAAATACCTACGGATTATACAACAAAATATACTTCTGAAATTTGCAAGTGCTTAGAAACTAAACAATACACTCTTGTACAAACAAATAAAAAGAGAAATAAAAAGTAAAATGAAACTCTTTTTTAAATGATTGAAAATGGAAATACAGCATTCTAAAAGTAAGCAAGGCAGTATTGAGGAAGTTTACTGCACTAAAAATAAGAATGCTGTCAATAAATAATCTAGCCCAAAGAATTGTAGCCTAAGAAACTAGAAAAGAAACAAAATCCAAAATTTGTGAAAGAAATAATATAGGTCAAGGAGAAGTAAATGAAATATGGAAGAAAAGACCAATTAAACGAACAGTGGGCATTTTAAACACAAACCGAAAATATATATTTTCAAGTTTAACCACAAAAAGATTAAAGACCTAAATGCATGAAATCTAAGTGAATAAAAGGATTGCTGAGTAACTGTAATCAACCTATGAGAAAGTCTGTAAGAAAGGTACATATCAGGACATACATAATCTAACAAAACTGAGCCATGAAGGTATAGAAAATTGAAATAGAACTAAGGAGATTGAGTCCGTGCTAAAGTCCAGATGCTTCACTACTGAGTTCTACCAACATTTCGTAAGAGAACTAACACTAATTCTCAAAGTAGTGAAAAATAAAATGAAGAATTCCTTTTAACATAGTTTGTAATTCAGTATTATTAAATCCTCAAATCAGAAAGGATATGAGTACTGGATTTTGATCCCTGAAAACCAGGTAAGTCCCCATTGGGCATAGTGGCTGGCCGCTAATTTCTGGGGGTTTGGTTATTCAAGTTCTGGATTCAAATGAAAGACCTTGCCTAAGTGAGTTATGTGGAGAGTGATGGAGGAAGACTCCCAATGCCAATCTTGGGCCTCTCCATGCAAATGGACACTTATGCATATCTATGCCCACACACATGCTAACAAGTAGCACACACATAAAATAAACAAACAAATGTGCAGACAAAAATAGAATGTCAGATCATTCTTTCAACATGCTAACATAAAATTTAATGTAGGTCAAAACAACGATAAGTCAACACACTAAAATCAATAATTCACATCAGAATAAAGGGTCACAATTATATGATAATCTCAGGTATAAGAAAACATTCTGTGAAATTGACCAATACCCCTTAATAACAATCTCTGTACAAATTAAGTGCAGATAGAATAATTTATGACAGCCTATGTCTGACATCATATACAGAATGGGTAAACCTGATTTTTTTTTTTATTTCTAAGTTCTAGAAAAAGGCAAGAGCATCCACCCACATCATTCACTCTCAACATAGTACTGGCAATCTTATACAGTAATTAGGACACAGAGAGTGATGTAAGGCATGGAAATAGAAAAGCAAGAAGTCAGATTATTCCCATTTTCTTTGTATAGAAAAAGTTAATACTACATTAAAAGACTATGAGGAATGATGAATAAATTCAGAAAATCTGAAAGGATTTTAAAAATTTGAAACATATCAGTATTTTATACACTGGTAATAATACTTGCTCAGAAGGAAGTCACAAAATCAAGCCTACTTACAACAGCTGAAAACAAAATTCCTAATAAAATACCTTATAAAAAGGCAAGCCAGGGAATAAATGGTTTTTACAATGAAAATTACAAAATTCCAGTGAAATAAATCAAAGGCAGAATAACGGAAGCAATTCAAAATCTCACAATTTGAATAATTAATATTGTTAATATTACACTATCTATGGAGGGCTAGAAAGATCACTCTGTGGTGAAAAGCATTGGCTGCTTTTGCAGAGACCTGGGGTCTGATTTCCAAAATCTGCATGGTACACAACCATCTGTAACTTCAGTCCCATGGATCTGGTACTATACCTTGTGGCCTCCACAGGGACTAGTCATGAGTGTGGTACACAGACAGACACAGGCAAAACACACATATAAATTTAAATAAATAAATAGATAAATAAATAAATCAAATATATATTAATACCCAAAGCAATCTATAGATTTGACACAGTTTCCACTACAATAGCATCAACAATCCTTCATATAACTAAAAACCAATCACAAAATATACAAAACAGTCAGGAAAATCTCAAGATTTAAAATCAGTACAAAGATGGAAATATTTCAACATCTGATCTCAAGACATGTGGGAGTGATATTAAGACACTAGAAATGAACGTCCATAATTTATAGCTAACTAATTCTCAAGAGAAAGAAAAAACTTATTATCTGAGAAGGAACAGTTCAATAAATAATGCTCTGTATTCACATGAATAAGAATGATTAATGATATAAATATTAGATCTCAAACCATGAAATGGCTAGAAGAAAACATAAAGAAAATACAGACAGTGAATTTTTGTATAAGACCCCCCAAAAAAACAGCACCACCAACAAAACTAGATTGATGATAGCCAATGATTCAGAAATCATACTTTTGAGTAATGTCCATAAATGAAATTTAAAAAAGCCAAAGATACACCTTCATCCTCAGGGTTAGTTGCAGCATTTGTCAAGAGATAGGATCAACATATATGCTGATGATAAAATGAATGGATAAATAAAATTCATAAAATTATTATATGAAAATCTAAAGACAATCTTCTAATTCTAGTAACTTGACACTGAGACGGTGAGGAAGGAAGATCAAAAGTTTAAGGTGAGTCTTGCAACTTAACAAGATTCTGTATCAAAAAATAAAAATGGAATAATACAACAAACAAGGACTCAGGATGTATCTAAGTGTTACAATGCTTCACACACACACACACACACACACACACACACAATATATATATATGTATATGTATATGTATATGTATATGCATATGCATATGCATATATATATATATATTATATATATATATATATATATAATATATATATAATGTGGGCTCAATTCTCATTTTGCAAAATAAAATTTTGAACTCATTCCATGGCTTAGGAAACATTTAACCTCATCATGTCTCCACATTACACCAGTATTATCATTTTAAACTTTTTTTTTTTAATTTTTATTTTTAATTTTTTTTTTCAGCAAATCAAAAAATTTAAAAAGCATTCAAACAGAATAAAATGAAAAGAAAGAAACAGCAAAATACCAAGGGTCAGATATACTTATACAAGAATTCTATAAGCCTTCAAACAAGCAATACTTTTCGAGTTATGTTTAAAAAAATTCAGAACCACAATAAGCTCCTTCACAAAGCAAATAATATTGAAATAGTGAAATCAAGTGTAAACCCAACAAAAATATATAAATTATAGTCCAGTATCCCTCATGAGTATACATACAAAAATTCTCAATGAAGTAGTTGCAAAACTGAATACAAGAGATATAAAAAAATAATATTCCATGAATAACTGAATAATTGTTTTTTTTTTTTTTTAAGAAGACCATACTCCATATACAGGCTGCATGTTTTGGATAGCCCCCACTCCAGATGTTTGAGACCTACATGAAAACCAAGCTGCACATTTACAACATATGTGCAGGAGGCCTAGTCCAGCCCATGGAGCTAGTATTATCAACTGGAAAGAATCTAGGATGATTTGAGAGGTGAGCCTTCAGCATGTTTATGGGATAATGTCATGATTTCATGAATTGTGGTGAGAAGACTTACTCACTGTAACAACACTTTTTCTGAGCAGGGATCTAGGAGTATATAGAGTGATAAGGGGAAGTGAGTAGGAAGCTTGCATGTATTCCTGTTTCCTATTTGTACATGTGTGACCAGCTGCTTCACATCCCTGTTGCCATGAATTCCCTTCAGTATTACTTCCAGGGTTTGGCATATAGTAGTACTCAATAAATATATATGGACGATTGAACAAAGATTAGTTTAAATGGTTGATGAATGGGTTTCTGTCAAATGATACCTTTTATCTCATCAACGTAAAAGCTGGAGAAACTTCTAATTGCTACAACATATATGACTAACCCATTATCTAAAAATAGCCACAGTAAAACAATTTTGGTGTGGCATTTTGATGACACATCTGCCCGTACAATACCTACCATTATCATAAATGCCTTTACTTTAAGCCTCCTCTCAATGGAGATGGTTTAATCATTTCTTTATAGATAATTAGAAAAAAAAATACTCTCAGAGATTAAATAGGTGGCATTTTGTTTTTGTCTTCTTTCCTCTTTTGAGGTGGTGGTTTTGTATACTCGTTCTCCAATATGATGCTTAAACTTTTCTCAGGCCATATAAACGAGTTTAAAATGAAAGGTAAGAACACAATAGCTCCAGACTCTAATTTGCTATTAGAATGTGATTCAGAAGATAGCCTCACAGGAAGAATTCAAAAATTATAATGTGATTGTAGGCATTCTCTTTTTAAAGATTAATAATGGTTTCTTGGTTCTATTTCATCCTAATAACGCTCTAATGATGTCAATTAAAAGTCACTCTCATCCACCCTCAAGGACTTTGCAAGTCTTTTCTTCAAAGCACTTTATGAGCTTTAGTTTTGATCCAGGCAATGACAGTCCAAGAGAATTATTTGTCTTTTTATATGAAAAAAAATGAAGAAAAAAAGAGAGCCACTTCACCTCCAGACTTCCTACTGAAGCCCAAGGAGACTATGAGAATCTTATTTTTTGTTATCTTTGTAGTGCTGTAATTGCTCTGTGTGAGAAAGAAGTAATTTCTTCTGAGTAACCATATCCCTAACTCCTTTAAGTTCTTTTCATCTCAGATTAAATATTAATTTGAAGTACATCTGTGCTTATTTAGTGCAGCAGGTACTGTCACAAACTGTGGTAGCCTACATTTTCATTTTGCAGCACACAGTGATATGCACTACATTGCATTTCCCCAGGGATCACTATTTTGAATGGACAATCGACCCTACTGACCTTCGCATGATGTTTTATGCACTTCTCTATTCAAGTCAATTTATAAAGCCAGGACTTCCCGACTTGAAAATTCAGGACAATTGCTCAACTCTCTTTAAAAAACAAAAACAAAAACAAAAACAAACTAACCAACCAAACAAAAAAACCCAGCACCTTAACCATATGGGGGCTAGTATCAGATATTAGATTTGGATAATATTGCATTTTTCTAGAAAAAACCCCAATTATCCTACTAAATATAAATGGTATGGTCTATAAGATAGTGATATGTCTTTATAATTTATCATCTATATTTTCTGGGGTGCCAAACAAAAAAGTTATTTAAACCTCAGCTGTAAGGTTTACATATAAAGAACTTTGATATTTATGGCTATAAATGACTTTGTTGAGAAAAAGATAATTTCATCAATTGTAAATGATAATGATATATAACTGAATTTTATATTGACATTTAAAAAGATCCATTTGACTACAATGATATTTCTAGATTTCTGCTCATTTCTCTCTTGTGAGAATCTCATAAGCATAAGGAACATTAGTTTAATTTGACTCAATTAACCTCTGAAGTGAAAGAAGCAGTCATTTCCTCCTCTCCTACCTACTGGATCCTCAGTTGACTTCTGAAAGGACAACATATACCCCCCTTGGCTCCATTTAGGACCAGGCCTGATTTTGAAAAGGCGATAGGTACCAGCTCTAGGTACAGATCATGAAATCCAGAAACAAGATCATAAAACCCACTCACTCCCAAAGAACAGCCTGGGGATAACCACAAAAATGAGGAAATATCTTAGTATGGGCCAGCTGTGCTGGGAAGCCCTATCTTACTCTGTGGTTAAACGTTTATGACATAGGAATGCAGACCACTGACCACCTGTGACCACCTAGCACCCACCAGTGATATTTTAGATGACCAAATCCTTCTAGAGAGTTACTCTAGATCCCTATAAGAAGTCCTCAGTGCAGGACCGAAACTGAAGGAAGGACTGTCACAGACAAATTCCACCTGGAAAATCCATCCTATGTGCAGTCACCAAAGTAGAGGTTGATGTGGATGTCAGGATGTACATGCTGACAGGAGCCTGATATAGCTTCTCATTAGAAGTCTGCAAGAGTCTGACATACTCAGAGGCAGAGCTCACAGTAACCATTAAACTGATCATGGAGTTCCCAATGGAGAAAGATAGAGTGAAGGCTGAAGGAGTTGAGAGGATTCGAGACACCATGAGGAAAGCACAATCCAACCAACCAGAGCCCCCAGGGTCTAAACCACCAGCCTGGGAGCGCTTAGGGAGGACCCATGGCTCCAGCTATATATGCAAGGGAGCTATATATATATAAGTGGGAGAAAAATTCTTGGTCCATGAAGGCTGGATGTCGTGGGGGGGGGTATGGAGGGGGGAGGTGAGGTACGGAGGAGGGTGGGTGGGGTACACCAACGTGGAGCAGGAGGAGCGGGGAAGGATAGTGAGTTCCTGGGAGGAGGGGGAAATGGGGTAAGGAGAGAACATCTGAAATGTAAAAAAAAATTTCCAATAAAAAATTTCCAATAAAAAAAAAAAAGAGAATAAAAAAAAAAAGAAGTCCTGTGTTCCTTTATCTGGGGTTGCCATTTTGGAGAATGGTTGAACCCCTGCATGCTGGAATGTTTCTGTAAATTAAAGCTGTTTGTCTTTGCATACTATCTGAGTCTGGGATCTTCCTTCAGCAATTTTCCAACTCTTATACTTTCCATTCTTAGATTCATCCAGAAATGAGTAAGACCTGTATTTTATTTATTGTCCAAAGGAGACAGTAAACTCAACACTAAAGCTACTATGTTTTATAATGCATGGTGTCTTGCTAAATCAAATACTAAAGGTAGATCTGGATTCCTTCATCAGATCCATAGACAAGGACTGATGATTTCTTTTAATGCTTTCCTATATTATGTGGTTCCTTAGACCTGCCCATGACCATTCTGGGTTTTCTTTTAGCTATTGATTTTTCATTTACTCTTCATTTCTAAAAGTTCTTAACAGCACCTTGGTAAACAGGATGCTTAAAGGGACTGAAATTCCAGAAATTCCTATGTAAATCCCGGGAGTTTCTCTTTTGGGATTTAGGAGACATGCTGTGATTTACCTGTGAACCTGTTTATATCACAGCAGAGTTGGTACTGTTTGATGCAGTATAGAATTATTTAAATGTTTTTTAATAATAAAGATCTGAGTACCCAATAAAGTGAGATATAAAATTCGTGAGTCTAAGTGGACTATTACCCTATATACAAAGTATTTGTATCCCCAAGATGGTTGATGATAAAGAAGTGCTTATGGACAAGTTGTATTTGTGAATAAATGGATTTATATTATTAGTGGATAACAGGGTTAAAATTTCTTTTTGTGTTCTTATCCCAACGCAACCACTGCTTTGAAGTAAAGCAGTTAAATAGCTAGTTTAGTATTAGAGGGATCAAAGACTTTAAGGCAGGGCCGTTCCATCTTAGTGAACATTTGCAAAACCAAATCCTGAATCAGAGAAATGGGACCTAAGTCACATCTGTGTCCTAGGAGGAGATGTGTCATCTGGAACTGCTAGGAAGGTTATTAATTGATAACCATCTAAACTTGGGTCCAGGAGCCCAGAACCATACAGGATCATTATCTAACAGAACTTTCAGATAAAAAATCAAGGACAAACCACTGCCCCTTTCTAGAAGCATCAATGCAAGTATGGCCCGTCAATCACCTGGACAGCAAAATGTCCTCAGAAAGTTGTCTGTTCCAGAGATGTTAAAAATAGTTTAAAGCCTACTTAAAAGGAAGTTTGCCAAGGTCCCTTAGCCCCTTCCCATTCCCCCCCCTTGAGTATGTATTTAAAAGCAGTTCTTGTATTGTTTCACTCCATCTCTTGAGAGTTGTTTCCCCCGCTTTACACTATACAAACTTAAACTTTGTATGTCTTTTTTGAATTCTTTAACAGAGATCACAAAGTTTGGGAGTTAAGGAAAGGCTGGACTGGATTTGGTAACGGTTTATTTCTGTTTTTCTTTTTGTCAGACATTCAACTTTTTTTATTTACAGCTGCCTAAACAGTGTTATCTCTTTTTTCCCTTTCCCCCCTTTTTTTTTTCCCCCCAAGGTTTCCAAAAAAGGTTTTTTAATTTCATAGAGGCCCCCAAACCCCCAGAAAACCCCCCCCTCATTTTTTTTTTAAAATTTTTTTAGCCCAAAAGGCCGGGTTTTTTTTTTTTTTTTTTTGTGGGATTGGGTTGGTTTTTCCTTTTTTAAAATTTCCCAAACAGGTTTTTTAAAAGCAAGTTCAATAAAAATTTGTGGGAAAAAAAAAAAATTTTCCCCAATAATAGTAATTGAAAAAAAAAAGGCAAAACCCCAATTTTAGAAATTCCTTTTTTTTTTTCCCTTCTAAAATAAAATGGATTTTACAAAAAAAAAAAAATTGAATATTTTTTTAACCTTAAGGAAAAAAAAAAATAAATAAAATTTTTAAAATTTAAAATTTTAATTTTAAAAATTTTAATTTTAAAAAACTTAATTCATTTAATTTACATTTAATGTAAAAAGGGCTGGGAAAAAGGTTTTTTTTCTCCCCCCCAAAAAAGCAAAAACGAACCTCGGGAAAAAAAATTTAAAATTGTAAAATTAAAATTTCCAAAACCATTTAAAAAATCTAATAACCATTTTAAAATTTTTTCTAAAGGGCCTTTTTTCCCAAATTTTTTTTCCTCATTAAATTTTGCAAGAAGTCCCCGAAACCATCTAAAAGAAGCCCAATATCCCTGAAAAAAGTTTCAAAACCCAAAAACAATTTTTAATACCCCCTTATTTAAATTTTATTTTTCAACCATTTTTTTAAAAAAAAAATTTTTTAAGGATTTTTAAAATAAAACCAAAAAGGTTTTTGAAAAGGGTTTTTTTTAATAAAAAATTTTTTTTTAAAAAAATTTTCTTTTTTTTGGCTTTTTTTGAAAAAATTTTTTTAAAAAATAAAAAGGGAAAAATTTTTTAAGGCAAACAAATTTTTCCTTATGTAAAAATTTTAATTTTTTTAAAACACAAAACCCCCATTTAACCCCAGCTTTTTTAAGAGAAAAATCCCCAAAACCCCGGTCAAAAAAGTGGGAGGTTGGGGGGGCCTGGATTTTAAAGGGTAATATAATGGGAAAGGTTTGGTTAAGGGGGGGCTTGGGGGGGTTTTGGGGGGGGGGGGAATTTTAGGGGGAGGGGGGGGGGGGACCCAATGGAGGCAAAGGGGAGGGATATAGCCGGGGAAAGGGGGGGGAGGAAAGGGTTTTTTAAGGAAAACCAAAATTAAAAAATTAAAAAAAAAAATGAAAAAATTCTAAAAAAAGGCAAAAGGATCACATTTTCCTTTTTAGTGGGAAAAAACAAAAGAAAAACTTCTTGGAGATACCAAAAAATCCTTTCAGAAAAGGGGTGAACTTTAATGGACCCTGTTGCCAAATAATGAGGCCTGAGGTACAATACTCAGACACATCTGATATAGGAAGAGAACTGACTTCCACAAGCTGTCTTCTGTTTTCCACATATGCATGTATGCTCAACCCAAAACCTACACAAAATGTAACTTAAAACAAACAATAGAAACCTAAATTCCTTTTTAAAAAATGTTTTCTATTTATTTTTAACTGACCGAGTCTAATCAGCCCTTTCCATATGTATTTGGGTTTAGGGTCATCCCCTGGGCACTGGAATTCTATCCATGGCCACACTCATAAAGAAAACATTCTTCCTCTTCCAGTAGCTATTAACTGCCAATAGCTCTTCAGCTAAGGGGTGGAGACCTCATACAGGAATTTTAAATCTCTTGTGCTTAGGTCACAAAGTATTCTCCCTTAAAATCTTGTGTGTTAAAAGCTTGGTCCAAGCAGTGCTCAGAAACAGGGTCTTAGAGAAGGCATGGGATCATAAGAGCTCTGAAATCATTGACGAATCAGCAGATGGATGTCATCAGAAATCGATGGCATTTGGGAAGTGGATAGAAAAGTAGGAGGTAGGGCTTGCTAGAAGAAGTAGGTCTCTGGGCAAAAGGCCTTTGAGGTGTCTTTCTGTCTCCTTACTCCTGTCTTTTATAGTGAGCTGCATTGCCCAGTAAATGCCTTGTTTCATGATGTTGAGCCTTGCTTCAGTCCTAGATCAGTAGTACTGAGGTCTCAGAAACCATGAGCCAAGCTGTTTTTTCTTTCTTTAAAGTTCTCCTCATAGATATTTTTCAAAGTGATGAAATATCTAAGTCAAAAACTTGGTATAACAGAAATGAAGCCATTTATTACTGTGCTGACCTGGTGATATGATTTTAAAATGTTTAGAAAGGTTTGATGGGAGGGGTTTGGGAAAGTGCAGAAAAACAAACTAGAAAAGGCCTGGAATGCTACAAGTAGAGATCTCTGGGTAAATCTGGTGGAAGCTCCAGCCAGGGTACTAATACAAATTCGAACAGTAAATGCTCTGATCATCTTGAGATGGACTAAATGTCACTTATTCATATTACACTGTGGTTAAGGTTTGGTCTACATTTTATCAACAGCTTCATTTCTCTCTCTCTCTCTCTCTCTCTCTCTCTCTCTCTCTCTCTCTCTCTCTCTCTCTCTCTCTCCATTTTCTTCTAAACTGTCACTACCACCACATCCATTTGGTATTTATTTGATTCTAGAGCCACCATTCCCATTTATCCTCACTGGGTCTGTCCATCATTCTTAAGTTACCAACCATGTCATTGCATCTTCCCATATCCTTCACCCTAAAAACATCAATAGCTTCCTGCCATGGCTTTAGTCAGATAGCATCTGCCATGTTCAAGTGCTTTATGTTTCCATAATCTGTGTGACCAAGATCCAATATTAAACATGTTCATTATAATTTCTATTATGCCTGTTCTGTTTAGATTCCAAATGACACAGGCAAATAACAGAAAGAGCTGTGATTAAAGGTAGAAGAGAAGAAAGGTCTGATTGGCACTGATTGTCAGGAGTGATTCCTGTTTGGGACCTGCCTTATTTAACTGAATCCTATGGGCATGAAACTGAAATGGAGAGTAACTTCCAATGCCAGGACTGTGGTAAACAAGTCTTAAAAGGATTTAACATTTTCACTAAATCAAGCAAGGAAATAATTATTTCTGTCTTGATGGTATATACTCAATGTTTCCATCAGCAAGTGCCTGCAAACTATTAATTAAATGTCTCAAGTAGGCCTAACCAGTACTGAAAGTAAATGCAGGCATCAGTAGTAATGCATAATCAATTGAACGTATTTATGACTGTTCCCTCATTATTTCCTAATGAGGAGTTCAAGAAGCTATGCATGGTTGTAGATGGCTGGCAGGCTACTACATCAATACATTGGGTCTGTCAGAGTCAGCTAGGGGTTTTAGAAAATGCTTATTTGTACACTTCCTGAAACCAATGTGCAGAGAAGAAAGAGTTTGCTCTGAACCATCCATCACATCCCATCCCATAGGCTGACTGCAAATATATTAGGGAACAAGACTCTGAAAGTTAGTGTTCTTCAAATTCATAAAGGAAACATTCTGGTTGGTACCATGAACAAAAACACTGAAGAAACTTCCCTAAAACCTAAACGGCTCCCTGACAGCTGGGTATTTTTATTCCAATACTGATTTCATTATACTGCAAAAGATAATGTTCTAATTGGGACTTTCCAAAATTCTAGATATTAAATTTTAGATGACTATTGTCCTTTGAATTAGTTGCCAAGAAAGTTATGGGCAGCAACTAAATAGAATCTTTCTTTTAAAACACCATCAGTATTTTAGATATAATTTTCAATAATAAAAGAATCTTTGTTAATTAAAAAAAGCACTTTAGGTACATAAAGAAAATTTTATATAAACACTGCAATTAGGGAAATAAAACTGATTTAAGGCATTGTGAATGCTTAGTTTACTTTGAGGTTAAGCTCATCTGAAAATGAAGAAAAGTATTTTCTCATATTGTAAATGTTCTGGAGAAGAAAAATTAGGTTTAAAGTTTTCAACAAAAACAAGGCACATTTTTATTTCTTACCAAATATTTGGAAACTGATCTATTTGTGAATATATTCAAGATTAACAACAATCATGAATTAGCTGTCATAATGACAATGCCAATTATTATGTTATCAAATAGATGTTGATAAAAATATATCAAAATACCATTTCTGATAAAATTGACCCCAAACTGTAGTAATAATGGATTATGGCCAGAGAAATGGCTCAGTCAGCTAATATCTGCCACTCAAGCACAAAAACTTCAGTTTGATTTTCAACATACATGTAGAAAAAAATGCTGAACATGGTCGTATGAACTTGTAACCCAGCACTAGTGAGGCAGAGGCATCACAATCTGTAGGGCTTATTGGCGAGCCATCTAGGCAAATTGCTGAGTTGTGAGTTTCAAGGAGAGACCTTGTCTACAAAATTTGCTGGAAGAGCAATCTAGGAATCTACCTCTGGCCTCCTCATGTATGTGCACTCAAATATACAAAATATAAACAATAAATAAGTTATGTAATAAATCTCCATTCACAGATAATGTATTGTAAAATAAAGTTATAATTCTTTTACAAAAGCACAGTATGTATGTATATGTCTTGGATTTCTGTGCACACCGTTTTCCAACTATGCAATAGCTCAACAGATGAATTAATGGAATGTCTCTAAAAGCACATGCTTTTGGAATATAGAAAAATGAATGTTAATTTGGATATCAGTGTTTCTAGATGTATACAAATAGTTACAAAGTACAAAATATTGTTTTCTCTGGAGTATTATATGCTTTATATGATCTTCATGTATAAATTTGCTTTACAAAGATTTTGAGATTAAAGTATAGTTGTATTATTTCCACTTTTCCCTTTCTTCCTCCCAACCTATGCTCTCCCATCCCTTGATATTTCTGATTCTGGCCTTTTACTTCGTGCAATTGCTGGCCTTTTCCTAAATATGTAAATACAACCTGCTCTGTCTGTGGGTATTGTGTTAATTATATGCATACAAATTTAAGGATGACCACTTGGTATTGGATAACCAAGGTGGGGCTTTTCTCCCAAAGAAGACTGTTTTCCTTTCTTTAAGCATTCCTTTATTGCCTGTAGTTCTTTGTCTAGTGTTTGTGCCCTGTGAGATTTACCCCTTCCATGTCAAAATATCTATTAGAGTCATTAGTGTTCAGGTCTTGTTTAGGCAGTCATGTTGGTGAGACTTTATGAGTATAACTTCCCTTTTCTTTTACCCCATCCAAAATACTACAAATCAACAAACAAAGAGGATGTGGGGAAAATGGAAATTTCATTCATTGTTAGTGGCATTGCAAACTGGCTCAGCAACTCTGGAAATCACTATGAAGAACTCTCAAAAATCTCAAAGTAAATCTACCATAAGATGCAAATATCTTATTCCGTAGATACTTGTTCAGCCATGTCATTACAGGTCTATTCATAAAATCTAGCAAATGGAAATATCTTAAATATCCCTTAAGTAACAAATGGATAGCTAAAATGTGCTTCATATACACCAGGAAATACTATAGCTATAAAGAAAATGAAATCATGAAGTTTGCAGATAAATGGAAAGAACTAGAAGAGTATAAAAATGGGGTAACTCAGATTCAGAAAGCCAAACATCACATATTTTTTCTCATCTATGGACTCTAACTTCAAATCTTCAGGTGCAAATGAAAAACCTGAAGTAATTACAGAAGCCAGAAAAGTAAATGGGGACCTATGGGAGAGGGGCAGAATAATAGAAAGGGGGATAGAAAGGTACCAAGTGATTTAATTAGGAAAATGGGAAAAAGAAGTGCTTTTGTTAAAGAGGTGGAAGTATGTCAATACAGAAGAAAAGAGAAGGGTGAGGGCTAAAATAACTATAAGGATGTCTGATAATATATGTAAGAAATCATGTTATTTTCATTTACCTAAATTTGCCTTTAATCTACAGATCAAGGGGATATAGTGCAGCTTGATATTTACAATCACAAGTCATCATTATTTTACAATAAAGACAATTATCTATAGAAATGTATAAAATGGCTAATTTAGTTTTTAAGTAAAAACAATTTTGGATTAGTGTTTACCACTATTATTGGGTGTAATAAGAACAAGATACCTTCTAATTTTGTTTATATATCTTTCATATAAAATCTGCCAGATTTCAAAGAATATGCTCTTACCTATGTATTACATTCCCTGTATTTCAGAGGCAAGTCATATTTTTCAGTTACCTTTAGAGTACGTGTGGTGGTTAGAAAAAGAATATCTTCCCCATAGACTCATATCTCCTTGATAGAACTATTCCAGAAGGTTTAGGATGCATGGCCTTGTTGGAGGAGGTTTATCACTAGAGGTGGGGTGGTCTTTGGGGTATCTAAACCCCATATCATTCCCTGTGTGTCCTCTCTGTCTCTCTTCATCTCTCTCTTCTCTCTGTCATTGTTTTTGTCTCTGTCTCTGTCTCTGTCTCTCTCTCTCTCTCTCTCTCTCTGATTTATGGTTGTGCCTCAGGAGGTTCTCAACTATGTATCCCCTTACTATACATGCCTCCTGCTGACATGCTCCCTTCCATGAAGTTCACAGGCTCACCCTCTGAAACTGTAAGTCTCCATCAAATTATTTTTCTCTAAGTATTTTTGGTCAGTGTGTTTTCTCGTGGCAATAGGAAATTAACTGAGGCAGTGCACACTGTAGAATTCTTACAGCTGTGGTACTATTGGAGGAAAACTTTACATTCACTACCTTGTTTAACTATCCAAACAGAGCTTCCTTTGTTTTGAATCTCCTTTTATAAAGGAGGTACTAAAAGTAAACAAAAGTTCTGAGATCTTAAGAAACTTGCCCAAAGCACACAGTCATTTAAAGAAAGATTATTCTCATGTCCTTTCATTCTCTGAAGTCCATGCTTTCTCTTCAGAAATCATGTTATTGTCTCTCTATGGACTATCTACAAGCAAATGGGAGAAGTGGATGGGGAAAACAAGATTACATGCCCTAAGATGACAACAATATAGCTCCATCTGTACCCAAAGAAAGAACAAAGAAAAACATTTAGACAATGTTATGGAATTATTTGTGCATTTTATCTAATGAAGAACCCCTTTGGGCTCTCTTTTTGGTCAGGAAAGGCTGTGATTTTTTTAAAACGCAGTTTGAAAAGGTAAAAATCGGGCCATGGATGTAGCTTAATGGTAGAGTGCATGCCTAGCCATACAAAAAGAGTTTAGAATAAAGAGTTGAAGTACAATTTTCTATTAATCAGAAAACCAATGAAAAAGCTAAATCTATTTTCTTATTATTTATGTTAATGAAAGAATCACTCTATTTACCCTACATTTCTCAAAGATATGTAGGATAAATTAATGCAATAACAGAAATAAAAAGTGGAGAACAGTGTTTCTTTACAAAGTCCTCAGATTGCTGTTGTAACATTTTTTCACAGATTTATACAACTATGTTCAAGACATTACTCTATATGATTGGGAGAAAAAGGAGAGATGGAGGGAGGGAGAGGGAGAGGGAGAGGGAGAGGGAGAGAGAAAGAGAGAGAGAGAGATGGAAAAAGTTACTCTTTGTGAAATTTATCATGGTTAATAAAAAAATGATGTGGCTTTTGTAGTTGTTATGTTCATTATTTTTTATCATCTTCATCAACATCATCAAACATCATTTATCAACATTCAGGAATGTACTAACTCTGATCTTCCTATCACAGATAAATATATCATTTTTCAATATTAGGAGTACTTATGATGTGATAAGATTAAAAGTTATGCTATATCGAAAGACCCTCTTTCAAAAATAAACTCCAGATTATTTAGGAAACTTAAGAGCAATCTAAATCTCTATATTTTGAAATGTACATTTTTCTTCATTTTGGCTTGTATGAAATGAAAATAGTCCAACTAGCTTTCTCTTGTCACTTTAGTGTCAAGTATATTTATTAAAGAGAATTCAGTTCAGGAGCATATACTGGTTTGATTATTCACTGTTTTATAATCCATCTCTTCATAGTCTGGGATAGCTAAGGATCAGTATGTGAACTTTACTTATTTAAGGAAGTTTACTTAGATCTGCACTGTGGTGGGCCTTGGGCATGTTTTTCTCTTTTAGAGAAGAGTAACAGTACTGTCTTCAACTGGGCACAGTAGCAAATACTTATAATCTCAGCACTGGGAAGCTGGAAGCTGGAGAATCAGCAATTCAAGGTGAGTCATAGCTACCTTGTGAGATAGAGGATAGCCTGGGCTACACAAGATTGTCTCAAAAGCCCAAACAAATAAAGGATATATTGGGTTGAGACTACTAGTAAAATAAAAGTTCACTGCTTAGAATAGTGAAGTTCAATGTCAGATTACTAGGATGTACCTATGGCATGGTGATAACATACTATGTAGTGATAATAACATAAACTGCAGGAGAAACTATTTACTACCCAACAAAATGTACTCCTCTATTATTCCATATTCAGAGTTACAGTACAATAGTATGACTGCTCTTACAGAATTCATATCCCCGAGTCCTGGTTCACATATGGATCATCTGCTCTTTACTTAAGTGCTTATGAAATAATATGAAATACATGATTCCATGTCCTTACATAGAGCCATAAACTGTATGCAGTAGATGTGTTTGCTCCATAGACCTTCTATGACTTGATAGTGCACTAATATTCTGTTTTGGGTCATGTTGTTACAGTGAATAAGCTTTTTTACAACATAATAAATAGAGACAGTACTTAAGTACTTAAGACTGTTTAAGACAATTTTTATAACATGTGCTCATGCATCCATTCATTTATGCCAAAGCATTGTTCATATTTTAGTTTATAACTCACATATAACTTTGCCACATAACACTTTCTGATATGCCTCCAAATTTCTATCATGTTATACCTTGTTTGCTTCTTCCTCACAGGACTTCTTATCTTTCAGAATCATATCAGAATTCTGTTTGTATATGTCTTATCTCTTCAAGCAGAGCAAGCTTCATGAGTATTGAGTTCATATCTTATTCTCCTGTGTACCTTCTATAGTTCTGATGTAGGATCTCTCTCCTGAAGTGCTTTTTGACTGAACGAACGACTGAAACATTTGAGCAGCATGCTGCTCGTCTATAATATGCTGTTGTAACCATATGAGCCTGGAGCAAGTACACATTTGTTGTGGGCAATAGAGACCATAAACAATGTAGGTCTCAGGATTGATGTTAAAACAATGAACTCATGGTAGCTGTTTCCTACAATCTACTGTCTTATACCTTATGCTGTCCTCTGTTTCTAAAATTCTATAACACAAAAGAACATACAGGAAGATAACAGATGGTAGTTAATGTAAACGAATTTACATTCATAACTAAACTGTGAGAAAGTGCCCATTGTCAATAGCTTTGTGTCCTATCATAAAGGTTTAATAGAATAAAGAACTAATGAACCGACCGAGCACCACTTGAGTCGTACCTACACTGTTACATTAAGATATATCTTTTACTTTATATCTTACTACAATTCTATAATGTGCTATAGATCTGTAATGCCATATTTTATAAGAAAGAGCATTAGTACTTGGTTCAACTAAAAGTTTGCCTGAAATTTTCACAGAAATTACTTAGATGGGCAAACAGCATGGAAAGTAATTGCTTTAGGCAATGGTAACCTGTAAGATATGTTTCAGAGTGAAAAGGAAAGATATACTGAATTGCCTTCTACCAAGGCCCAGGGATCATTATGGAACATTCTAAGATATGTTTAAAATCAAATCTTCTTACAGATTTGTACATAGGACCTTTGGCTGAGATAATTTTTCTGTCAACAAAAATCAATAAAAGATTGAAAGGATGGGGCACAGCAGTTTATAAAATGTTTTTCTTCATTTTATAATCATCCATTATTTCAGCTTAATTACTTGTGTTAATCAAAGGAGAAACTTAAGAGAAAAAAGTTAGACAGTTGAAAGTAGTGTTTGTCTGTAGCCCTAAAGAGAAGCATCCAAATACACTACTTTTACACAGTAACTTTTCTTAATTTTCTGGAAATATTTTAAGTTTATAGAAGTAATATAAGTTTCTATAGTAGTTACTTTCCTCTGTGTCATGTCTGAGTACCCTACAAAAACAATTTAAGGAATGAGTTTCTTTCTTTAGTTTATATGTCAATTATATAGGACACCAAGACAGTGTAAGTCACAGAACCTGTTCACATTCTATAACCAGGAGGTGAGAATGCTGAATTCTGGTGAGGAATTCACTTTATCTTTTTCATTCTGTTAAAAACCTCAAACCATGGAACTGTGCTTCTCACATTTAATGTGAGTTTTCCCACCTCAGTTAGTATGATCTAAAACTACCTTCAAAGACATGCCCAAAGGTTTGTCTCCTAGTTGATTCTAGGTTCTATCCAATTGACAATATTTGATATCAGAATTATAAAAAAAAATGGTACTTTGAGAATTGTAAATTGCATATAGTGTTTTGATCATATTTTGCACCCCTCCTCTAATTCTGCCAAGATCTACTCTCCATACCTTACTCATCCAATTTTGTATCATTTTTGTAATGCCCCTCAAGGGCAATTTGTGCTGCCCAAATATTCTTGGATGTGTGGTCTTCAGCTGGTGTGTGGTCAGCTTATGAAGGGCTATATTCTTAGAGAAAGCTGTCTCTCTCTTTTCCAAAAGCTGACAATTACCATTGGCTCCACAGGTACTGGTGCGATTGTGTGCATATCTACCTCTTTCATTGTAATGTATTTACCACTTAACATAGAAATGCCATCTTTTCATTTTTTAATGATTAATTATATTGTAGTATATGGCTATTCTATGATTTATAGAGTCAAAACAATGTTATTGGCTTCTCTTCTATATTTCTCTTCCTACATTTGCGTATATTCCATTGATGCCTACACAGGACTGAAGAGATGGCTCAGAGGTGTGTAGCACTGGCTTCTATTCAAGAGGTCCTGAGTTCAATTGTCAGCACCACATGGCAGCTCACAACTGGCAGCCCCTCATAAGCTGATCACACTCCAGCTGAAGACCACACATCCAACAATACTTGGGCAGCACAAATTGCCCTTGAGGGGCATTACATCTAGAATGGGATCTGATGCCCTATTCTGGTATGCAGGTGTGCATATAGACAAAAACATCCATATTCCTGAAGTACACAAATAAATCTTGATTTATGCCTACCTGTGCAAAGTTTAGAAATATGTTTATCACATTTTATGAGAAATTTGTTTCTGTCAAACTCTTGCCAAAAAGTTTTTGGAAGAGGGAAGAAGAGAGGAAAAGGGGAAAAATAGAAAAATGTTTCCAATAAATTAAAATTTAGCTTGTCTAATGTTACATAGCTGATTGAAGAAAGTACTAATACTTGAAACAAGTCAGCTTAGCTTGTAGTTCAGGGTTTAACCACTGTGAAGGTATTCTTGACATATACAATAATATACATATACAATAAAACTTTAGATCACAAGCTATTTCCCATGTACTACTACTAGTGTGAAATTTTCCTTTTTAAAATATTAAGGTCATAGTCATATTCTTTTTAGGGGTAGCACTTTTCTCAACTTGGGGATTTCTCAAAATAAATTAATCTCCCATTTCAACTCTTGCCTTTCCAAGCTTAAATTTCAAGAAACTGACAATGATTTTTTCCTAATTTTAGTAAAGGTATTTCAATGACATAAAAAGGATAAAATTAAGTAATAAGCTACAGGTGGATAAAGAAAATATTAGAATTCTAAGCATAATTGTGGATCAAATAAAAATCTATTAGTGAAAACTGACAACTACTGCCTCATATTTTCCATATTAATTCATATGGACTGTCTTTGTTGACTTCTAAGTGAAAAGTGAGCAGAGATTTGCAAACCAGAAAGGCCCAAGGTGAAAATTTGTAACACCACTACACAGCCCTTACTTTAGGCGCATGGACTATAAAATCTATAAAAATATAGCAAATCAAACATTAATTAAGCAAGTATTTTTTTTCCTTTTAAGCTGCCTGAATTTCTCTTGTTTAGTCTTTTCTTTAAATGATATGTGGCTTAGGGTTATGCATTTTTTTACATGAATCAGTGTTTAGTAATTCTCATTGTTCAAGGGTGAGGGAGGTTTACTCATATTGTAAGAGTGAAAAGCACAGAATATGGTTCTTAATCTGCCAGAGTTGTTTTGCTGGAAATTAATTTGCAACCACATTAACAGATATTTAAGAACATTCATTCTGTTTGACCTGTTATTTTATTTGTGCAAGTTCACTGGGTAGGCAAAGATTGATAACAACAGACTGCTTAATTTAGAATTATTCGTAGTGCTGAAAATTGAAGACACCTTACAAATCCATCAGTCGGGGGACATTTATGTAAACTACAGATCATAACAGAACCATTACAAGGATTGTCACAAAATTATTTACTGGTTTTATAACTTAAATGTGACTGTGTTAAACAAATGTCAAGATGTACTAGGACATAAATAATGTGGCCCAAATTATGCACAACATAAAAAGCATGTCAGTAAATATGTGAAATAGTTACTAACTTTTCTTCAAAGTTTACCTCCTTGAATTTTTATATACTTCTGTATTTCCAAATTTTACTAATTTATGTTTTTCAACTTTTCCAAAGTGATTATCTAGTTTCTGCAAAATAAGGAAAACCTCCACCCTTTAATGGTATTTTATAAGTTTTATTAATAGAACCTATATTTTAAAGATACATTTTGATCATTGACAAATCCTTTGGTTATCTCTTACATTATTGGTATTTTAAAAAAAAAGCAAACCAAATCTGTGTCTTCTCTTTGAACTTACAAGAATAAAAGAAGCCATGAAGGGTGAATATGTTAAAATGGTAAGTAGATTTATTTATTCATTTTTGTCTACCTCTTTTTCATTCTTTTCTTTTCTTTTCAGATGAGAAACTTGGGTTAATTGCTTTAGTAGAATGGTGAATACTGCTCAACAAAAGGCATTCTTACATTGAACCTGAAAGTGGCTGAAATACCTTCATTTCAAAGATATGTGAATCTGAGAAGATCCTTTAAGATCATTTGTTTCAAGTCCTAAATAAAACAGATCATTGGCATATATCTAAGGCCTATAACCTTCCTAGCAAATGATTTTTACATATTTCATTATTAGTTGTTATTAATATATATATATATATATATATATTATACATTATACATACATATATATTATATATATATGTAGCCATGACAATAGGATTTGTGCTAAAGTAAATGAGAAAATACCTCCTGGTCCTGAAAGAAATGTCAAATTTGAGAAGTAGCATGTTTTCTTATTACAAGAAGAACGTATTTATCTATAATGTTAACTTAGAAATTCATAGCCTTATCATGTTTTTAAAAATCAACATGTAAATTCAAATATCTTTTATCTGAGTTTATTCTTTACAGATTTTCCCATTCCACAAAAACTCATTTATTTGAAATGTGTTAAACAATGACCAAAAGAAGCAAACTATTGATAACATTACAGACTAATCTTTTAAATTAATATACTTCAACAGAAAGGTACTTTTAAAATATTGAGGGCCCCGATAGTAGAATAGGAGGATACTAGAAAAAAAATAGAAAATTCAAACTTAGGATAAGACAGTAGAAATCACGATCAGAAAAGGATGCAACAGACTTTGAAAAGGAATCTAGTAAAATCAAATAAAAATGGGCTTTAATTAACAGTCACATGTATATTTTCCAATGAAGTTTTATTTTGAGTCTTGTTTAACATCCTAATCCTTATTTTGCTCTGATATTAATAGCTAAGTGTGTATAGTAGTGAAAGAATATGTTGGAATATTATCCTTTTGAAACAGATATTTCAAAATAACTCTTCAATCTGTGAAACACTGCAGTGCCTGAGACACACTCTACTCTTACTACTATGCATATTATATAATTTTAAGTATAACTAAATAAGACATAAATTTAGTTCTTAATAAGGATTTTCAATCTATCCGTCAAGAACTCTCTAAGGAAAAAAACATTTGATGTACATTGCACCTGCCCTTTTATCAAAATGAACGGAACAGTGTTTTTACTACAACTTACTTCTGACATTTATCAGTTGCTTTTATTTGTTTTTCTGCCAACCTTCACCTTGTCAGCAGGACGTCAGCCTGCCAGCAACAGCAGCTCATGCCAATTAGACCCCTTTAAAAGAAGCTGTTATTTTTAGAACTGTATATATTTGAATAGACAAAAACAGTAAGGATGATTAGCACAGAGACTAAGGGTAAGAGAGGAACTCATTCTGTATATACCTACCCCTGTCTTTATGATAAGAAAATGACTTTTGACTGAAAAAGAAAAAAATACATATGAAGAAGCCACAAAATATACCATGAGTGTAAATTTGTTTAGTGGTTTCAAATACCTCATGGTATTTATATGTTGTCTGAAACAATATTGAGGATTAGAGAATATTTCTAAGGCTTGAATAACAAGTGATAGAATTCAGGTTTTTATAAATTATTATGAAAATAGTAGATAGGGAATTTCTGTCCTGAGGATTACACCCACACACTTCCCACACACATATGTACAGGTCCTTTGGGAAAAAACCTGAATGTCTCCCCTGTCATCTATTTAATAATACAGCTATGTAGTTTCCCACCCTGGGCTAACAGCCAGAAGATTATGGTAGAAATAATCACCATTACAACATTAAGGAAATTGTGAACCTGACACGATGATTCAGGACTTATTTTTTCCCTCTAAATATGATACTATGTTTTAACATTTTTGAATAGATAAAGGTGATAAGAGATTTTCTGCTAAAACTGTTAGGCATTCAACTACTTAGAACAAATTTAGTTCTGATGAAAGATGCCAGCTTGACAGCCATGGAAAATGAAGAAAGTATTGTTTATTCACAGGGCATGTCATCTCAAAACAAGGAATCATCTTGTATGGCTAAGAGGGTCAGAGCTTATTGCTTAATATTCACTGAGAGTATACACACGCTGGATGATGGAAAGATATGTATGAGACATACTCAGTGTCCTCTAGGTATTCCATTTTTAAACAATCATATTCTTAGTCTCAGGGCATACTACATGAGACTAGCAGCTACTACTTTAAAAGGTATCAGTCGACAAAGCTTGTAGGTGAGAGATTTCAAAGGGGAAAAATATGAGTTTGGCTCGGATTACTACTTTACTGTTTCCTGAGTGTTCTTGCCCTGTAAACTCAAAGTTCTGATTGTTTGTGACCATGCTTAAAAGACACTTGATTATGTTATAATCTGTGGGAAAATTTATCACGAACTCTGCTTCCGTTACACATCCCCTCATATAATATCCTATCTATCTTATACAATAGCCATTTGTTGTGTGTCTTCAGATTTTATGTAAAACCTATGCCTATTGGGGAGGGGTGTTTTTTTTTTTCCTGTGGCATGCTGATTATAGAAGTATTTGATGCTTAAGATATCTATGAAGCTATGTGGTCCTGATTTGGTATGAATTAAAAATGAGTATGGGAAATGACTTCCAAGGGATTGCTTACATTAGTCAGTTGGATATGGAGTATGATATGTGTTTTAAAGGAATAATAGTGGTAATATCTAGGGCCAGAATTGGAGAACTGAGGACAGCATTAGCTGACACCTTAGCTGCTTTGCTCTGACTCTACCTTCATGACTTTTGTCAATAAGAGTTGAAGGAACTATGTTCATGAATACTGACTATAAGTGGTCTTCTTTGAAGATAAGTTTACAAAAATATGATACAGAACTGGACAGAGAAACAATTTCCCCATGCCTTCATGGCGCACAGTTGTTCTGAGAATATAATGTTGAGGGCTGAGGGCTGAGGGCTGAGGGCTGAGGGCTGAGGGCTGAGGGCTGAGGGCTGAGGGCTGAGGGCTGAGGGCTGAGGGCTGAGATGCAGTAAGAGAATTTGGATAATAGCTTTGTGAATCCTGATGGGGAAGAAGTACAGTCAAGGAGATTATTGGTAACCATGACAATGGCCTTGATAAAGCAACCACAATATTTTTTGGCACCAGCACAATTTTAAAAACAGAAAACCACAAAAGGATTGGCTTGGGACAAGTGAGATAGTGGGAACCCAACAAATAATTGGGAGTCTTGGGCTGTGAAAGCTGAGATCATACATTGTTATAGGAAAAAGCAATAATTGCTGGGATGTCAGAGACTGTGTGTCCAGATTTGTTCCTGTATGGGAGAATGGTTCAGACCTTTATACAATGAAGAAAAAAATATCCAACCGTTTTATTATCAGGTTGGTGATTTATCCATCAGTGCTCACTTCTGATATACATTTAAAAAAAAAATACTTGTGCACAGAAGTCCACAAACTTTCTCAAAGGAGAGTGGAAAGCAGCATGTTTTACCAGAAGATACTTTCATTTCAAATGTTCAGGTGTTTTGATTTTGAATATTTGGAAGCAACTAACTGAATAGCTGGTTCCAATTTCTGTTTTGTGTCAGCACAAGACCCTTTTTTTGTGGAGCTACCTGGCCCTTGCAATCTTTCCTTGTTCCTACAAAACGTACTTACACCTTCTTTCTTGTTTCTGGGTGCTCTGTCTCTGAAGACTCTTTCTTTAGCTACACAACCCAAGCGGCATTCCTAACTTCCTTATCAGAATATCTTAAGGCCCTGAGGCTGGAACAATTCCCTAGGTATCTTCTCTCCCTCATTGTCTTACCTCAAGGCTCGTAGCTACATTGAAATTATTAGGAATACCTAGTTGGGTAGAGGGATCTTATTGTAATACTATCCCATATAGTCCACTGAATATCCAAGCATGTGTGTGGGGTAAGAAATGGTAGCTAATGATTCTTGAAAATTTGGAAGTGGCTTCCTTTTGCATTATTATATTTTATTTACTAGGAAACAGAAGGCTGAGACTTTAACAAATTTTGAAGCAACACAAATGTGTCACATAAGGAACTTCTTGTGCTGTTTACCCTACAGTCCAGAGGAAAAGCAAATTGTCATGCTGTTAAAGGATGATGAAGAAAATTGTTGCAGTTTTATTTAAAACGAAGCAGTATTAAAAGTATCCTAAACCTTGGGAGAGCTTTCATGTAGGTGCTACTGCTGTTTGAAAACAATAAAACTCAAAGTTGATATCCCAAGAAATAAGAAGTGAAGATGCTAGCATCAAACTTCAAATAGATGGACATCTATTGCATTATTAAAATTGTACCCACTGTGAAGTCATATGAGTATACTCAGGGGGAAAAAGAAACCTTAAAATAGGTCATCTGGCAGCAGTCAATGACTCTCTGCCCTCTCTAAATATATGTTTGTCTCAGAGAAATATTTCAGTGGCTAGCACTTTGTCATGGGGCTTACTTCTCATTACCATTTCAAATGTACTTCTCTGCTCTAAGGTACCTCTCTGCTGCCCCAGGGCTTTGCCAAGACACTAAAAAGTTTAGTCTCCATGCATAATATACAACACAAGTTGCTAGTATGAATTTTTAACAGTGTTTTGCTTTATCACCTCTTAGTCCCTCAAGATCCAAGGAGTTAGGTCTTATTTATTTACTTCTTTACTCTCCCCCCCTTTTACAATGCAATATTTGCCATTGCCCTGGGTGAATATTCATAATGACAAGTCTAAACAAAATTAGGGCAAATGAAAAATGTTCATCTTAAGGCAACTGTCAAAACAGAAATAACTGCCTGGGTGTGGATTTTATCAGAGGCAAAATAGAGAAATAAATATTGTTAAGGAAGACATAATTACACCTGAATAGAGCAGCACTCTGTAGTGCTTAATATAGGATCAGTTTCTTAGCTGCAAAAATTATTAGTCAAAGTGATGAGGGGATAATAATGGTTTCTGGAGTCCCACTGCCATGGCCCATGTTCAACGCAGATGTTGCAGCTTATAGAGCATCCTGCTTAAGTTTTGTGTGCTTGGTTTCCTTTTCCATAAAATGGGAATGATAATATTACCTATTTAAGAATTTTAGATACATATAGAAAACTTGGGAAACAGTGTCTAGCAGACTTCTTGCAATGAACATGTTAATAATAATTATTATTACTGCTAAAATCTAACACAATGATTGAACTGAGTTGAATACAAAGCACATTGCAGGTGCGTGTGATAGCAATGCATGGTAGACACATAGAAAACTGGCAAAAAAATTAAATATACATAAAATAGCAAAATATTAATAAGGGCCCCAGATGATCTCAAAGGAAATTATATGTTCTGTATGACTGACTAAGATTAGCAAGACCAACAGCTAAAGGTTTCTTAAGCATTGCAAGCTAAGTTGCTATGTATAAGAAAGAAAGCTGAAAAGTCAACTGTAGAATTGTTATCAACAGTTTCCAGTGACTGATCTATGAGAACTTCACAAATGATCCTCATGAGTCTAACGAGCTTTTTCATGGAAAACCAACACCATACTCTGCAGAGTGGTTCTGCCCAGGAGGACAAGAGTTGAATGAACCACAAGCTCGCGTTTGAGCAGCAGTGCTTAGTTTATGCTAGTAGGATCTTGAATCAATAGTGTGAGGAGATGAAGCCATTTCAAGTTTACAGTTCTTTGATGCAGCACTCAGTATTTCTCATATTCTTAGGATATCATTTGAATCTTCAAAACTTTATATTACTACTCAGTTAAAATTTATGAAGAGTAACTCTTTTCTTATAGATGACTCTTTTGAACCACCTGATGTACACTAGGTAAGCATTCTAGCAGTGAACTATACTGTCCAATCATGTTCCACTTTTCTTTTTTCTCCCTCCTTCTCTACTTACAGTTAGAGTCATTACTCCTATTTTAAATTCATATGCCAAATATCAAAATACATTCTCCTATGGCCAAACCACTTTTTATATCTTCAGGAAATTTGACTGCTCCTGAAGATGTACCAGAAAAAAATCCTGGGATTTTATCTGATGGGATCTTATGAGAGTCAATATCGAATGGTTTTCTCTCAAGTCCTCCATACAACTGACTACCATGTCTCATTGTAGACATTAATACGTTAATGTAATATGGAAATAGTATGGCCTCATTGAGCATTCACACTAGATACTAAGTCTCACAACTGTAGACCCAGAAAAGTTAACATTGCTAAGAGCCAGTGAATATTATTGGTGAAATTAAATGTGATTTCTAGGGGACTCCAAAGTCTATTGTATAATCACATGGTCTGTGTCATCATTTCGTGAGTCTTCAACTCATTTTCTTTCATAGTTTTAGTCCAAACCCATATTTCAACCAAAAAAATAACCTCTGAAATGGCTATCTTTTCTCTAGATGTACCCACACTTCAATATTTATTTATTTTTTAGTTGCTAGACCGAGCTTTTTGTTATGTGAATGAAATCACTTCAATTGCCTATTCCCCACTACCCTCGGACTAAAATCTACTACAGAAGGTCTATTGTAAGGAAGCCCCTGTCTTCTCTAGCTTCATTTGCACCATTACTCAGGCACCTTTCTTTTTGGTTAAACTGGACAATCCTTAGTTTCTCCAATAACTCCATAATCTGTCATGCTTCTGCCTTTTTCCTTATGTGAATCCTACTTTCTGAAATACCTGATCTGTCCAGTCAAACACCTTACAGCCCATAGGAGCTACTTAGTGAATATCTTTGGACTGAAACATCAAGGGTGAATATCATTTCTTTTGCAAAACTAAAGGATTGAGGTGAACATGAGCAAATACAGTAATCTGGTATGCTAAAAGTGCTATAAAAGATGCATTTGGGGCTTTTATGCTTCTACAAAGTGTTTTCTCAGCCTTGACCTTTCATCTGTGAAATGTTGTCCAGTGAGCAGATCATAATTATGAAATATAATGTTTATGTATTAGATAGTATAATCCTTGCCATATTCATTAAATATACATTAGTTGATATTTATAAATGTTTTATATATATATTACAAAATGTTCAAATACACTTCTGCCCTATGAATGAATTCATTACCATATTCTCCTCTAGTTTTTATTAACCTCTTAGCCTAAGTGTTTATCTTTTTCATCCTTTTGGGAGCAACAGGACACATTCTCCACATTAGCTTCTACGAGGTCACTGGTGTGTTTCCAGTTAATCTGGTCACCGAGACTTGGCACAGAGTTACCTTCATAAATGATTCAAGTTAATGGGAAATATTAAAATTAAAGAAATAACAGCAAAATCTGGGCCCCTACAAGTGAGAAATGATCATTGGGATATCTTTCTTAAGGGGAATCATCCCATTTAACCATTTGTTAAAAGTAATTTTGAGGGCATTGTGGCTGAGTATCTTATCTAATAGGTATTTGAGAAAAGGAGGGAGAATTGGGTTTAAAATATAAAATTATATATGATGAACCATGTAAACCATCATGGAGACTTTCCATGCAGCAATTTTAGCAGGATCCTAGGTAACTTTGTAACATTGTAGTAAAGGCAACAGATTTGTTTATAAATCTTGTGTTATAGTATTGAAGATATACAAAGCAATTTTATACTAATAATTTTTACTTAAGCTAAGCTACTGTGTGTACCTACATAAGATTTGTGACCAATCAGGAAAATAATCATATTGCTTTTAGTAATACTTTATCATTTATTCCTAGGGCCAACACAATACTTATTGCCATTAATTTTTGAACTTCTCTCCAACCTTCCTTAAAATCCTTAACTCAAAATTTTATAGTTTCCCTTTCTTTCTTCTACCACTCCACTTCTTCCCATACTTTTCACTTGAGAACTTTTTACTACTTTGTCCCATCACCATTTGTAGAACAAGCACAATATAGTCTTAGTTTCTTCTTAGTCGTGAAATAGTTTCCTTGTATTTTTCTAACCCTCTATATCCAAACTCTGGAAAATGCATACCTCTGATAATGTAGCCTAGTTAACCAAAACATTATACATTAACTTTTTTCCTGATATTTGTTTTATACATTCATAGAAGTAGATATCTTCCCTGATGTCTGGATTTAACAGTTCCATGTGTTATTTTTGAACCTTACAATGAGAACTAAAAATCTCTAAAACAACAACAAAAAATACCAAAACAGCTTTTGCTAATAATAAAATCTTTGTACATATAGATGAATATATTGAAGCTCAAATAAATGGAACGACTTCTTTAAGAAAATGGTATGTATAGTCTGGCCTCATAGCTAATTACTATTTGATCATAACTTTCTTGTTTTGGATTACTGAGTTTGGTTATTTATTCTAATTCATATTTATTATATTCATTTTGGACTTTCTTTGGCTTGTAACTATTCCTTTACTGATTCTAATTGTATGAATTATGAGCTTAATAGATTACTTTCCTGAGCATTTCACTGGCTTCAGTCTGCTAAAGTATTAATTCTAGACTGAGCTCTAAGTTTTGCCATCCAATCACAATACATGCACCTTGATTTCTGTATTATTACTAGATCAATTGGTTTTAGTGTCTCAAGACTTTATAAAATGGAGTTTGCAAAATACTACTTGCTTACTATATGTAAAAAGGTGAATATGGCTTTATGGGTAGGGAGCACATGTAGAAATGTTCTCTAGTAAAAATCAATGAAGTGCAAAATGGCTTAGTTACTTTCATACTGTATAAATGCTGCCTCTAAACATAGACGAATAGCATCCACAAATCCTAAGCGATCACATTTGAGTGAATGTGACATGACTTCCATTATATCTGAGTTATCTGCTAGCCCAAAGTTTGGCAGAGGGAATTATTGAAACTCATAAGGATGAGCTGTGAACAATAGAAAAATATTTCAAATTTAACACTAGCTTAATTGTAGGTTAGTCAAGAAAAAGAGCTACAAAGAGTTTTTACAACTTACAGATATGGATATTAACTGCTACCTAGTTAGGCAACAAAACCAAAAGTGCATTAATATATATTGGAAAAAAATAAGCTTTCTGATATCCTTTACAAGCAGACAATACACTACTCATACTTAATGAAATAGAACAGAATAAAAGATGAGCAGCGATGCCTTAGACATGTCTCAAAGATATTTACCTTGTTAAACTTGAGAAAAAAGATCAGTCATGAGACTACGCAGAGAGATTTTGCCATTAGATGAAACGACGCACTTTCCATACACAATAAACCAAGTTGAACAAATCCAACTTCCAGGTAGCAGCTGACTCTGGAACTAAATACTAGTAGTGGAAAAAAATCGGTTTTTAAACATTTGTTTCATTAACACAAAAAAAAATCATGAAGTTTGAAAAGCAAAGCAAAAAAAATGTATATGAAGTAAATGTGGCAAAATAGCGACATGGATTTAATTCTAGTTACAAGAACAAAAATGTCATGCTTTCTGCACTTTGGGAGCTATATTTGAAAGGTTTCATACAGACAACAATGAAGGTGATTTTGTGAGTGTGTGTGTGTGTGTGTGTGTGTGTGTGTGTAACAGAATAGAGTACCCCGATATACAAAATTATGAAGGAAAGTTGTTGATTAGTATCATTTTAGCTCTGTTCATCAAATAAAAATATTATCGGCTAGACATAATTGTACCATATTTTGAAACAAGAGAATTCAATAAATATCTTTACAACTTTTTTTTTCTAAATAAAGTACTTCAGTGGCTGCTTCAGGTATGGACAAAATAAAACAGTCTTTTAAATCATCTGGCCTCTGTCATTCAGATCCAATCAACCTCAATCCATTGTGTCAAGTGATTGGACCTTATCTCTTTGGTACATCACAAGTGAAGGAGGTCCTGCTGTTTTTAGTTCTGATTATAGTAAATCCTTGATGGCTGAGAGCTGAGTGACAGGAGTGGATAGAGAACAGGATTGCAGCCTTGAGAATTCAATCTCTGGCAATGACTTCTTATAAGCTGGACGTGTGGTTTGACCTCTCAGGACCTTTTTTCTTACATCGTTCAAATAAGGTTAATAATATTGACAACAGATACTACTTTTAAAATATACTTCTGTAGTTGATGCATACTATTATATAAAATATAAGGTGCTACAAAACACCCTATGAATAATAACACCACGGAACTGTACTTTCCTTTGGGATTCCCATCAAAAGTTATGTGAAGAAATATGCAGACTGACATGTTAATATTGGGAATTTTAAGTCTATAATATTATTATAAAGTATTATAATTCACAATGATGGTCAGAAATAAACATGAAAGAAACTTTAAAAATCAGCCATTTATTCAACTCTCAGAATAAATGAATGACTGAGTATGTAGTTCATTGAAACTGTATTGCTGTAGCTTAACTCTCAACATCACAAACAAGAAAGTCATAAAAATAATAGAACAATCTTCATTAGCTAGGCATGGTAGTGTGTAATCCCAGTTTACAGGGAGGCTAAAAGGAAAGGATTACAAATTATTAGCTAATCTGGCTAAGACCTTGCCTAAAACAACAAAATAAAAAGATCTCAATAAAATTAAGAGTATAAATTATTTTAGATGGAACACTAGTTTTTCTTGCTGTGACAAAATACTTATGAGCAAAATGATTTATGGAAGGAAGGGTTCTCAGTTGTAGAGAACAGCCCATGTTGATGGGAAAATCATGGATGCAGGAATGTGAGAATGATCTTCATTTGGTCTCTATAGTCAGGATGGAGAAAGAAGTAAAGGAATGAATAGAAGAATGCTGTTGCTCAGTTGGCTTTGCTCATTTATTCAGTGCACAAACTTGGACTATGGATGGGTTTTTTATATCCTCAGTTAAATATTTTTGGAAACATTCTCAAAAGTATACCCAAATAGGTATTTCCATGGTGATTCTAAACTCCTTCAAGCTGACAATGAATATTAACCATGGCTAATAGAAGAAACTCTAAGTTCACAATGGTGTATAACTGTACAAGATTAAAATAGAGGGGATACCATATGGTTTAAAAATTACTTAATCCAGCAAATACACATAATACAATGTTTTTCAATTGCTCTGCATTATAAAACATCACTGTATGTGCTAATCAGAACATAATTGCCTATTTAATGACCCCAAGTGAAAATCTAAAGACTTAATAATAATACAATTTGACAAAGGAGAGCAAAAATGCTTGGCTATTTATTTATACATGCACAGACATGCATATAATTTTCTAATAAATAATTATCCTTATTATAGTTTATTAATGCATGGCTATACATTATAATTTTAGTTAGGTAATAATATGTTATGGCAAATTGAATATGCCACTTTAACTTTTAATTTTCTAGACCAGAACAGGAATACTGTTAGAATATGACTTGCTGTACTTATTTAAATTTGATTTACACTTTTGGTTGATCAAAATAGGAACATAGTTACCATGGAAAAGATTCTTCTGTGCTCAAAATTACCTCCAGAAATTTTGTACCTGAGGGCTCAGAAGTAAAACCCTGTCATTCATATATATATGCAAAAATGACTGCAAGAAAAATAATGAGTAAATAGAAATTATTACCTGTCTCTCACAATTAACTAAGATGGATAGAGAAAGTATCCCCTATCATATGATTCTCTGTTGATAGAAAATGCACCACACCACACACACACACACACACACACACACACAAGAGCTATACAAGCACAGCATCTTTTGTCCTTTTGGTTCATGAAAGGCAAAAATAGAGGCTCAAATAAATAAGCAATAGTGTTTAAACTAAAACTAAACTCAGCTACAATATTGAGGGAGTTGGGATTCTGTAAATGAAAGCCAGGACTCCTATGAAGCAAAAAGGCTTCCTCAGCAAGCAACATGTGGTCCCTGTTATTAAGAAAGAGTGGACAAAAGCTAGCACAGAGGAGTACCAACCATGAACAATTGCTTTTTGTACCATTTCTGATAACCTGAGGCTTCTCAAAAGCTGTGCATACAGAGCATAGTTTGTACCTATTTTGGCAAGCAGTTGAGTAATCTAGCTGTCTCTCTCTCCCTCTCTCCCTCCCCGCTCTCTTGTGTGGTGTGTGTGTTGTGTGCACATATGTGTATATCATTACATATTTTATTTGTGTGTGCACATGTGTATATGTGCATGTGTGTGTGTGTGTGTATCACTACATATTTTATTTACCATGGAGACTTCCAAACTGTTTACTGTTTACTGAATAAAGCATATTATAATGTCAATATTATCTTGATACTGAGACTTACCAAAGGTATATAAAATCCTGAAAAATTTATAACCTTTGCTCTGATTGTTAATTTGATTGAATTGACAGATAGCTAGGAGATTAATAAGGCACATTTATGAACATCTGTGTGGGTGTAACAGAGATGATTTTGAGTATAGTAATAACTTTTGCATGGTATCTATGTTGCTATTTTGATTAACAAAAAGTTTGACTAACCTTAAAATAAATGTGGAGAAGGACAAGTCATACTAATCAAAGAAAAACACTGCATGATGACATCTCAGTTCTAAACATCTAATGCCCCAAATGCCAAGTGCACCCACATTCATAAAATATACATTACTAAAGCTTAAATCACACATCAAACTCCATACATTAATCGTGGGAGACTTCAACAACCCACTTCCACCAAAATCACAAAAATCTCACCTAAATGTAATTACCCACAGAATGCCCCACATTTCCATATTCAGAATAGAGCTTCTATACATAAATTTGAAAAGGACAAAACGTATTCTACAGCATTCTCCTTTAACTCAACTAATTATCAAAGATTTTTAGGACAAAGGCCAGAACACCAAGGAACTATATTTCCCCCCCAAAAAAGAAGCCATGTTTTCCTTGGGTCTATCAAACTGCATAGAATCTTGACACTATCATTTGTAGTCATTCCATTAAGATTTTCCTGTAATAAGTGGCACGATTTCTGAAATTGTATTACTTATTTTGTGATAACCAAACTTGTTTTATTTTCTGTCAACCATGCAGATTCCCATAGTAATAAAAGCCTAAAATGTAAGGAGTGTCTCATTTGGGGTTTCAAAATTTTAAAGAAATAGATTATAGTAGGCATTCCAATTGCCATCCTGCAATTACATAGCACCTTTAATAAACAACCCTCTTTGTTTTTAACTTGAAGTACTGTTTTGCTTTCCAAATGAGACAATGTTTAAATTCAATGTGTGTTGTCATCTACATTTCCAGGCCCAGGACAAGTTCCTAAGCAGCTTTAACCAAACATTCTGCTTCTTGAGAACCAGTTGTTCCTTGTTGTTTCCTTTTTCTTTACTCTTTCATACCATACCTCCTGACTGCAGCCTCCCTTCCTTCCCATGCCCCCACCCCCACCTCCCTTCTCTCCTAGAACCAGTTGTTCTCACTGGCCTTTGAAATGCTTTCAGTGCTTGAGAGGATAAGGAATTTGGTTTTCCACTCCATTTAGAATCTACAAGTAAATTAACTACAGCTCACTGCAGGTTCCTCCCTGATCCCCTTATTCCTTTCACCACTTCTGCCTTTCTGCCATCTTTGCCTCATTTCACAAAATTGTTGATGGTTCTTCAAGTATCTTTCACAATGCATGACTTTGAGTAAAACTATTGAATTTATTTCCCCTATTTCATAAAATATGGAAGCAGTACATTGGGATGCAATTCAGATATTTTTAGCACTTTCAGCAAAACTCACTCTTGCCTTAAAAGTAGGTGACTAAACTTGATTCTATCCCTTGCTTATAAAACAACGCATCAGTTGATTTAACAGTTCTTAGTGGTTATCTTGCCTCCCAAAACAGGGCCACTTGGTACTTGTGGGTCTATTCATTAAGATGCCTACCTTGCTTAGTGAGACTTTTGTTTTCATTTTGTGGTGGTGTTTAACTTCTTTGAGGATTTCTATTTTATGTTTCCCTCCTGGGATGATATAGTGATGCGAGGAAAAGAAGAGGCATTAAATGATTCATTACCATTAACAGGCAGAGTAGAATCAAGAAATTTATCTTTGTCAACTCCGATTTCTTGTTCTGTTCTTAGGGAAACACATTATGCACCCAATAGCTCTCATAACCTTCTCTCTAGGTACTGAGTTCATAGAAGAGAAATCTTGTTCCAAGGCAGTACTCTGTGGAATCGTTACATAGAACTAGGAAAATGTCTTTTACTACCATAACAGGCTTACATAATTTGTTTTCTAAGGTACATTAGGAAACATTTTTCCAATGCACAACAATAAGTATATTTATGTTTATAGCATCTTAGTATTTTCAATATACATTCTAGGTGATCATTTCCAATGTACCTAATTACTTAACCTCAGTATCTGATGCCTGACAAACAGGAACAAAATGGACTCAATTTATTCTCAAGCATTTAAAATGCTCAGAGTAGCCAACAGTCAGTGTTGGCTTATGAAGAGAAAGGTAACATTATCTTGGTTTTGATGGACTGTGCAGTTGAATAGAATGAGAGTATTCAAGGGGAAAGGGTGACCATTTTTATGTTATATTTTGAGTACATCCAGTTTAAGACTATAGGAGAGCTAAGGCTTTTAACCACAGTTCCTTCTCTAGAACCAATAATTCGTGTTGACAAATAATGTCTCCAATAGTACAACTTTGGTAAATGTAAATAAAATTTTGCTTAAGGCAAACCATGTTCTTCATCAGGTCCTGTGAGAATAGGTTATATACCAGTTGGTTTTGTACATTTAGCAAGCTGACTACAGATTTGATACAGATGGTGCTCATTTTAACACATTTATATTGTATTTCCACCCCCTCCATATTATCAGATACTACTGTTTCAAAAATAAGGTTCAACAGCAACCTATGTCAAGATCGCCTGTGCATCTTGATAAATGGCAGAACCAGGATCGTTCACAAGATAGCATTATAGTCTAGAATCTCTGAGGCTGTGTTCTGAAAAAAAATACCTGTGTATGACAAGTTGCTCAGGTGACTGGTAGAGCCCACTACTATTATAGCACTGCATATATGAAAAAGTATTGTAAGTATAGAAGTAAATTTATTTATTATAAAATTTTAAAAGTACATTTTATCTTAGTTTAAAAAGAATGCTTTGGGGGCTCATGCAAAGGGCCAGGTTTGCTTTCCAGAACCTACTTGACAGTGTGCAACCATCTGTAATGGCAGGTGCACGTCTTCTGAGGCTGTCTTCTGGCCTTCCCACACACCAGACATGCACGTGGTACAGACACACTAATGTAGTAAAATTGCTTATAACCATAAATAAATATAAAAATCTCAAAAATCTCAGTACTTTGAGTCATTTTGGACTTGAGATTCTAAGATAGTAATACTATGTTAGATGGACTTGAGATTCTAAACTAGTAACATTATATCAGTTAAATAGAAGGTAATCCCCTCTCATTGTTTAATGCTTTTTAATGGACAATGTTTTTAATTAAAATAAAAGTATGTCTCGCCCTTCCCCCATCCCTTTCTCCCTCTAGCCTCTCTCAGGTACCCTCCCTTCAACCCTACCAATGTCATTTCCCCTGCTCAAGGTGATAGACTCATTTTTTCTGATTAGTATTGTTACAAACACACACACACACACACACAGAGAGAGAGAGAGAGAGAGACAGAGACAGAGATAGAGAGACAGAGAAATATAGACAGAGACAGAGAGACAGAGAAACAGAGATTTATGTGTATGAATGAATACATAAATACAACTGACAAGTTATTTCTCTGGATGATAAAAATGAGCCATTTCAAGCCAGATTAGAGTATATATAAACAGGATTATTGGGCAAATGCTCTCAGGCAGGTTGAGTTCATTGGTCCCAAGGAATGAGACCAGGGAAGTTGCCTTGGAGTGGGAGACATAAGCGAGAGGGAAGAGAAAGAATGTACATGTGCAGAGAGAGGAAAAGAAAAAAGAAGGAAGGGAGGGGGAAACCAAAATGTATTATAAATAGAAAAGGCACTGGTGGAAGGGCAGCCCATCCTCTAAATTGGAAAGCTCAGGGTAGAGGGTGAGGTATGCCAAGTATGGACTTAGGGCTGCTGGGAAAGCCAGAAGCATAGTCTGCATTGGAATGTAAAATATGAACGTCACCCGTTTATATGAGGGTTCGAACCCAACAATAACCTGCCTAGTCCATTTTTGTTGTTCGTGTGTATATATTTTTAGGGTTGACTACTCTGTATTTGACAACTATCAGGGGGTTTATCCCTGGGAAAATCTAATTCTTCTCCCAGCAATCATTGCTAAAATCTTAATCAGATTTCCAGGGATAGTCATGCCCTGAATCTTAGAAGTGAGTGTACTGGGTTTATTTTACTAGACCCGCATAATTCCTTACAACATTTCAAACTTTATCCTTATACCCACAGGAGAGTGTAGTGAGCATCCTTGTCATAGAAACATCTATTTATAGCAATGGAGACCATCAGAGAAAAGCACAATTGGATACAGTGCAGAGATTGACAGATTGTGGGGAGATGAATTTCAATAGATGCATTTACATCAAAGATCTACATGTGTGGCTCAGGAACATTGCAAAAGAGGAGCTAGGAAGAGTCAGAATACCAGGAAGTCTTCTGTGAACCAGTCTCTTTTAGAAAGAGACTGCATAGAAATGACAAGAATAATGGCAGTATCAATAGATATTAATGGGAACATTTTTCACAGGATCCCATTTTTCATGCTTTTCACGACTTCACAGAGATAGATTACAAGCCACAATTCACCTGGAGCACTGCTTATTCACGTTTAATATTCCTCAGGTCATCTGGGAATCATGGCAAAGCTTTATTTAAACTCAGTATCCTGATTGGGCATAGATTTTCTCTGTCTTGGGGTGTCTTTCTGTTTCCCTCTGTGTCTCTGTCTTCTCCCTCCATCCTTCCCTCCCTCTCTTCCCCCAACCCATGTGTGTGTGTGTGTGTGTGTGTGTGTGTCTGTATATTGTGTGTGTGTGTGACTGTATTTGCATGGGACTGAGGAAACACAGATACCACAGTACCACTGTTCATATGTGGAGGTCAGAAGTCAACCTTGGGTCTTGCGGTTCAAAATCTCTTTGCTCTTCTGTTTACATCAGACTACTTGGCCTGCAAGCTTTGAGGCATTCTCATGTGTCACTTCTTATCTTGCCACAGATGCTCTGAGATTACAGGTGTGTATTCCTGCTAGCTTTACATGAATTCTGAGAATTCGAACTTAGGTCCAGAAGCTTATGAAGCAGGAGTTTTACCCATTGACTGATCTTGATAGTATCTCTAAGGTGTTAAAGGTTTGTGGATAACCCTTTTAGTACCTAGTGACACGTAGCATCTAAGGGATTCTTCTTTGCTTGTATTCATTTATTAATGTATTCATTAATACAACTTTAGGTCATATTTATTTGAAGGAACTTTACATTATGTAGATTATGTAACATTATTTTCTCTAATGTATGAACATCCTATATTCAGAGCATCACACAAATTCTTTAGTCTGACATAAGAAACACAGAGTAGTTTTTTATGTCTTGAATAGCATAGGTGATGATACTATTGATCACAAGATAGACTTAGGATCTTCGAGTTGAGCAAGGAAAACACCCTGGGACATATGACATTTGTATAAAGTATGTTGCTTACAAGGTGTGCTTGGATGTGTATTGAAGCATGTGTTGTCAACATCCTAGAGAAAGTAGAATGAAATCTGGATCTAAAGGATTCACAAAGGTACAGTAGGGTAGAGAGGATAAGGGTAAGTAGATGAAGGGAAATGAGAGTAGAATGTCCCAGGTAAAGCAAAGTAATTATACAAATTCTACAAGTAATGAAAATTTTGTGTAAATATACATTCAACTAATCTATAGCCTCTACAGAATATATATTCATACAAAAAGGAAAGAGTACTATGTTCTTGAGACTTTGTGTGTGTGTGTATGTATGTGTTCTTTTTCTTTTGTGAAGGAAGTACCATAGGACACTTAAAAATGTATGCCCTGTGTCCTACTAAGTGTAAGTCCTACCCATGAGACAATGCAGAGGGGAAAAGTGACCTTTAGTACTTTTGTCCTGCTATGAAACTGCTGACCTGCTTTTTTGATTGGGAAGAAAAATGGCATCACTGGTGTTAAGTGGGTGGTGACTACCATTTCCTTAAAGACAACATATGAAACTCTGAAAATTTATTTCCCAATAAACTTGACTTTCCGAGTTGAGCCACAAAACAGTGCCATACAATAAAAGCATAAGGAACAAGGATATTTCCAATTGCTATTAAATATAATCCAAGTGGCATGATTCACTGTGGCTCAGGTGCATGTTTCGAATCAATATAATTTATAAGGGTTCAACTTCCAAAACTATATTTCTGTGTGACAGTGATTTCCTTTTTATTTTGTTTTTCCTTAAGTTGGCTACAATGTTCAATCACAGTTTTCAGTTCATCACCAGGATGAAGGTGACCCCACAGTACTTCGTTATCTAATTTCTGTGGTATCCTTAGATTATCTTTCATAAGCATGGTTAACAATGATAACAGAATGATAAATTAATTCAAAGAAGAGGGTTTATCAAATGCTATCTTCTAAGGGTTGCGTTTTTATTAAGCAGGAATAAAATAACCTTTTGAAAAGAGAAATATCATTATTGAGAATTATATTCCCATACATGTTACATAATTAAATCCACTGTGTTTAAATTATTAAACTTTCATGGTATATGTTTTATAAGTACATCTGCTCATAGCTTACCAGGTCAAAATACTTAAATTTTTTGAAATATAATTGAAGTTGTAGAAGAAATTAATTTCAAGAAATGAATTGAAAGTGATAATGTGAAATCACCATGGTAAATGCTGAAATAAAATGTGTATAGTTGGTAGTGTTATTGCTAAAGGCAACATACACAATTCTGATATGATAGAAGGCTAATGTTATTAACTAAAAGAATTCTCAGTACAAATAAATTTGGGGACTTTTATGTTAAACATATTTGTACAGACGTTTCATTATTGAATGAAAATACTGATAGTATTATCAATCATTAAGTTGAGAAATGGTAAATGAAGCTAAACACATTTGTTATTCTATTTTTGTTTGCTTGTCTGAAAAAATATATTCTAAAAGTAGCCACCTACTGGAAAATAACTTGGGAGATCAAACACACCTCAAATAATCATTTACTTACAAACATAAGAAATGGTATACATTTTGTTTAACCTTTGCTGTGAAAGTTGCTTACGCACAAAATAGTCCTTCAAAATACTGTTATACAACGTTGTATAATCAGCAGCTTTAAGCATTAGAAGCACAGTGTGACTGTAATTTCTTTACTGGAGTTGTAATTCAGGGTGATTAAACCAATTGGACTAAGCTAAGATTTCCACTTTACATGATCGATCCACAAATTGTAGACATAATTAATTGAAAATGTGTGTGCAATACAGAAACCATGGAGTAAGGTTTATTTGATTTTTGTCTTTTCCCTATGTATTCTCATGAAAAAGAGAAAAAACTAGAAGGAATATAGGAATCAGAAATTGGAAAAAATTGAGTATTTTTGTAGCATTCATAATTAGTTTCACAAGGATGAACAAGATATGTGGGTGTGAACAAATCATGATGCTTGGATATCAGCCTTGAGATTCTGAGTAATTTTTGAAATCATTAAAATTAGGGGAAAAATCTCCATGGAGTTCCAGCAATGCCATTCAAAAATAGCATTTGACATTATTATATATTATCAAAGCAATTCCCTGTATTTTGGGGGTAGGGTAGCTACAAATTGTGACATTTTTATGTGATAGTTCTTAGCAAGCTTTTTAGTAGTCTAGTAGACAACCTAGTTCATAGATCTAATTGACTTGTTTTAAGAGGCCTCTGTTTATATAATCATAGGTGATTTAGAGATGGCTTTGAAGAAGGACTCTTATTAGAGTCATTGAGTTAGTGACATATATTACTAGCATTCCATGATATTTTTTAAGAGTTCTGGAATGTTCATTCTACAATCATGCTATTCTCTTCCTCACACTTATTCCTTCTCTCTATGTAATTTATGTGGGTTGAATTAGAAAGGATGCTCTAATTTTATATAGCATGACAAATGGCATCCCTTTGAAAGTGTTTTTTTTTTAAATACTTAATAAAGCTAAATTTTCTGTGGTTAACTAAATGGACACTACCAAGTCCAGACTTTCCAGTGTGTTTGCTGTCTTGTTCTCTCTGTATATCTCTCTGTGGCCCTCCAGCACTCTGTTTCTGTCTCTCTCTTTTCTATCTCTCTTTCATCATCATGTTTACTAATTTCTTTTGTCTCCCCACTGGGTTTCTAGCAGTAAAGCATTTTAGAGAAGAAAATATAGGGAGAAAAAGCAATCATCCATAATATTGTCAGTAGGTTTTCAAATACAAATCATTTTTTGGAGGATATTGTAACAGTATCTAAATATCACTACATTCACTTTTCTATCAAAATAATAATTGTGTATATCTTTCCACTTGTCAGTTCTACTTTAAGGGAAAGTATTTGTATAAGATAACCCCCACAGGTACATAAATACATATGTACATAAATCCATTAAAGTAATAATAAATTAAGAATCATCTGATGGCCCATACAAATAAAGATCTATCAAGTAATAGAGAGCCACAAAAAGTGATGTAGAAATGGTCCCCCAAAGCACTATCTGAAAAACATAGCTATAGGGCAACACGTAGAGCATAATCTCATTTTTGTTATTAAAATATTACAGAAAAATAAAGTGTTACCACTTCTAACTTCTGGATAGAGGAATGTTCTGTGACAGATGAGAGTCGAGAAGAAATGAGATTTCTATTTCATATTGCTCTATAATTGTTTGTTATTGTTGTTGTTTTTAATTTTATTTAATCTTTTTTTAACACTCTAGATTTTATTCCCCTTCCGATCCACCCTCTGACTGTTCCCCATCTCATACCTCCTCCCCACCCCCATGTCTCCAAGAGGATGTCCCCACCCTCCACCCCACCAGTAAGCTTTTGATCACGAATTACTTGGACAACTTATTTTTCAAGTAAGAGTCTCCTTCAATAATCTGTAAAATTACTTTCTAAAAGTATACACATAGGAAAATATACTATGAAACATTTGTTATTTTGTTCACTTAGGCATCTTAAAATAACTATCAAAGGATAATACTCATTATCCCAGTTAGACTTCAGGCTAGTGAACTGTATCTTATTTCTCCAAGTACTGCAACTCAGATGGATCCTCAGATGGTTCCTAGTTTATGCCATTATATAATTGTCACTTTATAGGTAGAGGTAATGTGTTACTCACTCATAATTAATAGTAAATGACAAAAGTCATTATTCATGCATATTATTCTATATATCTATATGATTAATTTTTTTCTTAGCATATAATTAATTCTATCCCTCACCCTCTCCCTCTCCCTCTCCTCCTCGGTCTCATCTTTGTTCTCTTTTCAGCCTGTCTTTGTTTCTGTCTCTCTCATTCTGTTTTCTGTCTCTGCATATCTGTATGAATTTGTCTATGTGTGTCTGTGTCTGCCTCTGTTTTGTCTATGTCAGGAATGCTGACTTTGAAGTAGATGCCGTGCTATGAGTCAACATATGCACAATATCATATAGCATCGACTAGAGAGCTACTTCTAATACCTGATAGTGACAATTGGCTAATGGCAGGAAGAAAACAGGAATTCAGTATTATAATCAAATGAATCAAATTCTGTCACTAGCCATACACACATTAAAGAGAATCATCAGAAAAGAGCCCAGTCCCAGTTGTTACCATCAGTTCATCCTAGTTGAAACTCCAAGCAGAGAACTCAGTTTTATGTGTTCAGACCCTGAACTTAGAGTAACTGAAGAATAATAAATGATGTTTTAAGCCTGTAGTAATTTTCTATATAGTAATACTAAATTCATGATTCATATTTATCTAATGCTGTACTCTTTCATGGAAGAAAGAAGATAGTATGAAATTGGCTCTCTTTGTCACTGGCCTCATGCTGTAACTCCACCAAATATATACAAGGAGATATCTTTCATCTTACATGACTGTTACTAAACTCTTGTGGACCAGCCTTATATAAATTTGCTGTAAATATAAGGGGTTACAAAATATGATAAACATGGACAGCCCACTATGTAGTTAAATCAGGATTAATAACAGAGACTGTGCATAATAGGTTGTTAAAACTGAAAAATAAGAAATCTAAATGCTTGAAATCTCACTTCCATAGCTGATAACACTTTAAAAAAATCACTGATGAGAAGTTGAAAGGATAGCCATTCATGCAAAGGTAATAAATAGTTTAAAAGTTACTTTTCTTCTTGACAAATATATTGTATTTTGCAGCACTCTTTTTCTTCAGAGACAAACAAAACAAAATAAAACAAATAAACAAACAACACCAAGCAAAGAAACCTCAGTTAGTTGGCTTGGCTAGAATGTGGTTGATTATCACACAGAATTTATATTGTGGCATTCACATAACTTCCTTTTTTAATTACATTCTACTACAGTCCTAGTTCTAACCAATGTTAAGAGCAGTCCTATTCCTTATAATCTCCTCAGTGACTTTTCAAAGTTCATACAGCCTTTCTTTTAAGGGACGTGAACTCTACAAAACTAAAAAGCCAGAAGCACAGAGATTCACACTAGAATACACCACAATGAATGTGATCACCGATAGGCAAGTTGAGATAAACATCATACTGACAGGATATGTAGCTGAAGAAGGCCAGAGGAAGAATGACTCAATTTTATTTTTCCCATGGGCAAAGGCAGAAGTTGTGTCATCATGAACAAATTAAAGTCCCACCACAAAACATTTGTACAATGTGCCATGCCAGAAAGCAAAGGGCAAACCACTAATCTCAACAGATAATAATTAGAAAAGAAACAGTACAGAAAAAAGCAAGAACAGTGTGACAAAGAGACATTAGGAAATATCACTCCCAACTGTGTTGACTCTTTTAGAATGTGCATGTTGGCTGATTTTATAGGTTGTGATTTTTCTTACCACAGGCATTTAAATTGCCATTCAAACACTAGAAGAGCCAAGTTTAATTAACATAAACTTCTGAAAAAACGAGACAACCAGAGAGCAAAAAGGACTTACAGTGCTACAGCTCTGTCTAGCTGCTCAGGCTGCAGAAGCACATGCAAGATGCATTTATCCCTCCTCACGTTAATAGGTGAAACTTGTTGCCACAGTTCAAAAAAAAAAAAAACCACAACAAATTCTGCAATTCAAATTATATTCTATCTTTTTATTCTGTTTTACCATCAGAATCAGAACATTCTCTAAATTGGATCATATGATCTAAGGGAACTGAATATAGTCTAGGAGCAATCCTTTTTATTATTATTTTTTTTTTTTTCGAGACAGGGTTTCTCTGTGTAGCCCTGGCTGTCCTGGAACTCACTCTGTAGACCAGGCTGGCCTCGAACTCAGAAATCCACCTGTCTCTGCCTCCCAAGTGCTGGAATTAAAGGTGTATGCCACCACTGCCCGGCTGGAGCAATCCTTTAAATTGATTTAAGAAGAGTAAAAATAGGTACATTCTCTGTGGACATCAGAACACTTTTATTGTAGACATGGTAATTTTAGAATGAGAATATATACAAAAGCATGGATAATAGGTCAAAAATGTTGATTGTCTAAGGGGCATGTTTATATATAAACATACATATATAACAGAAGAATAACTTGATAACAAGCCAAGCAGGGAACCTACTATCAAGTTCAAATCTCCCAGTACCAATGCATACTATGTGCTTCAGTCTTATTTTTTTTAAATATTGCCCCCAAAACATGATCTTCAAGTGAATTGATAGTTCTTTGCTACTTTATTTTCAAACGTACATTCATCTTTCACTGCCACATTCTTGTTATATCTTAACTGTCCATATTCATACTCAAGAAGCAAATATAGTTTGTTTTTATGATTCTAGTAGCTAGCCTCTCATATCCAACACTGACACTATTCTTTTAAATATGTGCATTGTCTCCTCAGTTTGGGCATTCTTACCTGCTAGTTTATAAACTGGTAAAAAAAGACATGAGAAAGCATTTGACAAAATTCAACACCCCTTCATGATAAAAGTCTTGGAAAGATCAGGAATTCAAGGTCCATACCTAAACATAGTAAAAGCAATATACAGCAAGCCAATAGCCAACATCAAACTAAATGGAGAGAAACTTGAAGCAATCCCATTAAAATCAGGGACTAGACAAGGCTGCCCACTCTCCCCCTACCTGTTCAATATAGTTCTGGAAGTCCTAGCCAGAGCAATCAGGCAACAGAAGGAGATCAAAGGGATACAAATTGGAAAGGAAGAAGTCAAAGTTTCACTATTTGCAGATGACATGTTAGTATACTTAAGTGACCCCAAAACTTCCACCAGAGAGCTCCTAAACTTGATAAACAACTTTAGCAAAGTGGCTGGGAAATAAAATTAACTCAAACAAATCAGTAGCATTCCTCTACACAAAGGATAAACTGGCTGAGAAAGAAATTATGGAAACGACACCATTCACAATAGTCACAAATAGTATAAAATATCTTGGTGTGAATCTAACCAAACAAGTGAAAGACTTGTATGACAAGAACTTCAACACCCTGAAGAAAGAAATCGAAGGAGATCTCAGAAGATGGAAAGATCTCCCATGCTCATGGATTGGAAGGATAATATAGTAAAAATGGCTATCTTGCCGAAAGCAATCTACAGATTTAATGCAATCCCTATCAAAATTCCCACTCAATTCTTTACAGAGATAGAAAGAGCAATCTTAAAATTCATTTGGAATAACAAAAAACCCAGGATAGCGAAAACTACACTCAACAATAAAAGAACTTCTGGGGGAATCTTCATCTAACAACATTCTAAGACATAATGTAAACATAGCTTTGTAGAGATGTGTGATACAGAGTGTGTGATGACCAAAGAATGTGATTATTTACTGTGTGGATACCTGAAGACTGTCTGAAGAACTGGTGTTGAATTGGCTTGAAATATTCTTAGAAGTTTTCCAAGAAGTATGGGGAGGAGACTGACATTTTGGTAAAATATAACTGTGTTTTTTGCATTGAAAAATTGTTTGGTGTACTTGGGAAAAAATAAGGAAGTGAATATACCGGTAGAGTTTAAGAGGAAGAAGGCAGATCTCGGCTTCATAACTTCTAGGATTCGATGACTTGTTGGAGCTGACCAAGTAGTATAACAGTCATAGCAACTGGCAAGAGAGCCATTTGTGTTACTGTTTTAGGGAACAATAGTAAATATTGAAAACTTGAATTTGGGAAGGCATATGAAAACCACATAGATGACTATTGTCACATCCTATGTGCTAAATCAGGATGTGTAGATGAAAAGAGAAGTGGGAATTTGTGAGTAGATTTCTGAGAATTCAGCATACAAGTGAAGGCAGGAGAGAAGAAACACCCTGGAACATGTTAAAAATATCTATGGTATGGAAAGTTCGGTAAATGTTGGTGCCACTAATTCAAGATATTCAGAGGAAATGAGGCTATATAATTGGTGTTATATTTGAAGAAGCTATGCACTCTCTAGCAGATACATATGGTAAGTTATAGAAACCATTTCTACTGAAAGTTGTCACTTGAGCTCCATATTAGGAATTCATTGAAGTGCTTAGAAATATAATATAAGCAAAATTCTCAGAGGAATATTTATAAATAGAAGAAAAATTACCTAGGGACAGGCCCCTTGAGAAGACTAATGTAATTTTTGAAAGTAGACTGGACTGATAGAGGGAGGACTCTGAAAAAACTGGAGAGCTCAAGAAATACTTGTTTTCTCAATGGAGTAGTTAACCTATCATATTAATACTGAAGCTAGGTTTAATTCAGAATACAGTCCTGATGTGCATGTTCTTTATAAGTGCATTAGAATAATAGAAAATAAGACTCAACTTATAGTCCATTCATTAATTTTAGTCAGTAAATATTTTTCCATTATATTATGTCAAATATAGTTTCAGTTAATGAGGAATCACATGCAAATCCCTGCCCTGTGGAATTTTTATTCTACTGGGGAAGGGAAATAATGACTAAGAAAAACAAGCCAGTGGTGTTATACTGTGACAAAGACCAAACTGAAAAATGAAAGCAAAAATTAGAGCTTCGAGTAGTTATGTAGCTTGGGTATATGAGGTTGTAATGTGCAATAATATGGTAATAGGAATTCTTACATATTTAAGTCACATTTAAATAAAGAAGTGAAAGGGAACAATTCATAAAGAATGGGAATGGAGTGATCACAGAGGAAGTATTTATAAGGCAATAGAAGGCCTAATGCAGGGCACATAAAAGAACACTGAAAATGTAAGGTTCAAAGGAGGTAGGACCAGCATGGAAGAATTGGCATTTAAAAGGGATAACAATACTTCTGACTGTAAAATGTATTGTAAAATAAAATGCAAAATTACCGGTATGTTAACAATGGGATGGCAGAAAATGAGGAACCATCAATATTGGAGACCTCCATTTTCTGCATGAGTTAGGAAGCACCTCTCTGTGAGGGTGTGATTAGAATAAGTATTACTATCAGAACCCCATCACAGCAGGAAGAGTGAAGCTAGGGTGGAATAAAGGCAAGAAACAAACAGTGTTGATGAACCTAGGTTGAGATGTTTTCACTACAGGCTCTGATGTAAAAAATCTTAGGGTACAATTTGAAGTTCAGAAAGGCATACTCTTATTAGTTAAGCTAGGTTATGGTCAGGGAACAAAAACAATGGCAGCACTGGCTGATGTGACTCTCACAGAGGTTGGATTGGTGATAATTGATTTCTTACACGTATTTTTGCCCTCAGCTTCCTGATATCATTTAATAAGAATTGCTATGAGTAAATATTCAATTTGATTACTTAGGATAGATATGACTGACTTTTATATAAAAGTTTAGATTTGTGATTCTTTTAAGATTCTTACAAGATTACTTTTAAAGTTAAAAAATAAAATAATTCCTCCTTACTTTGTGACTACAAATTGCTGCCTGCCAGTAAGAGAAACTGGATGAGAAAACCACCTTGCTTGATTACACTTTGTTAATCCATAGCAAGTTGTTTGGTTATGAATGTACATGGGTTTTTTAGAATAATTTGTTTTCTTTACCTGTATTATGTAATGTTATTTCTTAAGGTTTTGGGGAACACACTGTTTTTTTTTTTGTAATCATTCACCAGAAGAAAACTAAACTGTAATCACATTGTAATTGTATACTGTTTGAAAGATTTTACAAGGATATATAAACTATGGAAGAAAGCATAAAGCATGGGTGGGTGGAACATTGTTTCTCCCATCCACCAACTATGAGTGGATGTGTAAGGTTTATGTGTGTGGTGGGTTGGAACATTGTTCCTTCCACCCATCAACTGCCTGCATGTAAGTATACATGTAAAGCTTGTCTGGGCATGTGTTAGAGCTTGCTCTATCCACCAATTGTGTAGATGTATGCATGTGTGAAATGCTTGGGGTCTGCTTGCTGGAGCTTTGCTCCAACCATTTCATGTGAGCATGTGTATACATCTGTCTGTAGGTCTGTCTGCACGTATGTAGGTGTGTGTGTGTGTGTGTGTGTGTGTCTGTGTGTGTGTGTGTGTGTGTGTGGTGTGAATTTTCTCTTTCTTTCTCTTTCTTGCTGGTCCGAAGGAGGTCAAAAAAATTCATAGTTTTTTGCTGGCCACAGAGCGTGCCAGCCATAATAAACTAAGCTTTGTTCCCTCAGAAAAAGTCTGCTGAGTAACTTCTCTAATGGCTGGCTGCCTTTGGCAGCAGCCACTGTATGTATCTGGATTCACTCCCATCAGTGGCTCTAAGCACTGACCCCTAACAGCTGCCTGCCTCAGTTTACCTTCTGGTGCCAAGGCTGGCCTTTGCTATACTGCAAACAGGAATGAGAAAAAAAATCAAGCATGTGAAGTATTATTTTCCTCATTTTAAAACATTAGGATATCTTGCAAATTATAAAGAAGATGGGAGTCAGTTCTGTTGAGTGGAGTTGAGTTCTGTGATGCTGAGTGAGAGCAGTGCAGAAGAGTGGAGTGAGTTTGTCAGGTTTGTGGCAGTTCAGTGCAGTTTGTGAAGTGTGGAGGCAGAGCAACTCATTCAGAAGCCTGGAGAAGTCAATTTGAATCAGTTGTCTTGCAGAGGACTTTGAGCCAGAACAGCTGAGTTGAAACAACCAGCCAGAGTTGGTATTATTATGGCTAATTGACCTAGTTGTACAGACACGGACTTAAAATGCTACAAGAATTATTATTTTTAAATTTTAGGTTTGGGGAAAATCCATGCATATTTTTAAAAGCATCACTAAGTTTCAAGCTTCTAAGTAGGTGGCTTACAACCACGTGTGGTTCTAATTATCTCTCTCATTTCTTCCCATTTTTACTACATAAAAACTTTCTTGGTTTTGAGAGTTTTAAGGTGTTTAATATCATAAGAGACTCCACAAAAGAAAAATGGCGCTTCATATGTTGTTTGTAATAAAGGAATATTTGATTTTAATCCTTCAAAAAAGTCTTTTCTCTTACTTCATTGATGTATGCAGCATGTCACTAAGTTTTAGAGGGAAAGTTGTGTAACATGCCTAGGACTATAGTAGAATAAGGTTGAAAAGTTTATATTTAATAGTCACAACTGTATGCCTGTTCTAAAGTTTGTACTTTTACAAAATGTTTTCTTGAAGAAATCCATTTTTCTGTGAGACAATAATATTGTGTATAACTTAATTTCTCAGTGAAAATCCTCTTCCTATAAATACATTTACTAATTCAACCTTAATGCTACCTTTTGTGTAGAAGTTCCTGGAAATGTACATATTTTCCTAGTTTGAATGGGCAACTAAACCTACTGAGACTTCAATTTGGTAGGGGGTACAATAAATAGTAGCTATTTCTTACTATTAAATATGCATACATTCCCCAAGAACACAAAAGTGTTTTAGGCTGATATCTTTATTACCATGATAATAACTGTGGAGATATAATTGTAATGGTATAAAAACTTAGGTTTTAAAAAATATGAGGGATAAATATAGGTAGTTATTTAAATACTGTTGATAATACAGTGCCTTGAGAAATGATCCTGCCTGGAGCAAGTACTTGGTTTTCCTCATGTCCATGTCCCTCTTGGCTTAATTAAAAATGCTATTTTATCATATCCATCTGGGAAGATGTGACATTTAACACAACTCCTTTATTTAACCGAAAAGATGATCAAATAGCTGACCGAATATTTCTGCTACATCTTTTACTTATTTTTGCTTCATGTTTATAACTATGAATAAGTATAGAATGGGGAGAAATAAAATCATAATTAGGGAGAAAACACTGGAACGTACATTTCATTCAAAATACAACTTCTTGCTGGAGAGATGGCTCAGCGGTTAAGAGCACTGACTGTTCTTCCAGAGGTCTTGAGTTCAATTCCCAGCAACCACATGGTGGCTTACAAAATACAACTTCTTCTCCAACAAACAAGTAGCAAATTTGGAATGGAATTAGAACTAGAACCCATCTCATGTAACCCCAATAATAAAAAAATTCTCTCATGTTTTGGCTATTATAAGTTTATGGGCTGGGTTATTATTCATGTTATATATAACCAGATTTCATAAAATATTCCTGTGTCTACTGCTCTCTCCTACTATCTAAAACTGTGAAATTACCTGCATACCATACTTTAGGAAGGTTCCCCATGCATATAAAAGACTCTCGAATCTCAACAGAACATTTTCAATTGACATTCTTCTTCTTAAACCAGCTGGCAAGTAGCCAAATATACCATGATAAGGTGTGGCATTGAAGATATAAGACTCATAAACATTGTTGGAGAAGGATTTTCTGGAGCAAGACAAAAATTGAACTGGCACAAAAAAAAAAAGGGACGGAGCCATAACAGTGAAGAACAAGCTGCAGTCTTTTCTCATCCATATCAGGCGTGTGTAATAAATTACTCTCTTCTCTCTCATCGTGTCAGGAGAAACGATGTTTAGATTAAACCTTGCTAAGGCCTAAAAGGATAATTTGTCAGTATTTTCCAGTTTACTACCAATGCAGTATTGATTTGCTAGAGCCGTTCTTTCTATTTTATTTACACTAATTCAATCTGGAACAACTGAAACTCAACTTGTAGGAAAGCAAGATATTTCTTTATTTTAAGTCTCGTGGGTCCAAAGGTATAAGGTCTAAGAAAATATGTCCAAATTATTCTTTCTAGTTCTTGTGATTAAAGATCAGTCCCTACTTTGGAGGCAAACAGTTACAGGAAAAGCACTTTTCTGCTGAGATTTACCTTGGGCTAATTTCTTTTCTTTTATGTCTTTAAACTATAGATAATTATAGTTCTTAGGAGAACATGATAAAAAATGTTCCAAATGCCTGCCCAATTTAGCAGACTTGTGACTGTACATCTAGACAGCTGTTTGGAAATGAAATGTAAGGCAGAAACATCTTGACAAACCTTATTGGGGCTGAAGTCATTAAAAATGACAACATTCAGTTGGCTACACAAGTGTCAAAACTTAGGACTACATCCACACCTGAATCAAAAGAGAAAACCTTCTCTAAGTTCTTCCTGTTCCTTAAATAAAGTATGCAAATGAGCAGAGAGTAGCCTAGAGATCAAAACCTCAAGGAAAGCAGTGAAATGTTAAAATAATTTATGTGTGTGTACTGAGGGAAGTAATTATATCAAATACTTAATCCAGGGAACTAGTGTTGTCTGTTTCCTTCCCTTAACTTTTACTGTTGTGTGGCTGTTCTATTTTATTGTATTTTATTTATTTCCACTTTGAGATAGTTCAATGTCATTATTGTTTTGACTTCATATAGCTATGTAAGACCGTGAAGAATGTCATGATTTAATAGATGTATAATTCCTATAAGGCAAAATGTCTGGGTTTCATTTTCTATACTTTTCAACTTTCATGGAAATTTCCTAAAATTCTGACATGATTTGGGACTCTCAAATCTCATAACAACACATTTTAAGTCTTTGTTATCCTAGATTTCTGTCTTACAAAGGAATATTTCCTGACAACTTTGACTGAATTGATCAATTCTAACTGAATCTCATCGTAACCAATGAATTGACAGGCTATTTGATAAAAATATGACTACATATTCATAAACAAAAGGTTCAATAGTTTGCACAAGGATTATCAGGCAATTCAGTCAGACAACACATCAATTTAGAAAGTATCTTAAAAGAATCAACTTTTTTACAGTTTTGATTGTCTTGCTCATTTCATAAATTACTCACAAAACAATACATGTACTTATTTTTAAACAATCAATTTGTAATCCTTGTTTGTTAAATTTAAGCTTTGCTCATGTGAAGGCCAGAAAGATGGTTCATTCTGTGAAGGTGTTTGATCTTCAGAATCCACATAAACATGGAAAGAAAGTATTTATTTCAATACAAACTGCATTTCCCAAAAACAAGGAAAATAAAGGGTAAATTGCCTCAGAAAAACTGGTTTTGCATTTACAAACATCAAAATAAATGAAAAGTATTTAAGCACAAATTTCTAGTTGATAGTGGCCATAAAATAAAACCACAAAAATTGAAGGTGTCAACTGTGTGAATGACAGAAATTATACTTAAAATATGCCACTTAGCATAATAGGTGTTTGTTCATGGAAACACGATTATGTGTATGTTGCTAAAATTGTAAAATGACAAATACATGCTGTTGATCTCAAAGGAAAATAGTATGGTATATATTACTTGGAGGGTTTGAAATTTACAACTGTCTTGTTTTTGTTGTTTTGCGACTGCTAATTTTGCCAGACAATTTAGAAAAGTAGAATTGCTTGTCCACTGGATTATAATGCTGCCATGCCCTGCTTCTTATGTGAGGTAGAAATTTATCTACAAAAACAGCTTTTTCAAGGAAAAAAAAATGAGCATGGCTCTCATTTCATGAACCAAATCAACATAAGCACATAGCTTAATAGTAAACCAAAGAATAGATTATTACGTAAAGATATTATTTAATATGTTTGTTTACACACACACACACACACGCACACACACAGATACATGCACACACACAGACACAGGGACACACATACGAAAGAGAGAAAGGAGAATAAACTGGGCACTATTACAAAAGGAGTATTTCCCCACCCAGAAGAAATTTTTTTTTGTATACTACTTTAAGACATTCAAAACACCCCTGTAAGCAGCTATTGTTTTGACTATGTTCAAAAGTAGTCCAGAGAACAAGTAATTTGGATTAATTTCTCTGTGACATCATATTAATTAATTTAATTCATTTAAAATAACATAAGCTAAAATTTATCAGCCTATAATATGAAGTTTAAAAGGGACAAAGTACACAGGAAAAACACAGTCTCCAGGATCTACCTCCTAGCCATGTAATTATCTCTCCACAAATGTAATAATAATTATTAATTTATTGTCTTTATATTCTTCTCTCATATATTATATCCTGATGGCAGTTTCCCCTCTCCCATCTCCTCCCAGTCCCTCTACTCACTCCCTTTCTCCCAGATCCACTTCCCTTCATTTTCCCTTTAGAAAAAAGCAGGCTTCCCAGGGATATCAACTGAACTTGGCACAACAAGTTCCAAGAAGATTAGGAACATACTCTCATTGCAAGGTTGGACAAAGAAATCAAGTAGGAGGAAAAGGGCTCCTTATAGGGATTCATAGACAATAGTACATTAAAACATATGAGGTTTCAAAGACTGTAGTTTTGTTTAATGATAGAAAGATTGTTCCACTTCAATACATAAAAAGTTATCTCATGAGGCTTGTGTTAAATATGTGAAAAATATTCCTGATTTGTAAGTGTAAAAGGCAACAAAAAGTAATGTGACCATGGGTGGATAACATAGGTGTGCTTAATTTTTTAATATTTATAAATATATACACAGTCTGAGAGAAATAGGGCCTCTGTCCAAATGCCTCTGAGTCATCTCCCTTCTCTCTTCACGTGTGTCTCACCATTTCTAAAGCTGGAGAATATTGCAGAACATGAATAGTGTATATGATATACATGTGGCTGCTTGTTGATAAACATTTTGATTGGTATTCTTGTTTTTCAATATTTCCAACAATGCTTCATTTGTTGACACATGCTAATTCATATCACTATATTATCACCCAAGAGTTAAAGGATATATAGTTCATGGACTGAAATTACTATGTCAATGGAGATATAGGCTCAGTTTTATGAGATATTGTCAAATTTTCTTTCATTTTTTTTTTTGGTTATAATCCTGTAATCAGTGCTAGATTCTCATTTTGTAAAAAGTATATGTTATCAAATATTTATTACTGCTAAGATTCTAGGCAATAACTTCACATTTCACACTAACTTTTTAGCTTATTTTTCAGATTGTAATTTAATTACATTTTTTCCTCTTCCCTTTTCCTCCCTCTGAACTCTCCCATATATCCCTCCTCACTCTTTCTTTTGCAAATTCCTGACTCCTCTTTTCACTAATTGTGTGTGTGTTTGTGTGTGTGTATGTGTGTATATCTCCTAAATACAACCTGTTGATCCATATGTTGTTTCTACATGTTCTCAAGAATGACTGTTGGTATCAGGACTGGCTCTGAACCCAGTGACATCACTTCTAGGCGACTGCCACATCTGTTGCCAAGGCAATCGGCAATCGCCACGCATTCCCAGAATCCACTTGGCTTAATTCCCACCTTTACCTGCGAGAGACTACTTCACTATCCTCTCTCTCTCTCTCTCTCTCTCTCTCTCTCTCTCTCTCTCTCTCTCTCTCTCTCTCTCTCTCTCCCTCCCTCTTCTTGCTGCCACCTTTGAGCTTATCTCCTGAATGATCCGTTTGGCCTGGTGTGGTCCGTTGTGAGCCATACCCATTGAACAACACACCACTAGGAAATGGAGAGCTAACTAGTGTGTTCATCCCAGGGTAGGACCACTGCTCCTGTTTCTAACTTTACATAGTTGCATGTAGTTTACATTGTATTTTTAATGCAAATTTATCTGACGAATAAAGATGAATATTTTGTTCATGCTTAAAAAACAGTCTCATTATCTTTACTATGGTCTACATCTATATCTGTATCTTTTTACTTTGTTGTTAGATTATGTCCTTATTAGTTAAAAGTAGAAAAATGAGCAGACATATCAACAAACAATTGAGAATAAGAGATGCAAATGCATCATTAACATATAAAAAGATTCCCAAGCTCACTTATAAATACAAATAATAGCATAAGGACATTTTATATATGTTAGGAATATGTATTAAAAATATTTTTTCATCATTGCCTGCATTGATGAGAATATGAGAAAACAGATACTCTTCATGAAGCATTAATAGGAAGACTCTTTTTAAAGGAGAAAATTTGGTGATACCTGTAGGAAACACAAAATGGCTATTACCTCAGCCTATTGATCATTTCTAATTATAAGAAATTATCCAACAGGTATGTAAAAAGATGTATATGTAAGAAGTAAGTAACGGCACTTTGGGTTTTTTTTTTTTTTTTTTTTAGAACAAACTAATGGATACCTACAGTTGTATTAATGGGATAGCTAAATACAAAAGTGATAAAGTGATACCTATGTGACTGGATCTCATGCAGCTATCACTGAGGAACAATAAATATAACAATATATAACAAAATATAACAATAAATATAACAATAAATAAAGAATAATATGCAATATATCAGAAATAGAAAAGGTTACTAGACTTTTTGTTTCACAGAATTCAGTCTGTACTTATACTGATAATACAGAAATGACCATCACTCGAGTGGCACCTGAAGGATGAAGATAAGGAGAATAATTTACTTTTTTTAAAAAGTTAATCCTGTTTATAGTATCAATTTTAAACCAGCAGCTGATATTACTTTACCAGTAAAATATACTAATAAATGTTTGTCTACTTGAAAATATGCATTTTTGTATTTACCTTGACAATAGCTTAATGCTTAGTATCATTAGACTGGTTTTCAATTCTAAGAGCATCACAATCATCACAGAAATGTATGACTCACACATAAAGTCATCCAAATGACTTATACACTTCCTCTGACCATGTAACTCTCCAAAAGAGCTGTTACAAAAGTCAACCGAACTGCCTCATACATGCATAATGGTTCCAACAGAGCCATTAGGGTGCCAGTTATATGGCAGGGTTCGTGCCAAAGCTATTACCAAATCATTGTATTGTTTCACACACTTCCTTTAACTTTTAGATGGTTCCTAAGGAACTGTTTTCACTGCTATAGAAGTGTCCTGTATAACTTATATCACCAGGGAAAACATAGAAAGCACAGGCAAGAAATGTAAAAGAAACAAATCCCTTCTAGTAAATGCTCATGAATGATCCCACATGGTCAAATATCAGAAGGGTAACTCCTCATTTGGCAATAAGTATTACATGTCATTTAAAGACCTCCAGGTGTTCATCTAGGCATTTTTGTCTCACAACTCCAGATGTTCTTGTAAAGCAATTTAGGTTCTCAAAATGGCACATGCAGGGCTATGCTAGTACAATATTTATTGGCCATGTATGCTGTGTCTTCAGGTTCTGGGTATGAAGTGCAGAAGTAACAGGGAGCTATTATAGATTTCTTGGCTCTGATGGAATTTTGCCAGATCTTCCCTTGTCTATAATCTTGTTGAGTATCATCAAAGAATTTAACTGTTCAACAATGATGAAATCATCATGGCTTCTGAGGAATCAAGATTCTAGATCTATCTTAAAGGTCTACTAATATGTCAATGGGAAATAATAGTGGTCTTAACTAGTTAAAATAACTTCACTGTATTTCCTCTAATATTTTTCGGTGCTTAGTAGAAAAATATTTGTTAACTATTGAAATGATGTATTCACCAAAGTAAGAGAAACAAACACAAGGATTTTTTTACCTTTTTTGAAATAAGCAGAAATTAGAATGGACCCTCTCAGGATTGAGAATTTCTTGAGGTACCAGATATTCCACATTTGCTACTTGTATAATTCCTGATAATAAAAATGTTACCCAGAGCATCTACATCTATCCCACAACTTGGGTATAGTAAATGAACAGTGATAAACTTTATTCACACTAACATTCACTGAATATAATATAGAAGTCACACTATAAAGTGGTAACCACCACACACACACACACACCACACACACCACACACACACACACATATTAATGTTTCCATTCCGTAGAACAAGAAACTGGGGTTTGGGAAGTTTTAATTATCCATCCAATGGCTGTAGTCATGAACTTGAGAAGTACCAAAGATGGACTATAGGATGTAAAAATAAAACTATAAAACTGCTTGTTAATACTCAAACAGAAAGAAATAGTAAGAAATCGCATTTGTTAATTTTAATAAAGTATGAATTACAAATAAGTTATATTTACCTATAGTTTTAATGATAATGATACTTCTAGTCAAAAATGCTCATTGAATTGCTGCCAAACGTTGTATTAAGTACTAGAGATGCTTGAAAAATGAATATTATGTATAATCCCTAACCTCAAGGCATTTCTAGACTGGTGGGAAATATTAATGTCCAATTAATTAAGAGGATTTATTATAAGTGACAAAACCAATTTGAGCTACATTAAACAGAAAATAACCACAAGAAGGGGCTAAATAGAAAGAATTGTTAAGTCATTTCCTTCAGCACATTGATACATGTTATTTAGTCATATCTGCAGATTGACTAGGTCTAAATATTTATCCAAAAGAAAGGAATAAGACCCAGTATAAAGTACAGCTCTTATTTCTGTCCAGAAAAGCAGCTAAAATTAATCATGCATGCTTTAGTGTCATTGCTACATTCCACAGGAATAGAATCATTTTCTCAACTTGATTCAGGTATCTAACAGAGTCTCATAAGCTACAACCAAGGGATAAGATCAATAATACAAATATTGCTTTTTGGGAGCCCACCCACTTGATTTCTAAAGCAGCCCCCAACTTCAAACCAGCAAATATCAAGTTGGCACATATACCCTAATGGGTCTACTAATGACAGTATAAAGCCTGCTTACACTCACTCTCATTGGCAAGTTCATCTACTCTTCTGCAGAGGCATTCTTCTACTGGTATTAGAACCTATTTATTTGGGTTCCAATGTGAACTGAAGACTACTAGCTTTCTAGGAGTCCTCTGGGACTCTGCACCAGGTTGGGACTGCTAAGTCAACTAGCCTCATGGACTGAATTACTACCAGGTTCTTGGTCTTTCAGTTAGGAGACAACAATTGTTGGACTAGAGAGACCATAGACTATATGCCTCTTTAATGAATCCCTTTTTAATATATGGATGCTCATTCTATCAGTTCTGTACCTTTATAGAACCCTGACTAATACAGCTAGTAATATCAGAATGAATTCTACAGAAACAAAATTATAAGGATTATTTTTGGAGGATGAGGTGGTTAAAATTGTTTGTTTTGTTAGTTTTTGAGACATATTACTATGAGGATATTTTGAGGATATTACTATGTTGTCTTGGCTAGCTTGGAGCTGACCCTGTAATACATAGCACTTTTTACAATTGGTGGAAAAATAAGGAAAATAATGATGTTGCCTGGTTGGTTCTAACATCTCTGGATAAATTGGCAAAGGATAAAATGAACTCCTTGATAAAATTAATCAACTTCTAATATTTCAGGATACAGTAATAAATGAATGAATTCAGTGATATAATTATTTGATTGACTCAAGATATATACAAATAGTCTAAAATTTTACAAGTGGGCTATGGAAGAGAATCTTCTCCCCAGCAACAATAGAGTTCAAGTTATGAAAAAATCAAACCCAAATCCTCAGTATTTGCATTACAATGAAAATTCAAATCCCAGCCTCAGAGGGTATAAGAGGTCAAATAAGTACACTGACTGGTAAGGATCCTGTAATTGTGGATGGAGAAGTGTGAGACAACCCATCTTAATGTGAGGACATTGAACTCTCCGATTCTGAAGGATTTAGTTCACCGGATCAATAATTCTTCACCCTTAGAATAGAATACTTCTCCACTTTCATCTACTGCAGTGTTCCCCTCTCCATATTTGCCTGAGTAAATTAATCCTTCACTGTCTGGTGAACTAGCAGTGATGTTCTTCTCTGAAGGAGATGGCAGGCAAAACAATACTGATGTCACTCAGTGTCCACCTATAGTGCTTCTAGACCTATAACCACATTCAAAGTTAAGATGCTAGTAGAAGAGAGATAAGAAGTAAAGTCCATGAAAATGTGCAATATACCACCAAATAACTAAATGGGTTTGCTAATCCATTGGAAGCAAAGTCTAGGGAATATATGTAGAAATGGGTTTTAAGGGTGTGTGATAATGATAGACGGAATATAAAACTGGAACAGACTGAGTTTTCTGATATGGGAGCACTGAGTACAGATTCTAGGTTTAGAATGGAAGTTTGCACAGCCAAAATTTGTCATAAGATGGTCTGTTGAAAAGAAGAAGATTTTTGATATCTCTTGACTTAGTATTGATAGAAGGATTTTAAGGTTCAGGGAGACTGCGATGCTACAGAGGGTATGCTGGGCAAAGTGTAATTCTCCACAGTGGCAAGGCCAGATGTTTCCTTCACTTATCCTATAACATGAAAAATGCTGAAAGGGGCACCAGCACACTTGACGAACTCTATGGTTGTTCCTTTCTTGTGCCAGACCTTAGGGTTGTAAATACCACAGCTGAATTGAATTAAATGCAACGGATTATAATTGGGTCCTGGAGTAGCAGGGCTCAGGTGGCAAAATAACCAGTGACAATGATAAGCCTTGTTATGACCATGGAAGCACAGGTGAAGCAATGTCAATAATGGCCTGACCCATAATGGGCAGAAAAAGCAAGGTGCTTTTTATGGTTGCAAGTCTCATATGGAACTCTGACACTGACTAATGAATTGTGTTTATAGAAATGTAATTATTAAGAAGCCTACTATGTTTTATATAATTTGTACAAGCAGATACATTATTGAACAAATTCGAGAAAGGCTACATTGGATGGTGGCAATAAGAAATCTTGGCTCCTGAAACAATTTCTAGACTTGAACCTATTTGCAAACCCTAGGTCCCTTGAATGAAGGGATGTCAAAGGTCCTCTGAGGAAGGGCCTTGATGAAATACCTAAGAGTTTTATGGTTAGTTTTCTCCAATTCTTCTGCAAAGGGACACATGTTCTTTTACACAGGCCACTCTACACTGGGGAAAGGAAATAATCAGACTTTCTAGGGTCTATGAGATACTGATTCTAGGAAAATAATTGGTAACGATTATGGGAGAACCCCAAAAGCAAATGTGGTCCATCAGTTAAAGTAGGGGTTTACGGAGATCAAATGACAGAGTGTTGGCTAAAATCTTATTCACAGCAGGCCCAGTTGGTCCCGAAACTCATCATGTAGTTATTTCTCTGCTTCTAGAATGTACAATTGGGGTATATGTACTTAGAAGCTGGCAGAATTCCTATATTGGTTTTGTGAGAACTTTTATGGTTGGCGAAAGTCAATGCAAGTCACTGAAGTTCTACCTACTAGGGAAAATAGTGAACAAAAGACAATATCACATTCCAAGAGGGATTGCAGAAATTAGTACTACCATCAGGGAATTAAAAGATGCAGAGGTTGTGGTTTGTACTCCATCTCCCTTTAAAACTCCGATTGGGATTGCACAGAAGACAGATGGATCATGGAGAATGGCAGTTGACTATTGCAAAATTAATCAAGTAGCGACACCAATTGCAGCTGATGTACCAGATGCGGTATTCTTTACTTGAGCAGATTAACACATTTCCTGGTACATGGTATGCAGCTACTACTCTAGCAAATGCCTTTTTTTTTTTTTTTTTTTTTTTTTTTTTTTTTTTGATACCTGTCCATAAGACCACACAAAGCAATTTACCTTCAGCTGGCAAAGCCAACAGTATGATTTACAAGTTTATCTCAAGGGTATATTAACTCTCTAGCACTGTGTCATAACTTAGTTTGAAAGGATCTTGATCATCTGTCTCTGTTGCAAAATATCACATTGATCTACTATACTGATAAATTAGGCTTATTGGACCACGTGAGCAGGATGTACAAACCACATTGGACTTGTTGGTAACACATATGGATTCTGATAATGGGAAATAAATCCAAACAAAATTCAAGGGTAGAACCTCAGTGAAATTCCTAGGAGTCCACTGTGGGAAGCACAGATATTCTGTGTAAACTAAAGCGTAAGTTATCATACCTGACCATTCCCATCATCAAGAGGAAGGCTTATTTGGAAGCATCATATCCCTTACTGGAATAAGTTATTTCATCCTATATACCAAGTGAGTTGGAAAGCCACTAGCTTTAAATGGGGCCTGGTACAGTAGAAGAGTCTTCAATAGACTGAAACTGCTGTGTAGGCTGCTCTTTTATTGGAACAAGATAATTCCAGAGACCTGGTGGCACTTGAGGTATCAGTGGCTAATAGGGAGGTTGCCTGGAGCCATTGGCACTTTCATATAGACGAATCACAAAGGAAACCCTACAAATTTTGCAGCAAAACTCTACCACCATCTGCAGACAATTGTTCTTTTGATGGATAGCTCTTGGCTGGCTATTGGACCTTTGTGTAAAATGAATATTTGACAATGGGACACCAAGGTGTCAAGTGACTGGGGCTGCCTATAGTAATCTAGATATTGTTTGATTATAAATTAAAGTTATAAATTAGGATGTGCACACAGCAGCAATCTATTATCAAATGTAAGTGGTCTATATGTGATCTGGCCTGAGCACGTCCTGAGGACACAATCAAGTTATTCAAAGAAGTTGCCCAAATGCTTATGGTTTCTACCCCCATTAAAATCCCTTCTATTTCCAATCATGCTCCCATGGCCTCTTGAAGTATTCCTTATGGACATTTTACTGAGGAAGAATTAGGGCCTTTATAAAATAAATATTTTTCTTTCATGTGCAATGGTGTTTTACCCTGCATGTATGTTTGTGTGAGAATGTCAAATCCTCTGGAACTGGAGTTACAGACAGTTGTGAACTGCCACATGGGTGCTGAGCATTGAACTAGAGTCATCTGGAAGAGTAAGTCGTGCTTTTAGCCACTGAACCATCTCTTCAGCAATTAGGGCCTTTTGAACTGATGGTTCTCTTTCTGCATTCTATGCAAGCACTACTGAGAACCAAAAGCTGCATCATTTACAAACCCTTTCTGAGACAACCCTGAAAGATACCAGGGAAGGGAAGTCTTCATAGTAGGTAGAACTTTGGGCAGTATAAAAGGTGTTGCATTTTTCTTAGATGGAGAAATGGTCATATGTCTAGTTGTTTGATCCATGAGATTTAGCCAATGGATTGGCTGAATGGCCAGGGATTTGGGAAGAACATGTTTAGAAATTTTTTTGAGAAAAAAAAAAAAACTGGGAATAAGTACTTAAATATGTCTTTTCAAATGGGCAAAGAATGTGAAGATGCTTGTCTTTCATGTAATGCTCGTCTTGTGTGTGCGCATGCGTGTGCGTGTGTGTGTGTGTGTGTGTGTGTGTGTGTGTGTGTGTGCGCGCGCGCGTGTGTAGGTGACTTCAGTAGAGGTAAAAATAGAACACTGGAGTAGGATGGTCCATTTGTTGATAGGCAGTGTCTTTCACCATCATGCATTATTATTTTCCACTAGACCCATTACCAGAGTGGCTATTGTAGCAGAAATTGAATTTGTACATGGACTCAACAAATGTACTTTACTAACCTAGGTGAACTGGATACAGATGTTGCTAAGTGCCAGATCTGCCAGCAATAGAGACTAACACTGAGCTCCTAATATGATATGATTCCCAAGGGTGACCTGCCAGCTACCAAGTAGCAGTTTAATTACACTGGTACACTTTCTATGTGGAAAGGACAGTGTTTTATCCTACTGGAATAAATACTTATCCTGTTTATGTATTTGCCTCTCTTACACCTGATGTTTCTGAAAAAAAACTACCATATACAAACTCACAGAATGTCTCAGCCACTGTTATGACATTTTATACAAAATTTCCTCTGACTAAGAAACTCACTTAATAGGTAGAGTAATGTTACAATTGGTTTACTTGCATGAAAGTCACTGGTATTATGCTGTCAACCATTCTGAAACCAGCTGACTTCATAGAAAAGTAGATGGCATTTGAACACATAGTTTTAATTAGATGGCAGTAACCCAGAAGGCTAAAGCCAGGTTCTCCAAAATACATTATATGCTTTGAATTATTTTCCAGTATATGGTAATGTTCTCCCATACCCAGGATTCATTGGTCCAGGAATGAAGTAGTATAAATGGAAATGATTCCATTTGTTATCACCCCTAGTGATCCAGTAGGAAAATTTTTGCTTCCTGTTCCCACAACCATAATTTCTACTGGCATAGAATTTTTGGTTCCAGATGGAGAATGCTCCTGCTAGGGTACACATCAAACATTCCATTGAGATGAGAGCTCAGATTTCCAACTGACCCTTTTGGACTTATGATGATCACTAGCCAACAGGCTAAGATAGGAGTAACAGTATTATAAGAGGTGCTTGGTCCAGACTACTAAGGGGAAATTGCTACACTTCTCCATAATGGAGATAAGATTATGTCTGGCGTACAAGAGATCCATTAGGGTATCTTCTGTTGCTACCATGTCCTGTGATTAAAGTTAATGTGAAACTATGACAACTCAGTTCAAAGCAGAATGCAAAGGGCACAGATCCTTCAAGAATAAAAGTATGGGTCACTTTTCCTGGATAAGAACTAAGATTAGCTGAGGTGGTTGCTGAGGATGGACGAAATACAGAATGGGAGAGTAGAGGAAAGAAGTTATAAATACCAGCTAATGCCATGTGACCAGTTGTAGAAAATAACTGACTTTGTTTTGTTTCCCTTTGGAAATTAAGCATAATTAAGGAGATGTGCTTGTATAAAAGTTGGCAAGGAGTGGACAAAAGATGTATAATCTTACTTTTCAACTTGACTATATCCAGAATCAACTAAAACCCAAACAACTTGGCACAACTGTGAGGGACTTTCTTTCTTTTTTTTTTTTTTTTTTTTTTAAGTGAACAATATTTTTAATAGTATTTTCATCATGTTACATCTGTCAAAGCCACATAAAGTATTACATCTGAGAACACTCTATCCACAAACATTCCATTCAATAGCCCAAGGAACAGAGAAACCAGACCTATATTGCCTGAAAATAATATTCCTACAAAAGTAGCTTAAGTTAGGAACAGTTTATTCTCTTTCACAGTTTAAGGTAGTCTTTCATAGATCTGAGAATCTAGATCATCTAAAATAATCTAGAAGATGGTTCTCTGGACATTGTCATGATTGCATAATTGATGTAACTGTGCCACTGTGGGTGGTGCCATTCCCTACTGGGATCCTGATAAATGGATAATGATAAAAGGTAGTGAGCAACAACATGCATTCAACATTTTCTATTACATATTTTGAATGTGATGTGAGCAGCTATTTTCAATACCTGCTGCCTTGACTTCTCTCCTATGAAAGAGGGACTTTCTTGATTGGATCATTTTAGTTGGGAAGACCAACCTCAAATCTGGGCCAAGTCTTCTAATGACAGGGCGCATAGAATGACATGGAAGAAAGAAGGTTTTGATTTTGGTCTGCTTGCCCTCACTCTCACTGGTAAATCCATCAATCCTATTGCTGAGATATTCCTTCACTGGTATTAATACATACTTCTTCAGGATCCCAACATAGACTGAAGACTTGCAGCTCTCTAGGAATCCTCCTGGACTCCAGTACCAGATTGAGAATACTAAGACAAGGTTGAACAACTAACTAGCAGATAGATTCCTGGCCTTTGAGTCAAGAGATAATTTTTTGTGGAGTAGCCACAAAACAGCCTGTATACCATTCTAAATTCCATGTTTAACAGATGAATATCCATTATATAAGCTCAGTTCCTTTAGAGAACATTGACTAATGCAAAGTAGTATTATCATATTGTTATAAGAAGTGATGAGATCATTTGTTAGAGGCAAAGTTGCACATTAGATAACCGTAGGCCGACTCAATGCAGCATTTCGATCCTTCAAAGAGTGACACAAGATTGTAGATAATTCATGAAAATATTTTTCTCTTACTTTAATCCCCCCACTCAGAACATGATGATTCTCTTTTTTGACTCTGTAATTATGCTCTAGATTCTGTGCCGAGGTATTGAAGCTATAATGGAATAGGGCAGATCACACTTCTATCTAGTCTAGTCAATACCTTTTGTGAGGTATGAAAATCTATGACTCGATGACTTAGACATATGACAAACAGTTGAAATGAACTGTGAGAAGTCTATACTGAAAGAAGCACAATACCAAACTGTTATTCAGGTCCCAGGAGTAAGCTAACTATTAAATCTGCATTTTTCTTTAATATAAAATTAAGTATTAATAAATGTTAAAGGACTGTCTTAGGACAAGTGGGAAGGATTGAAAAACAAATAATATTCTGGTATTTCTGTAAAAACCTGGAAAACCTACCTATTTTTTACCTGTTAGTTTCTCTTCTTGTTTCAAATATTCCAGTAGTGAAGTTGAGTTTTAATAAAAATTTCAGGTTTTGTAACATGTTATAGATCTAAATTGCATTTAGAATAATATAACAGGGTTAATAGTACTAAAAAAGTTTTAATGCTTGGCCTGTGGATGACATGAAAAAAAATCAATCTTCTTTGGCAAAATTCTGGAAATCCAAGTAGAACAGCAAAGTGCCACTAAGTTATACTGTCTACTTGTGGAATGGACAGAATTGTAGGCATCTTTGACAGCACTTCTCAGATTTTGTTATGGTTGTATAACTCACCCAAATTAATAATTTCTCTTATTTAAGCTTGTATTTCTTATTCAGAACAATGAGGATTAACCTACCCTAAAGTTTTTCATATTATTATGTCCATAATATCATCAATAATTGAAAGAACAGAAAGTTTAGGAAAGCAGAAACAAAATAAAATGTCACCGACACTAATTGTCTCACAGGGATAAGATGACATGGAATCTGAACTACTGAAACCTATAAATCAAAAATATTTTAAGCATTTTTTATGTTTCAAATATAGAATGTATAAATTCAAGTTAATGAGTTAATGAGATAGACACCCTGCTAGGCATGCTTTCATGAATGGATGATATCAGTGGGAAATAAATAGCTCCATTTGTATGCAAACACAAAGTTAAATGAGTTGAAAATGATTTTTCTTTAAATTAACATGTATTTGGGGGAAAATGAAAAGCATTCATACTCTCAAGGTTTCTCTAAAATACTATTAAATACTGCCATTCCTAGTTATTATTAATAACTAGTTATTATCAATAACTAGGAATGCTCCCCTTACTGAAGAATGACAAAAATAAAAACCTCATAAAATGATGACTATTTTATGCTTTTATTTTTTTCTTGGACCTTTTTGAGTTATTTGCAATTAATGACATGAATGAAATGTGATTGTAAGGCCAAGATAGGAGCATCTGGAGGAAAGGACCAAGGCTGTCTGCTAGAGAGCACTGGAAAGTTATGACAGCATCAGCATCAGATAAATACCATATTAAAGTTAAAGACATTCTAAATTCAAAGCAAAATAACAGCAAAACAACATCATCATCATCAACAACAACAACAATAAGAACAACAACAACAACAAGGCAGTTGTTTTATTTAGGGCAGAACTCCAAGAAAAATGAATGTTGTCCCTAACTGCCCTTTCAGGTTCTCTTCATAAGTGAAATACGTACATTAAAAGAGACAAGCAAGGCACTATGTGACCACTAGACTAATCTCTGACAATTCCATTGTTCAGCCATATGTGTTACTTGTTAGTCTGCTAGAGTCTCTTTTCTGGACTAGGCACATGTCATGACTGATTGAGGTAAAAACAACTTGTCATTGAATATTTGGAAACACTTGCCTTGAGCAGAATCAGCCGGAGCCTCCATGTCACAACAAACAGGAGAGAATTTAAAACCTGTAATATTAAATGTTTTATTAATTAATCTTTGTCCATGTTGCCTGAGATTCTTCAAATTTCAACATGAACACTTCATCAAGAATTTTAAAAAACACAACAGCATTAATGAAAAGAACTTCTATGTACCCTAATATTTCTCCATTAAAACAAATATTCAGTAGTATTGAGTCATAAAAAAAAATCAATCTTACTTAATTCTACAATTTTTCAACACTCCTAAAAGAAACATCCCATTGACAATCATATACAGATAGAAATATGATAATGTCTAGAATGGAAAATTCTTTATTGGTGTATGCTTCAACTGAATGTAGTTAATTGCAATTCTTTATGTGAGGGGTTATAAGCAGTCTGGCAGAGATGAAGATATCACAAAGAGACAATTGTGTCTTTCAATCTGACTATCAACACTGAAACAAAGGAATCTCATGCTGGAAGGTGGGACAGCCACCAACCAGAGGAAGAACTTTTGTCTCCCAGAAAGTGATTTCAAACAGTTCCGAGGATTGGCCTAAAGAGCAGAATATGACCTTTACATTTAAATTCTATTTGTACGGGTACATATTATGTAGTACATTATGGAATATATTTTCTACTATCCTCTTTCCTCAATGCAGCTCTCCCTGTCTCTTTGTTCCCCTAGACAAATTTATTTCCATTTTCATATAATACATACATACATAATCTTACGTGATTGTATAAAATCTAGGCACCTCAAATGAGGGAAAACACAGGTCGCTTCTTGGCCTTTTGGCTAAGATCAAGTGAGAGAAAACACAGTATTTGTCATTTTGAAATAGGTTGAATTCACATATTATGCTAGCATGAATGTGGATGATAAAGAACTCATATCAAATTTTGACAAAGAAAATGATGGATAAACTAGATTAATTTGATTAATACTCATTTAATGTACCTATTATGAAATTACTTTTTTTTGGTTAGAAGCAGAAGGACATATATTCAGTAAGCCGACCCTTTCTTCAAAACTCAAAAAGAAAAAACTTTTCATTTTCTAAAATGTATAAGGACATAATATATAATTACAACATAATGATATTGCTGTTAGTACTTATTGTCTGGCAAATGACTGGTGTCTTTAAAATAATTGTGTTTGTGAAATAATTTCATTCTAATGTGGTTAATGTGAATCTGTTTATAAACTCAGCAAGTTAATTTGGATCAAAATAGAGAGTCCTACAGAGAATATGCATGCTATATAATTGTTCATCTCCTTGTTCCTACACTGATGTAAAGCTAAACTACATGAAATGAGTACTTCCTATAATAAATCCCACTGGGGTATCTCTGGAAAATAAAAATGAAAATAAAAGGTGAGTAATGAATAAGACATTCACAATATTGCTGACTACATGAGATAATTTCTCTTGAGGGTTCCCCAGAAATGAAGACTATTTTCTGTCGTTATAAATAAATGTGTCTATTTGCTAGATACTTAAGTATCCTCCTTGTTCCTGGGACCCTGCTATCTTGTATTTGTATTCTGCATGCTAAATGCAAGATGGGCCAATGCCAGAAGTGATAACAAAGCCAAACTACAGATGTAGTTTCTTACCATTTTCCCCATCAGACTTCCGTTCATGGTCAGTGTCAGTCAATGACAATGCAGAGTTGGCCCTACTAGACAGACAGGAACTATGTTCTGACTTCATGCCTCTTATCCACATTCTGAGTGCATGGTCAGGTGATGCAGCACCTTCTGTCTCTGTGTCCACATCAGATCCAATCTCCAGCTGGTAGCCATGTCGAGAAACACTGTGCATGTCTGTCTGGTAGCCAGAGCACAAAGTAGGAGGTGTTTCACAGAATTCTATCTCTGGAAAGGAAAAAAAGTTCAGACAAAAAAAAATATATATATATAAGTATATTTTAAAAACCCACTAACTTTCACTTTTCTTGTCCTCATGTTTCCCCTTCCCCATTGCTAGTAATTATGAGTTTTTGCAAAGTTAGAATTCTGGCCTTTTATTTATGGTAGTTAGGACTCAGTGCTTATTTTGCACTTCTGTTACTTAAAATTATGCTCCCGTTGATTCTTACAAGGTTCTGGGGGAAAAATGCATTCTCAAAATAGCTTATAGCTACAATTTTTTGGTTGCACAAAATATAATGAAATAAGCGAGTACAATAAGTATAAAGTGTAGAGAGATGTCCTCTAAAGCAATTTCTTTTCTAGAAGGAATATGTGATCTACACAGCACACCTATGCTTAAAATAACAAAATGATTAGTTTTTCTGAGTATGTCATATATATTATATGTAATCTAATAAGTAATATAAAACTGAGAAAAAAATATATTCAAATAGATTTTGCAAATATGCTAAACTCTAAAATTACGAGTAACTAATGTTATTTCCACTGTCTTCAAATGAATTTAAGGCATACTTTTACCAATTATTTTGTTTTGTTTTAAAGCTGGAGAAGGCTTGTATTATAGAAAACTTCCAGGATGCACAAGCTATAACATCAAACAGCCTGGAGGAGGAGAGAGAAGAGGATGAGGAAGAAGAAGGACAAAGAAGAGGAAAAGGAGGAGGAGGAGGAGGAAGAAGAAGAAAAAAAGCTATTCCCTTTGATTTAAGCCTGCACAGATTGCCACAAGGCAAGGAGGGGGCCTTTAGAGAAAGAATAAGGAAGCTCAAAGTGTTAGGGTAAAAAGACCAGAGATAGAAAAAAGAGTTAAGGCTTTTTGGATAATTCAGAGAAGGCCAATTTAGGAAACTAGTTGACTGTAGTTCTAGAAAGACTGGTAGGGTGGATGAGGAGATAAAGCACATTGTCTTAGTTAAGGGTTATATTTTTCTTTGCTCTTTAAATAAACAAACAAGAAAAACATACACGTTAGGTATTGTAGCACGGCAGTGCTTCATGGTTTCGAGTTTTTCCCTTTCCTTCCAAATGTTAGAATTTTAAACAGAATCTTAGTAATCATGTCATTTAATAGTTGAGAAAATAAAATCCAGTATGCTGATGGCATTTTTCCGTGAGCCTACATCAAAAAGCAAAAGCCTCTGTATTTATTTATTTATTTATTTATTTATTTATTTATTTGGCTACAATACCCAAGGTGAGTATTATTTCTGCTAGATGCCAGTGAAGACCCAGTAACCTACTGCATGAATATCTGGCATTCTGTCTTAAAGTCAATTTATATTCAGTTATGGCAAGGTGTCAAAAAAGGGAAAAGATGCTTTAACAATCCCTAATAATTTAATGAAAAATGACCACATGCCAAGACATATCATCTGAAATGTTCATGTAATACTTAGATAAGGTAATCCAGGGATGTAGTACACTATATAGGATTTTCTCAGACTGACATCACAGACAGGGTATGTCAATTGCCCTGGAAAGGGCTTAACTGACTGCATCTAATCCATAGCGCATATCAATAAAATGCGAACTCTAACATGAATTCAATTCTTTGAATACAGAAAATGTTTGATCTTATACCACTTACTAGAGAAAATTCAGAATACGAGTTTATTTGTCATAGCAACTATTTCTAGGATGCAAAAAAAAAAAAAAAGACAAATTACAAAATACGGGTTTTAGAAGCCAATGTGGAATGCTTGTTTAGTACTTGCTATATTCCTAGCACTGTGCTTTGTGAAACCAATATTACAAATAAATTTGTTATAATGTACTAGGAAAGTCAATAACAATTAACCCTTTCAGAGTTAGAGATTACTTCTCAGAAAGCTACTTTATGATTTCACTGATTAGTTTCTCTCAAAATAATTGTAGCTTTTCTACTCGAATCTATGTCAAGTTGAAAGAAATGTTGTTTTAATGATACATAGGGTTTCGCTTCTCAAACACAAAAATCTCATTAAATCATGCTTTTTCTGAAATAAAGTTTAAAAGTTCATTTTACTCAATGCAAATCTTAAGAAATTTTGGAATATTTATATGCTAATTTCACTATAATTCTTTATGTACTACTACGTTGGTGGTGCTGCTACAAACACTTGGTAAAATGTAAATAAAGAATATATCCAAAAAAAAAAAAAAAGATTCCCTGGATTTATACCCTGGGAGTGGGAGAAGAATGTTACGTAGTCTTTTAAACACAATTTCGTTCCTTCCCCAGGAATTCCAGTTCTCAAACTTGTCTGCCTCAGAATCACCAGGATTAAAACATAGATTGCTTGCCCTCACTCCCACCCTACGCTCTGATTTAGTATCTAAAACAGCTGGTATGTAGTTGGACTACACAGTTTGCATTTAAAAGGCCTTGAAGGTGAGGCTTATAGTCATCATAGGAAACACAGTTTGAAAACTTCTGCCCTAGAGATTTCTCTGAAATAGGTGAAGGAGAGCAGTGAATTTACAACCACTACACTACCACAGATTTTGTTGTGCCTGCTTGAACTCTGGAGACAAAGAAAGAAAATATCTGTTCTGAGTGGCTGTGAAGTACCTCCATATATTTTTCATAGATTCAAGGAACTTAATTAAGAAACTTAGTTCCCCCAAAATTGGTGTATATTTAGTTTCACTCAGGTGATAGCACATGAGATGTGACTTTCCACAGATTTTTGATATGAATATCAGAGTCATAGCATTTATTGAAAAAGGATGAGCAAATACAAATAAATAGATGATCATTTGCCATTCTAGGTTAATGAAACACTGGAATAAGATTTATTTTTCCCAAGGGGGCACTGACATGTATAGCCAGACTCCATTTTTTTATTGAAGAGAATTATTTTTTAACTCAAAAGGAAATTTGAGCATTGATTTGTTCCCTTCAGAGTAAATGTCATTTAAGATTATCAAAACTTGCACAGGATAACCAATTTCTTTTCTGTTGGAATTATATGTCATTTCAAAAGTAAAAGCTAAATCATGAATATTGTAACTAAGTAAGTTAGACAACCTCAACTCAGAAAGATAAGCAAGATATGAGTTTTCTTTTTTATGGAGTATTAAAAGAAAGAAAGCTAGAGACTGTGTGAAGGATCAGAGGAAGATAGAAATATGTTAATTATCACCATAAAGTGATGTTCACTGAGCTGTCTTACTTTCCTTTCTAGAAGTCAATGTTATCATTGCAGAATATTTCCTTAAATACACAAAAGTCTGCATTCTGCTTAAAATTCCCATAGGATACATTATTTAACAAGCACTTGAAAGTACCCTTAGTGGTTGTTTTTAGCCTTTACACATATAACCTTGATACCTAAAAGGCTGCACATTCCCTAGAGGAGATAAAGTTCAACTGGGTTTATTATAGATCTGTTCTTAACAAAGAGCTATCTACAAGAGAAATAAATGTATACTCTTAGAACATCTATGGTTTACAAGTCTAGACTGGTAGCACGAGAAAGTAAATTTCAAGAATGAAATAGTGTAGAGATGTTCAAGTAAGGGTATCTGCAGTCTCATGAATATATTTCTAAGTTTCATTCTCAGGAAAATGCATTTTATGTTCTTTTAAGAGAGTAGAAGAGTGAAAGTGTAATTTTTAAAATGGATAATAGGTTTGAGGAGACATCTCACAATAAACGATATAAGAATGGCTAATAAATGAATAAAAAGATTATTATTAGTTATCAGGAAAATACAAACTAAAACTACAATATGAAACAACCACATTATCTAGTATAGATTTCCAACACACAAATGAACAAACAAAAACTAAAAAACACAAGAAATCCCTTAGTGTCTTAGTGTTCTATTGCTGTGAAGAGTCATCATGACCAAGACATTCTTATGAAAGAACACATTTCTTTGGGAGCTTGCTTTCAGTTCCAGAAGATTAGTCCATTATTATCATGGCGGGGAGCATGGTGACAAGCAGGCTTTTGTCAGAGAGAAGTGGCTAAGAGATACACCTTGATCCACAAGCAGTGAAAGGGAGAGAGGCATTAGGTCTGGCTTGGGCTTTGGAAACCTCAGAATCCACCCCCAGTGACACTCTTCTTCCAACAAGGCCACTCCCCGCTCACCAAGACCATACCCCCTAAACTTTTTAATCCTGTTCCACACTCTGGTACCTAAGCATTCAAAATATATGAGCCTATAAGGGACATTGTTAAAAAGAATTGCACTCATCAAGTGCTAATAATTGTGGAAAGTAACTACAAGTCTTACACACTGGTGACAAAAATAAAATGGTCTGCTACTTTGGAAAATATCCTAGTAGTTTTTCATTGGTAAGATGTGTACTTATCAGGAGAGAAGTTGTACTCCTGGACACTAATCATAGAGATATTATAACTTAGGATTACATTAAAATTTATATATATATATAATATATATTTGTTTATTAGAGCTTCATTTTTGTAATAGCTAAAAAGTAAAAATGATGCAACTGTCTCTAAAGAGGTAAGTGAATAAACCAACTGTAATATATCTACATAGTGAAATATTAATCACTTCTAATAAAGGAAGGGATTTATGATGTATAGAAATGGATTAACAAGCCAAACAACTACACCAAGTAAAACAAAGCAGATAGTAATGTACATCCTGTTTTTCCATTTACTAAAAGTCTAAAAATATGTAATGAATATATGGTGATTATTTTTTTGTTACTGTGTTAAACACTATGACCTTAAACAACTTCAGGAAGAAAGGGTTTATCTCAAATTATGCCTCCACAGCGCAATCCATTATTCAGAGAAGGTAGGGTAAGCATTTGAAGCAGGATCTGTGGGGAAGGATGGGGCTTGCTGGCTCACTTACTTTCAGGATTACGGTTAGGTAGCTTTCTTATAGAGCCTAGGCTGATCTGCCTAGGGCTGGTGCTTCCCACAGTGAGCAGAGCCCATCCACATCAATCAACAATCAAGGTAATTTTCTATAGGCAGAGTCACAGAAGAATCTGATTTTAGTAAATCCCTTAATTGAAATTCCTTCTTCTCTGATGACTTTTGGTTGTTTCATGATGATAATTAAAAATTAACCAGGAGAGACAACAATTTCAGAAATAGTAAAGCATACTTTGGGCATGGTTGATTTATTATATTTTCCCTGTACTTCTATAGTGTTTCTGATGGGATTGTATATCAAAAGTAATGAAGATACTGAAGGGATTTCAAGTCAATCTGTCTTCACAGATGGAGCCAAGAGTCTCAGATCTGGAAGCAGTTGAACTTGAAAAGAATTATTCTTTTACTTATATCTAAGCCAAGAGGCCATCAAGGTTAATAGATGCATGCTATTTTGGTGATACTCTAGGGCTCAATATTTTCATTGGAACATTAAATGACTCAAATTTAGATAGAAAATAGGAAGAAACTGATCACTACTCAGCCTTCCACAGCTACACGAGCATCCACTAGCTGAAGCTCATCAAACTAGCTTCAAACATTTCGATATACTAGATCACCCTAGGCTATCTGTCTTGATGAAAAGAAATTAGTTACTTAAATACTGAGGTGCTGAATAAACTGAGGTACAATATTTTCTGTCTGAATGTGGATGTTGATTTTTAGGTAGCAAGTCTGGAAAAGTCATTTATCAGAACTAGAACAGGACAGTAATGATATCTACATCACCATTTTTATAGACTTACTATTTCTAAGCTTTTGAATGGTTCAAGAATTTATTATCCTTAAAATTCTACCCATCAACATTCCAAAAATCTTCAAGGCAACATGACCTAGACAAATACTGGGAGATCAAGTATTTGTCAAGCTATTATTTTAGCTATGACTTGAAATTTGGTGATTTAACATGTAAAGAGTATAGATTATTTACAAAATAATGGGTGGTGATGAAATTATTGTTTTTAATTTCTGTGTCATGACAAATCTTTTGAATTATATAGAAATAAAAGTTAATTATTTATGCAGTTTTAAAAAATAAGTCACTTGAGGAAATTCAGATTCTTCAATTGTAAAATTAAATATCTAAAGGGCTACTTGTTCTATGCTTCTGTAATTATATTCTGAGACTCTTAGGACACAATGTTACTGGTCAACAAACAGAAACTGTTTTGTGATGAATAGGCACACAGAAGCTCAATAAGTTCTTGTGTTATCATTAGAAACCTCAGGGCATTAAAAGAATTGATGTAGCCTGGGTAATCAGTGAGAATCTCAAAATTATTAATAGATAAAATAGTTAAAATATTAAATGTGAAACAGCAACTGTGTAAATGCTTACTCAGTAAACATAAAATTAGCAGTTTACAATCAGGCTATCGCAAACAGGACTCCATTATAATGAATTCACACAATTGAAAAACTATTATTGACCACTTAATAATCCATTACTGGTTCTAGGGAATATGCAATGGTTTATTCCAGGCTCTAGTAAGAAATACAAAGAAAGTAATTAGCAATCCTCAATATGAGACAAATAATTTTCACTACTGGAAACCATTTTCTATTTCTCAGCTTGAGGGCTTTCAGAAGAAAATGATATCACATTTTCAAACCAATCAGTTCATGTGTCTGTGCTCCTACACAGCTTCACTGAACACCCACTCAATTTTAAGTCAAGAAAATAAAACCGAGCAGCCTTCCTTGGTTCTTCCTGGTCTTAAAGGATTAGTCCAATTTTTAATTTCCTTTTCTCTTTATGAAAAACCTTTATCAATTGTTTGCTGCTACACAAGGCAGTGAGCAGAGTGAGTTTGCAACTCTGCGTCATGTCCTTTGCAAAGTTCCACAGAGAGTCTTTTAAAGGCCCTAGTGATAGCAAAGTAATAAAGGCACATCATCCAAACCTGACCTTTAGTTTCAGGATGAGGGCTCATCAGCCTTTGGGGGGAGGGGGTATAGAAAGGAGAGAGGAAGTGTTCCAAAAGTATAGGATTGGGAGTATGTGGTTATCAGAGAAGATAAATAAAATAACCAAGCTTCCTGCAGACTAATCTTCTCTTTGCATTTCCAAGCACTGATTATGCTATATTTCACTTTCAAGATCTCTCCATCTGTTTGTTATACTGAAAAGAACACTAGCAAATCCCTGTAGGGTTTAAACCCGGAAATATAAACAGTTATCATTTGGAACAAACTGCTATTGCCTACCTGGCAACATCCCAGAACATAGTTAAAAAAAATCAGGCTGAGGCCAAAAAGAATGTTCTCAGAAGTACAGTGAAACCCAAGTCTGTAAAATAACGCTCATATCAAAGAAGCCTAGCAAATAACTTCATCAAGTTAAATGGAAGAGTGATGAGATAGGAGTCTGGTAGAAATTTAAATGAACTGATCACACTTGGAGATTGACCAAAATAGTCATCAGTCTAGAGAGAGGAAAGATAGTTGATGTGGGAGTAAGCAAATGATAACTATTTCCTCAACTAATTTTCACCTTTGAGATTCTTTCCTTTTAGAATGTATTCACATAAGATACCAGAACTTGCTTAGAAGGTACTGTAACAGCTCCTGAGAGAGTGAAAAGGGGGGACGCCTGCTATACAGCCTGATGACAGGAGCCTGGAAAAGAAATCAGGGACCCTAAAAGATAGTGGGATGTCCTAGACTACAGCAGAAATTTGATCAATGAGAACTTGCACATGCTGCCTTTATTTCAACATTTGAACAAGACAAGGACTTCCTGGCTTAAATGAGAAATTTTCAGGGCTACTGAACACTGCAAAACCGTAGTGTTCAATGGCCCTAAAAATTTCTCATTTCTTACCTGTGTTGGTCCAATTTTCTGGCTACTCATAACACTTTGTTGCCTGCATCCTTATTGTTCACAGTGGTCTTCCAAGTATCATTGTGTGTTTCTATTACGCTCACTAAGCATGTGAAGCTGTTTGCTCATTGTGTTCTGTTTGTGTGTGTCTGAAATTTTAAACTACATTAATCTATTGTACAATTCCATGTAGAGGAGTGACACTGTTAATGATACTTGGGAGAGCTTCACACACATACTCATAAAGGCAAACAATATGAATTTTGAAATGTTCCATAGCTCTCTGATAGCATTTGTTTTGTGACGAATGAGTAAGATGTCAAGATAGAGCCTGAGACAATGCCCACAAGAGGCTACTGAATAAATTACATTCCCCTCGATTGAGGAATTCTTACTAAAACCTTTCAAAGACACTCTATTTATGTTTGACTCTGTAGTGCCAAGCACCTAAGATACTTATTTTTTTATCTCTAATGTATCTGATATACATATGTATATGCATTCTGTTGTAGCATCCTGATGGAGTTTTCTTTAAATTTCCTCAATCCCAGTAATTTTACCTTTCATGGTAGCACTTCAAACTCATACATAGCTGTATATTTTCCAATTATTTATATCATAAATTGCCTCTTGAATTAAACTGTTGCCTACTATATAGTATATTATCTTTTAAATTTTTGACACCTCTCAATCACCCTGAGTGAGGTAACCCAGATCCAAAAGTACATGCATGGTACATATTCACTGTGAAGTGGATTCTAGCTAAATGTACCAAATACCCATAATATACTCCAAAGACCCTAAGAAATTAAACAAGAAGGAAGGTCCCAATGAGGATGCTTAAATCTCACATAGACGGGGGAACAAAAATAATCATGGGAGATAGAGGGAGTAGGGACCTGGGTGGGAGAGGGAACAGTTAAAGGGGAGGGCAAAGGGGACAGGATCAGGTATGGGGGTAGGCAGGCAAAGGCTCAGAGGACCAGGAGAATGAATGAAAATATGCTGCTGCCTGGGGTGGGGTTGGTGGAAACCTCAAGTAAGTCTCAGAGACCTGGAATTGGGGAGACTCCCAGGACTCAATGTGGGAGACTTTAGCCAAAATGTGAAGGAGTGGGGATATGGAACCTGAAGAGACTACCTCCAGTAGTCAGAAAGGACCTCCAGTGGACATCATCCCACCCACAAAACTTTCTACTCAAAATTGCTCCTGTCTAAAAGAAATGCAGGGGCAAAAATGGAGGAGAGACAGAAGGAATGAGCAACCAGTGATCACCTCAACCTGGATGGGAATCCATCCCTGACACTATTACTGACACCGTGTTGTGCTTCTAGACAGGAACCTAGCATGGCTATCCTCTGAGAGGCTCTACCAGCAACTGACTCAGACAGATGCACATAATCACAACAAAGCATTGGACTTAGGTTGAGGACCCCTGTGGAAGAGTTAGGTGAACGATTGAAGGAAATAAAGGGGATGGCAACACCATAAAAAGACCAACAGTGGCAACTAACCTGTACCCCTGGAGCTCCCAAAGACTGAGCCACCAATCAAAGAACATCCAAGGGCTGGTCTGAGATCCCCAGAACTTATGTAACAAAGTGCTGTCTTATCTGGCCTCAGTGGAAGAGGATGTGTCTAATCCTATAGAGAAGTGATGCACCAGAGAAGGAGAATACAAGGGGTGTCGTCTCAGAGGCAAAGGGGAGTGGTAATGGGGGTAAGAACTCTTCAAGGTACTAATGGGATGGTGGGCAACATCTGGCACATAAATAAAATAATTAATTAATAAAAAAGCAGTGTGTTGTTGGGTCATCAAAAATAATGTAGATTTTAGGAATTTATAAGGGCCCTGGGAATGAGGATTGTTTCAATAAATGCAAGGTTGAGTCTGAAACGTGTTTACCTGACAAACTTCAGACATTAGACCATAAGCCTATCTTCTAGCTCATGGAGCTAGGCTTCGTAGAGAAATCTACATTTTTAGATTTCCTGGCTTTATTTCATTTTTAAAAAAAAAAAAAAAAAAACTATAACAGTTCTAGGCAAACTAAACACAAATGAAAAGTTTATCTCCCAGGTTTTAGTTCCAAGTGCAAGTAAATAATTTAATAATTTATATATCATGTCATTTTCTTTTAGTCAGGGTGAGTGTTAAGAACTACAACTGGGCTTTATGGCCAGGGGTTGAGTTATCAATATTACAAATACAAAAATAGTAATTATATAGATTGACAGACATTTTAATTAGTTTACCTGTAACAATTATCTCACTCTGAATATAAATAGCAAGACAAGTATATCAAGATCTTCTCATGTGTATACATAAATATATATAATAAACAGCAAAATTGATGAATGTGAACTATTGTATGATCTTTATAAAACTATATAAGCGAGATCACTTCACATCTCAAAATAATTCTAGGCAATGAATTATTAAGTATCACAAATTTTAAATAAAATATAAATATGAAAGAACTCTTTAAAGGGTTAATATCATGACTAATAATCATAATTCATACTGAATGGGTTTGCTTAAGAATGCTTACTAATTCAATTATAAAGCTGTTATACTAAATTGTCTATGAATTTCCAATAACTTATACTCTGCAAATTTGGCAAAAAGGAAAGGAGTACCTATGGATTCAGGGAAATAAATAATTTATAACAATACTAGACTAATGTAGAGTAAGTCTTCTGGATATTTGATGGAAACACTCTCAAAGGAGTGCCATTTGTCATTATGAGTTGCCAAATGACTGCTTAGGTAAAATCTTCAGAAATACACCCTAGAAATACACATAGAGTATAGTACTGGAGGGATTCACCGCAACCAGTTAAAAGGACTGAGTAAACGACATTTATGCTTTTCTTAAAATAGAAACTTCTTTTGTCTTTCTTGTTAGTTAGTTTCATAGGACATACAATACAGAGATCACCTTGTGAGTGAGTTTATAAAGCATCTGATGATATAACTCTCTAAGTGGATAAAAGTTGAGTAAATAACTATTTGGGCACTCATTAGGAAGTTTTGCATTTGAAACCCCTTTAATGTAAAACATTAAATTATGGCTAGGACTTATGGCTAGGGCTAGAAAAAGCTGACAGATAGTATATTCTTAGGTTTCTTTCAGCACTTGTTTAAATAACTTGGTAATAGAGTAATTGGCATAGTATAACTGATTATACTTTAAAAAAGATACCTTATCTACCGGACTACTAAACTGATGGACATAAGAATTTGGAATTTCGCTGGGCAGTGGTGGCACATGCCTGTAGTCCCAGCACTTGGGAGGCAGAGGCAGGCGGATTTCTGAGTTCGAGGCCAGCCTGGTCTACAGAGTGAGTTCTAGGACAACCAGGGCTACACAGAGAAACCCTGTCTCGAAAAAACAAAACAAAACAAAAAAGAATTTGGAATTTCTCAGAAAAGCTTATGCCCTGAGAAGAAAAAACTAGAACATCTAGAATGGAAACTCTTCTTTCCAGGAGCTATGCAATGTGATTGAGACTGTGGTAGGTCAATGGTATATGGGACACACCTTGACCTAGACTTTTAAGATGTAAATATCCCAAGTCTGCTCTATATACTTTACCCTCACTACAGGACACAGATGAAGGACGTGAGGGAGTCAGTGGATCTCTTTGTCTCTATTCCTTATGATGGCACATTGATTAAACCTCATTTTCTACCTTTTTACTAATTAAGTTGGCTGCTCTAACTGGCTTATAGGCAGTCATAGCTTCTTGGAGCACAGATTTTGACCCCAGGTTGGGTAGCTGGAGATGATTCCATTTCTGTCTTGTTACCATGGTTTTTAATGTAGGAGAACAAATTTGGTTTGAGGATTAGTTAGATCTTCATATCTAGTTAAATGTTTACTTAGAAAATAATAAGATGTTCTATCCATCAATATTTACCAGAGAGAAATTAAATTATATATGAATATAATAATGTATATTTCAATGCTTGTTGCAGTCTTGTTTGAGAGACATGAAAGATGGCAGCAACACAAAAGGCCGTCAACAGAAGAAAAAAATCAAACTATATGCATCCACATAGTTGAATAGTACTGAGACATAAAAGGGAAGAAAATTTATTTACACATACAATGGCAAGTAATATTAAATATTTATAGTGGATAAATATGAAAATAATTATCCTGAGTTAAAGAAGCAAACAAAGCCTGACATGGTGCATGACTACAGTTTGCACACTGTGTGTGTGGAAGCAATGGGATCATAAATTTGATGCCAACCTAAGCTGCAAAATGAGGCCATTATCTGTGATGGTTAACGTAGTCTGTCAATCTGATAGAATTTAGAATGACCAAGAGGCAAAGTTCCAGGTACATTTGTGAGGAATTATTTAGATTAGGATAGGATCTGGCAATGCCTGTGAGATATTGCTTATACCGGGTTAATAGAAATGGGAAGACCTACCCTTGCTTGTTTCTTGTTCAGAATGGAAGAGGCCCACTATGTGAGAGCATTTATCTCCCGCTACTTCTTGACTATGCATATAATGTGCCAGCTACCTCCTGATACTCAAGATGCCAGGGCTTGCCTGCCATGATGGAGTGTGCCCTGGCATTTTACACAAAATAAGTCTTTCTTTAAGATTCTTGAATCATTTTAAATTCTCTGAGAATTCTCTGAGGCTACATTGGCTCATATAACCTGCTAGTTCCCTCTTCCATGAAAGTACCTTGAGCTTTGGGGGAAGGAATGTGATAAATATGTCACATTTATGGTTGGACACTCTATAGTCTCCTATTCTCTGCATGGATCTCTGTATTAAATATCATCTACTGTAAGAAGTTTCAGGCTGGAGAGATGGCTCTGAGGTTAAGAGCACTGGCTGCTTTTCCAGAGGTCCTGAGTTCAATTCCCAGCTACGAATGATAGCTCACAACAATCTGTAATGGGATCAAATGCCCTCTTCTGGTGTGTCTGAAGAGAGTGCCAGTGTACTCATATACATAAAATAAAAAAAAATCTTTAAAACAAAGAAGCTTCTTATTTGAGAGATGTACTAGTAAGTCACTAGGAGTAATTTTAATTCAATGTCTATTGAGGAGGATAGTAGTAGTAGATTTCCCCTAAGGCTAATGACCTACCTAGCCATATTAGGTTCTTGTCTCCATGAAAAGTGTCAGGAATGGGCTTCTTCTAAATAGTGTGGGCTTTATATCCAATCAAAAAGTGGCTAGTTACTCTCATAACATTTATGCTACCATTCCACTATTCCACCAATGGGTATATCTTCTCAGGAAGGTAGCTTATAGCTCACAGAGTTTAGTCGGGTATTTTGTTGCTACATCAAGGAAAGTAAATAATATATAGAAGAGCAATAAGTGTGAGGCCATCCTTATCTATATATTAGAGCCATATCAAAAACACAGCAAAACAAAGTATAAAAAGTCAGACAAAAATGTAGGAGGAGCTAAAGTGGGAGGAATTAGGAGACGAAGTGGAAGAGGAAGAATAAGGAGAAGAGGAGGAAAAGGAAGAGGCAGAGCTAGGGGACAGGGGAGGAGAATCAGAGGGGAGGGGAGATGGAGGTGGATGTTCACATGTCTGTAGCAGTCAAAGGTAGTTGGTATATCTAGGTTGGGTCTTGGGTTACACTTCTGATTGTACTGGTATCTTGTTACTGATCATTACCAAATATATAAGCCTTTGATTAATCTTTAAGCATTAGAGTCTCATCTTTCTACTGAGCCTGCATAGATGGTAGGATGGCCTAGGCAATGCCCAGCCTTGCAGAGACAGTGTGGGATATTGAGTCATCTCCCATGCTGATGTTTCGTGGGTGGCAGGGCTGGTGTTTCTGGCTGGCCATTTCTAGCTGCAGCACGCATGTAGCCTCCGGCTGAGAAACATGGCGGCTGGGCTAGGCAGAGCTGCTGCAGCTTAGATAGTCAGCCTGAGCCAGAGGCTGATTTAAATAATTACTTCAACAACAAAAAGTCAAAATGCTTCAGGATTCTGTTTATGAAAAATTATAGAAGATGAAAACTAACCCATAGTGACAGAGAGCAGATTAGTGGTTACTTGCTAGTGGGTAAATAGAAATAGAAAGCTAAACAGGCAATACAGAAAGACATGAATAAAATTTGGGGGAATATCTAGTCTCACTGTGAAGATTTTATAAAATTTTCAGGATTATGTACATATGTCAAATTCCTGAATTTCACATTAATTATATTTTAACAAACAAATGGTTTGGAAAACACAAGGGGATGATTAAAATATTTTCTGCTTACCAAATTCAAATGTTCTCATAAAACACTGGGAGCTATATAACAAAGTATCCAAGTTTATAGGACAGGATAATGGATTTTGTTTCACAAACTGCCCGAATGAGGGGAATGACAGATTCCTTTCAAAACTTTTGTCATTTGCTTTCAGTCACTCCTGCGGAATCAGGACAGCTGAAAAGCTGTATGCTGAAATGTTAGGCTAATGAATGCTACCATGACTAACAAATTCAGTTTTATCCTTTCCATGACAAAGAGGATTTATGGACCCTCAGTGATAAGTACCATGACAGACCACATAGATTTAATATCAGTGACTTTATCCATTTGGAAGTGGTAGATGCTTTGGTTTTATTATGTAAATAGAGATTTTCTCACAATCCTGGTTTTTCACTATAGTTATATACATAACTCTTCAAAGGCGAATAAAGAAAGATTAGTGTTAACTCAGTCAAAATGCAGACCATGCTTAAAACAACCTTAAAAATATACCTTCCACAACAAGGAGTTAATAATTTTACTAACTTTGTTTTGAGACAGGGTTTCACTGTGTGCCTGTGGAAGTTCTGGAACTTACTACGTAGACCTGCCTGGCCTTGAACTCATAGAAATATACCTGCTTCTGCCTCCAAGTGTGGGGAGTAAAATTGTGTGCCACTATACCATACTTAGTAATGTTTCTTTTGCACATTCTTAATTTCTGCAAGCTTCTTAATTGTATACACACATATATATATATTAAATGGAAGAGAGAGTTGAACATTAGTCTATAGAATGACTTAATTATTGCACCATTCATTATTAACCAAGGGAAATAAAACATAGCAGGCTGCCATAGCACTCAGTTTTATAATTAATGCTTGTGGGTTTTTTTTTTTTTTTTGAGTATAGTAGATAAGAACAGAAAACATGTTTTTGATAGTGGTTCTCTATGTTACATGCTTACCATTAAGATGTATATTTAAATAGAAAGGTCACTATTAGCTGTGGAAAATGAGAAATTAATTTACCTTAGTTACCAAAAAAATTATAAGTAAATGAAACACAAGAGTTTAATCATCTGGTGTAGTGTCTCTCAGTTAAATACTGATTCCACAGTACTTGGCCACAAGTAATTGGAGGTCAAGCTACGAAAGAACTCACAGTGTCACATATTAGGATAAGAAGAAAATAAATCCAGATGTGTATTCAGGGTCTTCACATACCAGGCCTTGAAATATACTTTATTTCATTTAATCCTCACAGTATGCCCTCGGAAAAAAGCTGTTAGTATTATTCCTGGTTTCCCGAAGAAAGCAACTGAGGCTCACAAAGAAATGAGATGAATTGTCTGAGGCTGCATGGATGCTAACTGGCAAAGCTAACTCAGAACAATTTTAACATCAAGCCCTAATCACCTCACAGAGCATATAAAGTTATAAGTAGCCCATTCAAATTCACAGCCTAGCTCCTGTTTGTGTGATGTGCATGTGGCTGAGGCGAGAACTTCCTGCTTCTTGCTTCCCAGGTTTCATTCAGTTTGCTGCTGTTTCCATCTGGATTTTCACAGCCAGTTGCCAAAATACTTTGAGGGATATGGCAGCCAGAAGACAATGGGCACTTGCTCCATCACTGACAGTCTCACAAGGGACCCTTAAACTCTGCATATATTAGCTCATCATTGTTCTGCAAGTTTAATGTATTTTTATACCTCTGCCTGAAATATGATTCCACTTTGTACTAATTCTTATGGATTCCCTTCACTTTCATCATGTCACTTTGACTCATCGAAAACAGCAGTGATATTTTAGAGCATATTTTGTGCTTCTAGACAACACAAACAACATCTGTGTCTGCAGGCAGACAAATAAAAGAAAATGTTGGCCTCTCCTGCGTTTAGCTGCGGAGCACACAGCAGCTGCCTTAAGAGATTTGGAATTATTTAACAACATTAACAATTATGAGAGGAATATTATTCACTGGGAATTCTGTGGTGAGTGTGTGGGGGGGATAACTTTAGCACATTGTTGCCCAGCCACAGGAGACAACCAGATCAAAATTAGTGAGCATATCTTGTTTACAGAATAGCATTATAATCAAAGGTTTAATAGACTAGATCTAAATTTGTGATCTACTTTATGAATTTTATACATCTCATAGCATTAAGAAAAGTGATTTGTCTGGAAAATATTCTCTACTTCTTTATTATGTGTTTAGAGCCATTTTTATTTATTTGAAATTCATGAAAGAAGTGTGACATTGAATAAAGTTAGGTTTCTCTTTAGCTCGTATGCTAACCTTGGTGCTAACTTTGCAGGCAATTTTAACAAAATGAATGTTCTGAAACCTCTCATTGCTAGAAATCAAATATAGACAGTAACAATAACATTATGCTTTGGAATAGGAAAATTATAGAGCCAAAAGTCTTATTAACATACTCCAAAAACTTAATCCAAACAAAAAACTGGCATTTTTAGAGACTTAGGAATGGACAGTTTGTACATGATTGCATACTCATTTTCCAGACAGGAAATATGAACAGGTCAAATAGGTTATGAAGATTGTTCAAGACTGTGATTGTTCAAGACTGTATGTGAGATAGAATGTGAGTCTATGCAAAGCCTGAATGGTTGATTATATTTATTTAATTCTTGGTCAACACCTTAGGTAAAAATTCATAAGTGATTTGCTGTTATATTCAAACAACACCTGCTTGGCTAGATTTTCATTTTCATCAGTTACTTGGCTGTGCCACTGGTTCCAAGGCTTGCCCAGGATGCTTCCTGTTCCTATCTATCAGGAGTTCAGAAATATTAGTCAAACAAAGATGACTGAATTGTGAAGGTATGTTTTGAGAGCTGGGAAAAATGGTAGGTGCTTTAAATCTCAGATACTTAAGAGACTGAAGCTAGCCTGGGTAACATAGTGAGAATACATTTGAAAATTTCAAAAGCAAATCAAAACAACAAAAATCTATGAAAATTTAGTATTAGGATATAGCTCAAAGTTATAATGTTTGTATAATGTACACAAGATTTTGAGTTTAATGCCTAAAATTTCTAAAGAATTTCTTAAAATATACTCAGCAGTCTTGGAATTCTGAGGCCATAAGTTGTAATCTAGAATGTAAAAATAATCTATTAAATTAGAAAATATTTATTAAAACTCTACTATAATGGTACTTTTTTCATAAACTAAAGAACAATTAGACATTCAGGCCAGCACAGAACTCATCCTCTAATGAGAATAGTTTAAATTAATTCTCAGAATCACATACATCTTCATATTGGTCTTTAAATTATCACATGGGTATTAATTCAGAATTCTTTCAGAAATTCAGGACAATAGTACTACATACAAGCAGCATTTTTTCTTAGTTTACATAAAATTAAAATGGGTCTTAAGAGAGTTTTGGAAGGAAAACTAACTAGAACAGCCATTTTGAATTCGACTTTTCCTATATGAAATTGTCCAAAACAACTGAAGTGGGGGCTATCCCAAAAGCTGTTGCCTATCTATGGGATATGTTCTTTTAACTGGCCTTCCTTGTCTGTCTTCAGTGGGAGAGGAAATGCCTAGATTCACAGAGATGGAAGTGTCAGGGTAAGGGGATATCCAGAGGGGTCTCACCTGTTCAGAGGAGAAGGGGAGGAGGGATGGTGGAAGAATTGTCTGAGGGGGTGACAAAGAGGGAGGCAGTGAGCTGGATGTAAAGTGAATAAGTAAACAAACAAAACCAAGAAATAAAAATAAATAAAAAGAATTTAAAAATGGCCACTTGTGTAGTCACCAAATGCAGACACTGTTGTGGATGCCAGGAAGTGCATGCTAACAGGAGCCTGATATAGCTGTCTCCTGAGAGGTCTACCAGAGTCTGACATATTCAGAGGCGGGTGCTCACAGCTAACCATTGAACTGATCACAGGGTCCCCAATGGAGGAGTTAGAGAGAAGAAGCTGAAGGAGCTGAAGGGGTTTGTGGCCTCATGGAGAGAGCAAGGATACCAACCAACCAGAGCTCCCAGGGACTAAACCACAAGCCTGGGAACACATAGGAAGGGACCCATGACTCCAGCTGTATATGTAGGGGAGGATGGCATTTCAGGGCATCGTGGGAGAGGAGGTCCTTGGTCCCACGAAGGCTGGACGCCCCAATGTAGGAGAATTCGAGGGCAGGAAGGCAGGAATGGGTAGATGGGTAGGAGAAGACCCTCATAGAAGCAGGGGAGGGGGGAAGGGATAGGAGGTTTCTAGGGTCAGGGAATGGGGAAAGGGGATAACAATGAAATGTAAATAAATAAAATATCCAATAAAAAATGGCCACTTACACCTACCATATGTTTACAGACATGATCAACTTGATTTTGTTAGTAAATATTTCATAAATGTAAATAAAAAATAAACCTTCATAGATATTCCTTTGTTTTCCTTTTAGTAGTTTATATACCTGTGTATCTGTGCTTATATCTGTGTGTATATGTGTGTGTGTTTTGCAGACATGTGTAGGTGCCTGAAAAGTCCAGAGGTATCAGATATCCCAGGTCCAAAGATAAGGAGGGTGTGAAATGACCAACATGTGTTTGGAAAACCAAACTTGGATTATCTTCAATAGCAGTAAGTGTTTCTATCCATCTAGCCACTTCTTCACCCACCACACTCTTTATTTTTTTTTAATGCAAACAAAATAAATATTCTTGTTCTTTTGGTAAGGTGGCAGAGATGCATTAGTGAAGGATGACTAAAACACCATAAAGCAACAGGAAGAGATGCATTTTACTAAAAGCACCCCTACTAGTACAAAGTTTGTACTTCATAACCCAAAGTAGATCATTTCCTGTAAATGCTCCAGTCACACAGTGACCAATATATCGTATATACCAACAGAAATGAGTGTTCTTTGTAAACATGATTAATAAACACAAGCTCTAGCCAAGGGTAAAACAAACATGTTAATGCCTGTTCTCAGAAGCAGAGAAAGACATAAATTTTATTGTAGTAAAAAGTGCAGAAAAGAGGACATAGTTTTATTACTTGTCACATCATACAAAGAATTAGCTGTCATATGAAATTATGGTACTTTCAGATTATTACAAAATGAACAATAATAATGACAACTGAGTCAACTATCAGTTAATTTAGTGTTTTATGCACGCGATGTATTTTGTATTCCTTGCATATTGTTTGTTATAATGCATTTCTGAAATGGCTTTTCAAGATTGGGCTGATATTTTGGCAGGTGAAGAACTGATTCTGAACAGATTAGAATACATGGCCATGTTCTTATAGTAATTTAGCAGGAGGGATACTATGCTTTCTCTTTATATAAGAAATGGGATCTCAGCATGGATGACACCAATTGATATGCTACAGTGGACAGTACAAAGCTCATAGGGCCTGAGTCACAGTGAAAAAACTACAGGCAACTATGGAATACTAAGAGGGGGATACAGCATCTTCCTCAGGGAAGAACACATCAATTAGTTATCCAATACCAAATAGTCAGCCTTGAAGCACATACATATGTAACAACAATGAATAAGAGGCCATATGTTTGAAAGAGAGCAGGAGGGTATAAATGGGAGAATTTTGATGGAGAAATCCCAGAAAATTGAATAAATATTAAAAATGATTTCTTACTATATAAGTAGTTTGTGGTAGTAGTCAAGGTTATCCTCATTTAATATGAATCCCCACATTCAGGAAACATAATTTATAGTTTTGGAAATATGACACATTTAATATGAAGGGTAGGATGCACAATCAAGATACTAATCATCTGGGAGAGTACGATCAGGATGGTGGTGTCTTGTGGAGGTGGTAGATTAAGCAACTAGTGGGTGAATGGAAAGATTTTAATAGGCATATAGAATATTCTAAGTCCTGTTAGTATGCTTTGAGCTTTTATATGTTTATTATTGCTTAACTTAGCTTTTTTAAAGATGTCCCTTTTTAAAACTATAAAGCTAATATCATTATTTATTCCAAATCTGATTCTCCATTTGGTATTGATGTTCACTGAATAATTACTATATATGCATTGATTGAGGTTAGCAATTTAGGCATTATCAGTTTCACATAAGATACAACACTAAATCATATCTTTTTTCCCCCATGTGTCTGTCTATACATGTGTGTGAGGCACACATATATGTATACATATACAAGCTTGTGTGTGTGTGCATATGTCTTCTGGAGGACAGGGGTTGACACTGAGTATCTTCATGGACTGCTTACCATATTTCGAGGAATGAATTTCTTGCTGAATCTGGAGCTCAATGACTAGTCTAGTCTAGCTAGTCAGCTTTCCCCAGGAACTACTTCCTGAGTATTAGGATTGCAAGGCATCTGCCATGCCTGTCTGATATTTACGTGGGTGCTATAGATCAGAACTCTAGTCTTCATGAATATGCAGCATTAGCTTTATCCATTGAGGTATCTCTCCAGCCTCACATTAATTTGTCTCCTAGTTATGCCTTAAAGCTATCCAATTCTTGATGTTTCTCCAGATTTCTAATCATGACAATCTCCTTTTCATTTCACTCTATTTGTATACGCTGTTTCCTCTTCTCTATTTTCCCTTTTCTATCAATTTATTTGGACAATCTTATCTTTCAGATTTTAATTCACTTTCTTGATCATCTAGATCAGATTAAGCTATTTTTTGTCCAAATCACCATACACAATTAAAACATGAGAATCACGTATATAATTATGCACTGTCATTGTATATATAGTCCACAAAACAATGTTTGATACACTGAAAAATAAATCAGTCTTTAGTGGATAGAGGACTGCTTTGAAAAGCATTTCAAGCGAAGATAAAATCATAGTACACACACAGGAATGAAGATGCCATATCTAGAGAACTGATTACAGTGTGAATATAGCTATAGCAAAGGCTTTTTTGCTCAGTAAATATGCTAGGCTGGCTGGTTTAGAGGGTTCACACAAAGGACAAAAATGAAGATAGTATTAGAAAGCAAGTTGTGCCAGACTTAAAATAGTAAGATGAATATTTCAGAATTTAGTGAACTGCAACACAGTACCACTAAAACCTTAAGATAATTAAGAACTGCTCCAAACACCTGCAGATTTTCCAGCTGCCCTTGTGTTCTCCAGTTCAGGCTGGTGCTTCCAAATATTTGTTTCTATTTTAATTATCTTTAAACAGTCCATGTGGGATAACATGTTCCCAATGATTTTCCCCAAATTGTTATTTTGTATTTTACAAAGAAGCTCCTAACTTGATGCCCAAGTGATGGTTACCTAATTTTGTTCGGGTCAGTTTTACTAGCATACATTCTAGGGTGTGCATGATAACCCAGAAAACTCATGCTAATATGCAATTGTCTTTGTAACAATATTTGGAGGTGGGATCTTCAAGAGATTACTTGGGCCTCATGAACTGGTTAGTGTCATCATCTTGTGAGTTATCTTGAGATTCATAGCACTAAGGGTATGGAATTTAATCCTCCTGGGAAGTGGAGATGAGGGGAAAAATCCTATGAGTTGGGTACCACGGAGTGATAGCATTTGTGATGTAAATTAATAAATAAGAAAGAAATGAAAGAAAAAAGGAAGGAAGGAAGGAAGGAAGGAAGGAAGGAAGGAAGGAAGGAAGGAAGGAAGGAAGCCAAACATTATCATCATCAACAGCAACAACAACAACAAAAAAGAAATTTATAAAATGTTAACCTGGGCCCCTTTTCTATTCTCCCTCTCTCTTTTTGTTACCATTTATCTCTCTGCCATCTTTGTACATTTTAACTTACCATGATAAGCCTTTGACAACATGATGATACGACAGGCTTCTTCTCAGGATATATAAGAACTAAGTGACTTTTCTGTTCATTATAACTTATTCATTGATCCGTCTAGCTTTCTCATGATTATTAACTGAAATAGAATCACTTTGCCAAGATTTGCTCATGGCCTTGTTGGTAGGCAGGTAATATGGAGGCAGAGATTTCTGTATTTTGACATCAGCTCTGTCTTTAGGAATGAAAGAAAAGAGGAGTAGGGGGTGCATACGATTTGGACTCAGATCCAGGCCCTATTATTTATTTGATTTCAAATACCAGTTTAATCAGGGACCTTGTGTGCATTCTTTACTCATTATACACAGACTAGTCAAGATAAGTTTAATATCTAAGCTTGGACTTTCTATGTAGTATAAGAATTAATAGGTATATGTATATGTAGGAATTAGGAAGGGGCTGGTGATGACATGATGATGCTGAAAAGTTGAAAGAGAGAGTGCTCTATTTTCTAAGACAAGAGAGGAAAAGCATTATGGTAGGAATTGGGACTTAAAGTAAAACTCTAAGAAAAATATACTATTTAATATCTACCTAGTTCCCTAAGATATAAAACTATATAAAAGAATTTATTAAAATCACAGTTTAAAAACAGAAGGGTTTCAGCTAACATCTAGTTTGTGTTAGATCTTTTACATCTATTTCCCATTGTAAAATATAATTATCAGCCGGGCGGTGGTGGCGCACACCTTTAATCCCAGCACTTGGGAGGCAGAGGCAGGAGGATTTCTGAGTTCAAGGCCAGCATGGTCTACAGAGTGAGTTCCAGGACCACCAGGGCTACACAGAAAAACCCTGTCTTGAAAAAACAAAAAAAAAATTATTATATATATATAATATATATATATATATATATATAGTTATCATAATGGATTCAGGAAGGTGAGTACTATTTATAAATAACTGAACATGCCCAAGCAAACTGTCAATTCATATAAAATTGACAAAAGCTAGCACATCTGGGATTTGATCGGATTTGTCTTTATTGAGAGGGGACTGGCTTAAACTTTACTGGGACTTCTATTTTAGCCATATCTATGTTAATCAGTGTCTAGGTATGATCCAGTATTTTAGTGATTCAATGCCTATAAAATTTGTCTACATTAAAATAGATATACATGTATTACATATGCAATATATAATGTGTATATTATGCTATATAATAAGTGCATAATTATCTAACACTGTATAATATATAACATATTGTATATACATTATAATAAATATATTTTTTGTATTTATTGTATATCCTGCTATGGATATTATTTCTATGTTGGCATACATAAATCTATATTGTTCTTTTCAACATTTGTAAGGAATTCCATTGTTTAAGGCATTGAACAATGTCATATTTTGCTTGTTTCAAAATTTTTACTACTTCAAGAAATAGTGTTTAATGATATACACATACATGTTTCTGTACTCTTGCTATCATTTCTGTACTATAAATCCGTCAAGGTCTGATTGCTGGGTCAAATTGTATATGCTTTTAAAGGAAAGAGAGTTCAAACTAACATATCCATTCATCTCCTCTCAAATCTTTTTTAAATTTTAGGTGTTATCAATCACATTTGTTACTTTGTATTTAATTTATATGTATTCATAGTTTTTGTTGAAGTACTTTTGTATATGTTCATTGTATTACTAATATGTATTTAATTGTTATATGAATGTGTTACATGAATCTGTAGTATTTTTATGAACCAAATATAGTTGGCCACTTTGTTGTATTTCTCTTACTATTGTTGATTGGTGTTTAATTTTAATGTCATCAAGAATTTCATATATTTTTCTCTTTTATGTGTTGTGAGTTTTATGCTTCATATTAAGTTTCAAAAATATTACTTTTAAGAAGTACTATACTTTTAACGTTCCTTAATCCTGTTCTCATTTATTAACGATCAAATAATGGTCTGAACTGAGACTTTGTATGACCTTATCAAGAGAGATCAAGTCTTTTTCAAACATTAAAATTTATGGCTATTTATTGCTCACTTTATCCTAGATAAGTTATTGTAGAAATGATTAAAAAGTCCTCATTATACTAATTCAAGCATTACAGGTGTTTATAAGTGCAAATTTCATGAATGATTCCGTCTTTTCTTCCTCCAGGCTTGTCATTGAGATATTAATATGCATCTTAGAATATTTTAATACATTTATGTAGTAGACTCATAAAAGTTATAAAAACATATAAACACATATAAAGGGATTCTCCCCTTAATATCTAATTTTGAACTTTTATTTTCTGTTTCTATTACATATCCTTATAAAAATGATGCTACCAAAGGATGGTACTACTACAGGATGGTGTGACTCTATATCCTTCTTACATTATGTGGACACATTGTACATTATAAACACATCATTTTTCAAGTAGTGTCCTATTTCTAGACTTTCAGGTGGTTTCTTTTTTCATCATTGTCAACTCTACAATGTTATGTTCTTAGTATTTGTCACTTATCTTTCTCATCCTTGAGACCATCTGAATACTGTTATTTACACACCTTCTTTTGACCTCCAGTTTAATACATTTACAGATAGGTTTGTGTTATCCAGTATAGTAGCTGTTAAAGCTACATGTGAATATATGAAAGGTATTCAGTCTGAACTAAGATGTGATGCAAGTACAAAAATGTAATAGATTTCTAATTTTTAACAGAGAAAGATAATGTATAATATATAATTTATAACAGTTATATTTATTTCACATTGGAATGATTTTTATATAGTTTATAAATAAGGTTTGTAATTAACTTCACTTATTGATTATTACTTTTATAGTGTGGTTACTTGAACAATCTAAAATTAGATATACATCAGCAGTTCTTTCTCATCTGTAGACTACATGTTCTAAGAGCTACAATTAATAGCTCAACCCACATATAATACAATCATATATATACACACATATGTATATATATATATATGCCAGTTTTTCTACACATATATACTTATGAGAAAATTAAACATATATATTAAGCACAATGGAAAATTTATTAATACTTAAATAGAAACAATGTAATGATATCCCATAATAAGAAAGAAAACCTTCATTTTTACTTAGAAAAAAATTCTTACCTCTTTTCCTTGGCATATTTAAATCACTCACTGGTCTTGTCATGTATTTTTGGGTCATTGTTAAGTAAACTATGGGTTATCTGAATACAAGTATTGCTATAACATGACAGCTGATCTGATGAGTAAGATTGGTGCTACATGACCATTAGGCTGCAAGTATACACATCATAGACACAACTGAAAAACTACTATTTATGTCATGAAAAGATGAAGAGGGGTGGAATGAGATTTCATCACACTCCCAGATATTGGAACTGATTCTTCTTTACTTTTGGTACAATAGTTGTGGACCATGGTTGACTATAGGCCAAAAGAATCTATATAAAGCTTAGCTAAGAATACATATAAGTTGTTGACTGTGTTTCTAATCAATTGACACTACTATAGAATATTATGAAATATCTTTCCTGTTTAAAACTTCTAGCTTTACATTTTATCCAATACCAAGTGGATTTTCATTTAAATTTAATTGCCTATTGAGAAAGCCACATTTATTACCTATTTTTTCTTTTCTCATCTTAGGTTCTGTATTCCTAATCATTTATGAGTTTTTAAATCTAATTTTGTTTTCATTGATACATGAGAGCATCATGCTTTTTTAATTTTTCTATATATTCATACATCTTTCTCTGACTATGTGAATGATATGTTCACTAGGGAATAGGATACTTGGTTTTTAGTCCCCTCCCCTGATTGCTGTAGAAGCACTTCCATTTTTTCTCTTTTATACATTCCAGGATATAGATAATAAAGCTACTAATTTTGATTATTTTCTTTTTTTTTTTTTTTTTTTTTTTTTTTTTGGTTTTTCGAGACAGGGTTTCTCTGTATACCCCTGGCTGTCCTGGAACCCACTCTGTAGACCAGGCTGGCCTCGAACTCAGAAATCCGCCTGCCTCTGCCTCCCAAGTGCTGGGATTAAAGGCGTGCGCCACCACCGCCGGCTGATTATTTTCTTTGTAGAAAGCACGCAAGATTTTCCCTTTATCCTTGCATGTCAATAGGTTCTCATTGTATGTTTTAGCGTATAAAAATCATTCCTCTCATATATATTAGACATAAGTTTGGTCTATGCTAATCCCACAAATACAATTTTGTTGATTTGTCTAAATGTGTACATTTGTAGTTGTGTGGTTCATGCTTCCCTTGACCTCTTTGCAGTCTGCCTGCTTCTGCCTTCTGAGTACTAAAATCAAGGATGCTTGGCCACTTTTCCCATCTTCTATTTGGTGACTTCTAGTTTCATAGAATTCTGTCAGAAAACATTGTGTCAGTTCTGTACATGAGAGTTTATTTATGCTTTCATTTTGGCAAAGCATATATTTAGCTTTGAAAAATGACTCTGAGTCAAGACCCAGAAATATTGATTCCCTGCAAACCCACAGGCTACTCCAGCCAGGGAAGCAGATCAGTGTCTTCCTCAGCCATCATCAGAAAACCTTCATCCGAAAGCAGATCAGTAGAAATACAGAGAGCAACAGCCAGGTATTATGTAGAGAGTGAGAGATCTTAAAATACTCAACCCTAAATGAAATGTCTTCCTCAAATCCTTTCTCTCGGAGGTCAGGGGACCCTGAGGACGAGGAGGCAGAAAGAGTGTAAGAACTGAGGGGATTGCGAACACCAAGAAACAAGGCCCACTAAATCCAGATGAACAAAGCTCTACGAACACACAGAGATTAAGGCAGCATGCACAGGTCATGCACAATGGACATGAGACTGGGTCCGAGGACTAATAGGAGAAGTGGAACATGCCTTCATTCTGAAACCAGAACCAATCTCCAATTAATTGATAAACACTTGCAAATAAATATTTAGTTTTCTCCACAATTTTTAATGAAAAGAGGGGGAAAATGTAATCAGGATATAACATGTGGGAAAAAAAATCAATTTTTAATGAAAGGAGGGGAAGATATAATCAGGATATAAGATGGGGAAATCAATTTTTAATGAATAGAAAAAGAAATTTATGTATAATTGCATAATTTTTATATTTTTATTATATAATTTTATTAATTCATGATTTATGAAACAGAAATATATATTGTTATGCACTAATGCAATTTTTAGGTGTTTTTTTAAAAAAGACTGCAAATTTGAAAGCTAGCAAGGAGAGGTATATGAGAGGATTTCATGAGAAGAAAGGGAAGGGGAAATGATGTAATTGTATCAAAATCTGAAAAAAATAAACGATTAGTTAAAAATTCACACACAAAGTCTCACCAACATGACTACCCAAATGTGAGTGGAAGAAGGAGGAAACCAGCTGTCACAGCAAACTTTATAGAGACAGCCACAAAGTCTCAACCCTACACAAAGAACCAGTAGATATAAGAGGTAATCCTCCCAATGGAAGAGCGAGCCCATTGCCTGTCCAGTGCCAAACTGTCAGTCTTGAATACATACATAGATACAAGAAACATTTTATGGACTTAAAAGACTATATTTGGGGATATATATATATGCATATACAAATACATATATGTATGTAATAAAAAATCAATGTAAAAATAAGTTATGGATTTGAAGGAAAGTATGTTAGGTATGTCAGTTTGGAGGAAAGAAAGGGAAGGGATAAATGTAATTAAAATACAATCTCAAAAATAAATATATTCAAGTTTCATATTATAATATGAAAATATTTGTATTGTTATGTTTTGGTTTGTGCATGTCTCAAAATTTAAAATAATGGTATTCTCCAAATATTACCATGGTTTTATCATATATCTTTTATACATCACCTCAAATAGTACATATGCTTAATTGGGAAAATTGCTTTAGGGATTATTTTGTTGCTTTTGGCCTTGAATGCTACTTCATCTGAAGTTGATCTCCTTATCCAAACCTCTGTCTAATGAAAATTTCTGGCATACTTCTCTTTTGTTTTGAAACATTTACATCATTTGTTTGATGTTTGTATCTAATATGTGTACTAAACTTTGTAAATTTGGATGCTTTTATCTGGGAATAAAAATATCAACCCATTTTCTTTGTTGTGATAAACACATTCTTTCATCACAGTGTAAAGTTTTATATTAAATATATTTATGATAGGCATAATATAGTCTGTAAAAATTCCATGCCCTAATTCCCATATATGTACCTGGTAGTATACATGATAGAGGCAAATCAAGGTTTCAGATGATATTATGGTTAATAACCTGATGGCCTTGATACTATGCTAGATCATTTGGATATATCTACTGTTAACCATAAGAGCCCTTTTAAGTAGATAAGTGGGGCAGAATAAAATATTTAAAAGGGATTTGAATTTGGAAGAGGAGTTTAAACAGATATGCAATGACTAGGTTTACAGATCAAGAAGTCATGATCTGAGGAACAATAATGACTCCAGAAGCTGGTAAAGATGAAGACAATCTTTCTCAAACTTTGATTATGGTCTTCTAAGTTTTATGTATTTATTTCAGGCAAAATTAATTCTCAATCCAAGGAAGGAAACTTATATTCTTTTGTTATTTATCCTCATTTCCATTTCCTTAGGTTTTGAATTGCCTTTTCTCCATCTATTTTGCTCTGCCATTTGAAAATTCAGTGGAATATGTAGGTGACAATAGTTTCTAATCTAATGTAACAGATCATCCCGTTATAATGCTCCATCCTTCCTTGAAGGTACCTGTCTATTTTGTGTTCTGCCTCCAGGATCCATGAGATTTTGATATGGAAATCAATGTACAAATTCATAGTATAATAAAATCAATAACATTTATGTGTTAGACAATGGATTCAACATTTTTAAGTGGTCTTGCTTTCCAGTAGGACACAATATCACTTATGGGACTCATAGATCTTATGGCAGACTACATAGGGAAGCCTTGATGGCGGATGCCGTTCTTCACTTCACACTACCTAAGTAGGATCTTACTGTGCCTGTGTGAAATCAAAAAAGGAAAAGGAAAAGACGAGCCACCAAACAAACTAGATACCTAGCTATAGAGGCTATACTGCCTAGGGGAAGCTCTAGGGTAGCCACATGAACAGATAATTGGGCCTGTGAGCTGAAAAAACAACTTGTACCTGTGCTGTTAAACAACTGTAATACTCTGGGAGTCTAGAAGAATTCCAGTGTTTATTGTTTTAAAAAAAACTCTATAAAATATATAAATATGGAAAGAGAAAGAATTTAACACAGTGCTGGCTAAAACATCTTATATCATAAAATACTAATAAAAACTTTTATATTATGAAAATACATTTTAATAATGTGCTTAAAATAATTATTCTTTGAATGATTTTCATGAGAGAAATTTTTTTCTATACCTCCTCAGTATTGTGACTGGTTTTTCATTCCTAAGCTATATTAAATTAATAAATTAGATTTTAGAGGCTATAGTGAATTACAGACTTAACAAAAGTATAGACTTTTAAAGTAGATTGCATGTCTCTATATTGGAAACTTTAATTGCTATTATGAATTACTTATTTCTCACTCAGTATAAAACTTTGTAAAATTTGTCAAGGTTCTCAAATCTATCAGGAATTTGCTCTCCTTTACTGTTGAATAGAATCCTACTATATGATATTTTAGTTTTGTTTATCATGTTTGCAGTGATGGGCACTATTATATTTTTAGTTTTTAGGTATTTTAAATGAAACTGCTTGGCAATATGCTTTATATGCATACTTGAATGTTATAACATGCTTATCATGTTTTACTTTTTTCTGCATAAAGATGTGAAGTGTGTGTTGTGTTTATCTGTGTTGTTATGTGTAGTATTTTAAAATGGGAAAAAGAGTTAGTGGGAAGTTTTCAACATTTTTTATGTGATGACTATACCCTGCCAAGAGGAAGAAATGAAGATATCTATTCATTAAATGTTGCTAATCAGCCAAATTCAGTAGTTAATAAAGTCATATCTCATTCTTAATCTTCAGCACTAAAAACTTTTGAATTCTCAAAGAATTTTCACACTATCGGGTCTAAAGTGTCACAAATTTTACGTCTACAAGAGAAACATATATAAAGAAATGAGTTAAATCAATTCACACAGGACAAGAAGTATTGGTGGGACTGGGCTCTAGAGACCACAGAAATGAGTAACATCATCATAGTTAGATCTCTAACTGGGAGGATGATGGCTAGTTTCAATTGGCTACTGACCTGTATGAACAAAGGCTCTAGACTTCCAATACTTGAAACAAGAATAAAATCAACATTTCATATGAAACTCTTACTTTTAAATGTACACAGATTTAAATTCAGAATTTTTTTAAATATTTTTTATTGGAAATTTTATTTACATTTCAGATGTTTTCCCCTTACCCCTTTTCCCCCCCTCCTCCCGGAACTCCCTATCCCTTCCCCCTTCTCCTGCCTCTATGATGGTGTACCTCCACCCACTCTCCCCCGTACCTCACCTCCCCACCCTCGAATACCACCCCCCACGATGTCCAGCCTTCATGGGTCCAAGGATCTCTTCTCCCACTTATAAATAGCTCCCTTGCATATATAGCTGGAGCCATGGGTCCCTCCCTAAGCGCTCCCAGGCTGGTGGTTTAGATCCTGGGGGCTCTGGTTGGTTGGGATTGTTGCTCTCCTCATGGGGTCGCAAATCCTTTCAATTCCTTCAGTCTTCACTCTAACTCCTCTATTGGGAAACCCATGATCAGTTTAATGGTTAGCTGTGAATATGTGAGACTCTTGCAGACTTCTAAGGAGACAGCTATATCAGTCTCCTGTCAGCATGTACTTCCTGACATCCACATCAACGTCTACCTTTGGTGACTGCACATGGGATGGATACCCCGGTGGAATGGTCTGCAGATGGCCCCTCCTTCAGTTTCCGTCCTGTACTTTGTCTCTATATTTGCTCCCTTGAGTATTTGGCTACTTCTTCTAAGAGGGACTGAAGCCGCCCCCCCCCAACTTGGTTGTCATTCTTCATGAGCTTTATGTGGTCTGTGAATTGGACATATTACTACCTGAGGACCCAGCTATACCACTCCTGGGCATATACCCAGAAGATGCTCTAACATATAACAAGGACATATGGTCCACTATGTTAATAGCAGCTTTAATTATAATAGCCAGAAAATGGAAAGAACCCAGATGCCCTTCAACAGAAGAATGGATACAAAAAATGTGGTACATTTACACAATGGAATATTACTCAGCTATTAAAAACAATGAATTTGATAAATTTTTATGTAAATGGATGGAACTAGAGAATATCATCCTGAGTGAAGTAACCCAATCACAAAAGAACATACATGGTATTCACTCACTGATTATTGGATTTTAGCCAGAAGCTTTAAATTCAGAATTTTAAAATTAAATTTGCTAAGTACTAGGTAATCTTGGGCAAGTTGTTTACACTCTAGGAGCTTATTTTATTTCTGAAAACTGAATATAGTAATATACATGTGAAGATTAAGAGTTAGATATCAGATGTGTTTATGGTGCAGTCTGGCAATAGGAATATGTTAAATTTTGTCCCATTTAGTTTTTGTGTCCATACTTAGTTAAATTACTCTTTTCAATAGGAATTCTCCCTGCCTGGGCCCATCTTATAACCCAGTTACTACTGAAATTTAAATTTTGTGATGGTATAAAATGTGTCCATATATTTTTTTTGGTATATTCCCAGTTCTAGACCTAGTGCCTGAACAAATACACATTCTAATAAATATGTGCTATGTAGATTAATGAATTTAACAAATGATAATACCTCTGCTCTATTTTAACAAAAGAACAAATAAAAACTATCCATCTATCTATCCATCCATCCATCCATCCATCCATCCGTCCATCTATCTATCTGTCTGTATGTCTGTATGTCTTCTCTATTTATACCTATTTCCAAATGGTCTCAACATTCATAAAAACAAAATAATTTTGTACCTGAAACTTGGAATCACACCAAATACCTTCTGTATGGTCATTATATCACATTATTAAGGTATAGAGTTTTCAAATTAATATAAACACCTATTATGATTACACGAACTGTAATCTTTATAAGATTACAGTTCACTTGATAGCCTCCTCAGAAGAAATATATCTGCTATTCATGCTTTTGCAGAATGGAATTGTGTTGTCAAAGGCACTTACAATATTCTTTTGTTTATTCTAGGTTTTATATCTTGACAAAAATACCTATTACTTTTCAAAATCATAACATGTATTTATAAAATTTTACTTGAACATTGTCAAATATACTTGCATATTTACAGATTTTAAATGAGTCTCACCTCTGGATTATGAAGTTAGATGCGGCTGTCTTTCTCTAACTTATGGAGAAATATAAGATACTAAATGACAATCAAATCATATGCAGGAGTAGGCACGAATAACCAGCAACATACTGCAGTTCTAGGTTACTCTTTTAAAATCACACATCCATCTAATAATTTGTTGCTGAACCAACAACTAGTATATCCCATAATCTAGATAGTATCACTCCCTTTACTTCTCACATAAATACCCACAGGTCTTAGATCATATTTCTGTTCCTGGTTATTGCTTACCCTCTTGTTTACTATTACTTGTCCAAACTTAATAAGTAGTCAAAAACCAAAGATTTTCGGTCATCAGTGTTAACAATAGTATATGCAAAAGACATCTCTTTACACAAATTCTTATGCCTTAATAATAGGGTAGCAGAAAAGACACCAGTGATAATACCATGTAGTAATGATTCACAATTCTGCATATATGGCAATCTCCTGAAAATCGTAAGGCTTGGATTATTTTAAAGTGGTCAAGGGACAGTGCTTTTGTTTGTTTATTTGGCCTTGCTGGAAATAGTACTCTTACTGCATTGTGCATTGTGTCCCATAGTGATATACATTCATAGAACCAGTTTTGAAACACTGCTCTACAGAGAAGTTATGATAGAGAAACATGCTTAAAATGAAAGTATCCTAAAGTGTTCTTTTCTTTTACAGAGTCATCAATTAAACAGTAAGTTTTCATGAAATATATTTCTTGTATTTTACTTTCTAATTTATTAAAACTATTTCCTTTCTTTAAAGCGAGCGATTAGTTTCCTTTGATGTCATGACCAAATTTATACTTACAAATTTGATAGAGAAATAATCACTTGGATGAAGCAAATGTGAAACTACTGAAATGTTACTCATGAAAAAAGGGAAACTCATGCCCTGCATTCTCTGCACTGCCTTCCTTCTTTGTCCAGTTTGTCTTTACTCTAAAAGGGACACATTTTTTTGTCATAGTATCAGATATCTAATGGGTTTTGGGTCATCTGTGTTAATTATTACTTTGTCATCTTATTAATGCACTTCATAAGTCCTAAAAAATTCTAAGATGTTATCAGTCCTGGAAGGAGAAAATATAAGAAAAACCATTCCAATTTCTTCAGGAACATTTGAGCAGGTTAAATAAATTTGAAAGACAGTCGTGTTTTCCAATAAAGCAAGTATATGTTTCTTCCAGACTTAGACTTCACTCTAACAGTAATATAGATCTAGAAGTTCAGGGGCATTGGCCATTATGAATTGGGAAAGAAAGGATAAAGTCATTTATATACTTATCACTCTCTGTGTTTCTTCCTCCCTCTTCTCCATCTATTTGGAATGTCTTATCATTTACTTCTTCTTAAAATATCCCTTAATGATTATGCCATACTTTTATATTATGTGTAACAATGGCAATCTATTTTTAACATATTTAATTCAAAGTATTTGGCCTGCTTTTGAGGTCTTGGTGACAGTCTGCAACTATAACATTTATTTTCTCATTTAAAATACTAGGTTTTTTTTTTTTTTATTTATTTATTTTTGCCAATAGTATTTGATTCTATCCTAGGTCTCCATGCTATTCAGTCTCCAGTTCTGGCCATCCAGACAATGTTGGACATGGGCTTTCTCTCATGGAAGAGGACTCAATTTAGAGCAGAAATTGGTTGTCCACTCCAACAAGTTTTATTCCACCAGAATATCCTACAGGCAGGACATATTGTAGGTCCAAGGATTATGGCTAGCTTGATGTCCATGTTTCTATTTCAGTAGCTTGCAGAGTACTTTCCTGTACCAAAGAGATTAGTATGTAGGATTCCTAATGGTATACTGTTATAGTTGTAGACCAGAGACTAGTACAGTCATTATCAGAGAGGCTTCCTCTAGCAGCACATGGGAACAGATGCCGAGACCCACAGTCAGACATTAAATAGAGCAAGAGCCTAAATTGGATATTTCTATTGGGTCCTTCTCCTAGGAGATAAGAGAACATCATGGAAGAGAGGGAGGAAGGATTGTAGGAGTCAAAATGGATGGAATGCACCAGGAGAACATGGAACACCGAATCAACAATCTAGGGCTCACAGACTGAAGCTGCAATCAAGGAGCCTGCAAGGATCTGCACCAGGTCCTCTGCATATATGCTATGGCTGTTAGCTTGAGGTTCTTGTGGTATTCCTAACAGTAAGAGCAAGTGTGTCTCTGATTCTTTTGCCTGCTCTTGAGATCTTGCTCTTGTTGGGTTGCCTTGTCTAGCATTAATATGAGGAATTTTTCCTTGTCTTAAGTTGTATCTTGTTTTGTTCTGGTTGTGGTCTTTTGGAGGCTTGCTCTTTTCTAAAGTAAAATGGGTAGAGGGGGAATGAATCTGTCTGAGAGGGGAAGTTGGAGGGAACTGGGAAAAGTGAAGGGTAATTGCAGTCAGGATGTACTGTGTGAGAGAAGAATCTATTTTCAATAAAAATTTAAAAACTGAGCAGCAGTTTATGATTTCCTATGTAACATACCCACTCTGTAGCTGTCAAAATAAATAAATAAACAAGTAAATAAATAAATGCTAGATTTTGTTGTTTGATTTGTTGTTATTGTTATCTTCCTCAGAATTGTTCTCAATTTGAGCATATGTCTTTTTTCATTCTATCTCTTTAAAATCTCTGCTCCTTTTTGAGTTACACGGCAAGTTATAATTCCTTTATGAAGGCATTCTTATTATATTGCTTTCATTGATCTCTTCCTTTTCTAGCATTCTAACATATTCACTTTACTGTCAAATGAAGTTTGATTTTAAAAATGGCATTGAACAGAAAACAAAACCAGTGGTTGATCTGGAGCTTCCTTGTCTTATAGTATCTTGTGTCCTGTCAGACATTTTTAATTGCCTTTTAAATTTTTATTTTATTTATATTTTTCTCTGTTTTTACCCTATAAGTATTTTGGGTATATATTATGGCTTCCAGTTTAGTGTTTTTAAAGGTTCCCCAGTGTACAAACGAGTAAGCATTTTCTTGAGCTCTTTTCCTGTTTGTTTAGTTTGTACTATTCTGACATATTAGTATGTGTATATTATATTTTAAAAAGAATTACCCATTAGAAGCCTGGTTTTCTAATGAGAGACAGAAAAAGGGATGGATCAGAATGGGATAGGAGTTGGTGAGCAACTGGGAGAAGTAGAGGGAGGGGAAACCATAATCAGGAAATATTATGTGAGGAAGAAAAACTATTTTCAATAAAATGAAAAAATGGCCTTTTAACTATTGTATTCCTGTAAATATTATAGTTCCATAAAGCATCCCAATGGAGGATTTATGGAGTTTACATCCTCTTGATGTCTAACTATATGCTAGCCACACAGCAAAGGTATACTAAAATATGCTGATTGTTAAGTGATTGCTGGTGTTCCCTAGTAGACTGGTTCTCCATACACTGGCAGTTGTGCCAATAGATGCTTTGAAAATACCAGAGAGTATGTCTGCATGAAAATAAGCCTCTGGCATAATTGTGATAACTGCCACTAGAGAATTCACCTGCTGGAAAGAGACCTCAGGTGAATTACTTGGGCTAGAGGATGAACACAGGTCACATTTTCGAACATCACAATTCAACTAAGTCATGCTAATGTGATTATTTGAGTCGCCCAGAGATTTAGTTTTCATCTTTGCCTACCTACTTAGTTTTCCAATATGTTTTTGGCAGGTTAACTTCCAAAACCATATATCAGAATCATCAAAGATTATAAATATGTAAAAATTCATACTACTCTGTGTCTTAGATCAATTTGAAGAGTAGAAGTCTAATTCATACATTGTTTTTGAGGCAAAGATATCTGAAGGGATTGCACTAGATTCACAGGAGTGTGTCTGTGTGGCTTCATCCCATGGTGGCAGGTTGAAGACCACACGTGATCACATGAAACAAAGAGGGACAAATTCACTTTTCCGTGGTAACTTCATTAATCCATACAAGAAGGGTAAGTGCTCATGTCTACATAACCTTCTAATGGTTCCACCTGTCTTTATAGCTGCAATGTTAGTTAAACTTTAACATGAAAGGCTTTGTTTTGGGAGCTACAGTATTCCACCACAAAGCCATATTTCCAGTAATTAGGTTTGGAGATTGGGTCTTATTAGGTATCTCAGGATGGCTTCGAATTCACTACATAGCCTAGTAAGATCTCAGTTTTCGTTCCTTCTACTCTAACTTCCATTATGTCCATCATCTTAGTGTAGGTCTTAGTCTACAGAATTCTGGGAACACAATCAGCATTTTAAAGAAGTAAGTCTTTCCTGTGAAAACTCTTATTTTCAATGTTAAATAGTTTCCTATATTATGAGTAAGTAATCTCAACCCAAAGTTTAAGTTAAAATATTTTTGTAAGGTAAATGATTCTTTTTTTGTTTTTTGTTTGTTTGGTTTTTGGTCTCAATCTCTGTCCTCTTTAAAATCAGATTTTCTTCTTGTGTTCTTTTATTCACTTAGATTACTCTGAAGCTAATTCATAAACCTGAATTCCTTTCTTCTCCCCCCCACACAAAGTATGTTAGGTATTCAATAATATTATTTATTAATTATATGTGGGTTTCCTCATTATTTACCAGGTTTATGGTTCTATGATACCTATTCATTTGAGGACTTCAGTATAGCCTACACTCAATAATTTTATTTATTATTATTTTTATGGTTACTGTTTTATTTTGTGCCATTTGTATAATTTATTAAGTAATTTTACTTAAACAATTGTGGAAAACGGTATGCATATATATTTATTATTATGTACTTAGTGTACAAGTCTCAGAATTAGATTAACAGAAATAAGTGTATTGGTGCTTTGGTACACATTAGTTTCTCTTCTGGCTGGCAGTCATTTTTTTCTTACACAAGAGGTACCAGTGAAAGATAATTATGTTATAAAACCTATTTTACAGCACAAAAAGATGACTGTATATCATTGGCCATTTTTTTCTTTTATTGGATATTTGTTTTAGTTACATTTCAAATATAATCCCCTTTCCAGGTCTCCCCTCTGGAACTCCCATCCCATCTCCCCTCCCTTGCCTCTCCACCACTCAACTACCTGCTCTCAACTTCCAGCCTGGCATTCCCCTACACTGGGGCATTGAACCCCCTCAAGCCCAAGGGCTGCTCCTCCCAGTTATGTTCAACAAGGCCATCCTCTGCCACATATGCGGCTGGAGCCATGGGTCCCACTGATTATGGGATGGACCCCAGGTGGGGCAGTCTCTGGATGGCCTTTCCTTCTGTCTGTTCTCCACATTTTGTCTCCATATTTCAGTCTGGCGGTTCCTTTGTATCAATTACTGCATCCAGAGCACTTGATTCCCTAAATATTAGAAAGAGACACTTGCTTGTTTTGTACTTGATTGCAGGACCACTGTCAAGGAGCTGTACAATGTTGAATTTCAGTAAATGTTATTCTAATAGTCAAACACATGCCTGGAAGAATCTTTTTCAACATCTCTCAAATACTTACAATATGCCCAAGTGATTCCCAAAGAGGAACTGGAAAGAGTGAGCAGCAGAGCTTATTAAAAATGATCTAGGCCTGAAATACAATTTCCTCTAGACTGGATTTATCCTTAGGCTTAGGGCATGAGCTAATTCTCTCAGCTGCTTTAATCACATAGATATTAAACAACATGGGGCATCAAACAATCTTTTAGAGTTATGAGAAATGCATGCTATGAATAGAAACAAAGGCGGATCAAAGCCAAGCCTGTAGTGACTGGCAGTCCCAGCAGTGGTGCCTTGATTAAGGGTGGACCTCAAGATCTACTAGAAAATATGAAAATGGCAAAACCCAAAGCTGCCCCAGAAGAAAGCTCCAAAATGCCATCCAAATCAAAGACTGCTGGCTTTCGCAGGGGAATTCAATTCATCTTAATTGTAAATAAAACCTTACTGAAGATACAGTTTTCTCCTGAAATAAATCATCCCAAAACATGAAACCAAAGAAGAAGGAAATCAACAAGGAGGAGGAGGAGGAGGGACGAGGAGGACGAGGAGGAGGAGGAGGAGGAGGAGGAGGAAAAGTCAACAATAATATCTATAATATTTATTTCAACAGAATCTACAGTCCAACCAGGGAGGGTTGACAGCCAAACCTTTTTTTCCCCAAAAGTAATGGTGGCCAGGAAAGAAGATGATGGGTAGTAAGAATCTGCCACCTGGAAAATGGAGTTACCTGGGGAGTGACAGCTGCCATAGGAAAAGTAGAACAAACACACCTGCTGTCAGGCACACCTGTTCTTTGCAGGGAGAGGAACCATGAGGCTGAAACAGCAGAAAATGCCCAAGAGGAGGATAGAATTCTCCTCTTATAATCCTTAGATATTGTCCCTGACTCATCTTCAGTTATTTTCTGTGTATGGAAGACTGCACAGTAGCCGTGTAAGTTTCAGCTTGAGATATTCAAATTTCATAGTCTCTCAAATCAATTTTCTGGCAGATAAAACAAAATTCCTTAAAGGCTTGAAAAGAAAGGAAGCAAACATTTTCTAAGGTCTACCTCAAATTAAGTGGAGAAATTATCATGTGCTATGTTAAAATATTAAAGGTCTTGGATCTCAAAAAGCATGAAATTTTCTGGGACTGGTAGGGTAGATAAAGGTTTGGAGAACTCGGGCATGGTTCTCAGAAGGTCCTTCCCACAGGAAGTATTTGGCTTTCAAGTAGAGATGGTCACTTATGAATGTGCCTTTCTTTCCTGCTCTACAACTTTGCTGGTCATTAATGCTTTGCTTTCAAAAGTTGAAATCTGGGTTTCCACAGTAGCCCAGAGAATGCTGCAGTCCTGAGAAAATAAATCAGACCGAAAGAGCAAGATAGCTCTGTAACAGATTAGGTATACTAGCTTTGTAAAAGCTCACAATGCCCTACAGGAAAGCCTGCCACCAGCAGATAAGCTAAACTAGAGTTCAATATCACTGGTAATATTTTGTCCTGCCTTGTAAAAAAAATGATATAGTAAAGGAGGGAACTAATTGAGGCCGTGGCAATAGTGGGATTTTAAATGTAACTTGTATATTGGCCAGAAAAGTGGACTTTACAAGTCCAATTATTTTGAGAACCAACTAAGTATTAGGTTTTAGGTATTATAAGGAAGTCAAGAGACATCTATTTCAGTACAATTAAAAGTGTCTCTGGTCATTTTTAAAGGAAGTTACAATTTCATTAGGAGACATATTTTACAACCAATGCTTAAGACAGTAAATAGTGAACTGCAGGACTGACTGTCAGACAATGAAAACTGTAACAGCTCACAGAAGCAGTAAGCAATATATGAATATGTGTAGGAACCAGAAGCTGTGAGCGAAAAATTGATCCAAGGGGAAAGACTTGAAATAAGCCTTAGAGGTAGATGAGATCTGTAAATGCTAGAATGAATTGCAGAAAAAAACAACTGTAAATAAGATTTAAGGGAAATATGGGATACCAAACGTGACCATTGGCCTGGGTCACCTCACTACGTTTACTCCTGAATGAACTCCTGAAATGTAAAGTCTGAAGGGATTAAAGAGAATGAATTACCACACTACATAAGGGGGCTTTCGAAGCACACCTATAGAACACATAGAGAAATTAATTTTAAACATTTACCTTAATTAAATTTCAGAAACAGGCTTGAGATCACAGTCAATACTAGAATTTTTAAAAATCTCAAGAGATGATTATGAATGAGTTCCACAACATCAGTACATTTGGTGAAACTACATATGGTAAAATTACATTCAAACAGATGTAAATTCTTTTTAAAAAATAACCAGAATAATCTTTTTTTTAAAAAACCTGCCCAATTCTACAGTTCCTAATTATTCCAGTGGTTGAAGTAGGAAAAACACACACACACACACACAGAGAGAGAGAGAGAGAGAGAAAGAGAGAGAGGAGAGGAGAGAGAGAGAGAGAGAGAGAGAGAGAATCAGAGACAGAGAGAGAGAGAGAGAGAGAGAGAGAGAGAGAGAGAGAGAGAGAGAGAGAGAACCTTCTGGTTTCATACTACCCTGGAGCAGCAAGATTAATCAGCATTTAATCAGCATTTTGGTTTTCTTTTCTACTACTCATATCCTCATGAAGATGTTATGGAGAAATGTAAAGGCCAAAAAGTTTAGCCTAAAGACAAGAAAAATCAGACTCAACACAATCAGAAAAGTCATTTTAACAACTCAATGTGGTGACCATCTAGTTTATCACCAAGAATTAGAACATGTTGGAACTGAATAGATGGCTTGGTGCTTATAGAAACTTCCTGGTCTTTTTGAGGCTCTGAGTTCAGTTTCTAGAAAACTACATGGTGACTCACATCTTCTTGTAAGGACACCTTCTTCTGGCCTTTAGGGCACTTGCACATGTGTACACATACTTTCACACAAACACACATGCACACACACTCCAAGAAAGAGAAGGGGAAGGGAGAGAGAGATGAGTAGACAGTTAACCACACACACATATATACACATCTAAGTTGAATCTTCAAAATAAAGAGAACATATTGAAAAGGTTAAAGAGGAAAATAAATGTGAAGTTTCACTGAGATTGTGCAGAACAATTTGAGTGATTTGTAACTTATAGACAATATTTCATTATTTCAAAAGTTACTTCTTAAAATTAGACATTATTTATTTTTAGTATGAAGAGGCTGTTTAGAATTCACATTGTGGTATTAAAAGTCCAGAATTTGTTCAATTTTTACAGTCTTTCTTGTAAATATACTGACAGTCTTTCTTATAAATATAGTATTGGTAAAATCAAAAAAAGCTGAACAAACAAATTTATTTTTTAAATTAAAATTTGGAAAGGAACTGCTTAAGCAATTTAAAAGAAGCTTTAAAAAAAGTACTTTAAGGGCACACATTTGCATTCCAATAATTGCCTATCATTTTATTTACCCAGTTAAAATTCAAGTGCATTTTAGAACTATTTTTTTACCTATTTTATTGTATAATTTTTATAGCTATGCAACAGCACATACATTATTTTGCACAGTTTATTTTTCCACATAAACAATTTTACACTATCCCAGACAGTTTTACTATTATAAAAGGAATATTTGCATATGGCAAGCATTTCAAAATAACATATACACATACACACGCCACACATACATACACACACACACACAATATATGTTATATACACATATATATACATATATAGTGACATTCCCTTTTATCCCTGCTTCCAAGTACTTCCATTCTGGAAGGCATAATTAAAATATAAGTATATATATATATATCTCCAAAATACATCTTTTTAATATGATTGCATATGTCGTTATATACATGTTTTAAGTGTAAGGTGTTCATAGTTATGCATAATGTATGTCTAGGTAACATTTTCCATGACATGTGGAATCTTACGTAATTAGCTGTTATGCACCTTTTATTTATTGGACAAATGAATAATTTGGATTTGTGCCCTTTGCACCCTTTTCAGGCAGTTCATACTAACAAGAATTTAAAGCAATCACCATGTGCTTTTGTCCAAAAACCACACAATTGTCCTCCAAAGAGACTGTATGGTCTTGACAATATAGATTTAAAGAAAAAATTTGCAAGTTATACAAATTTATTCCGATGTTCAGATGAACACATTTTTTTTTTCTATTTTGGGGGGGGGGGTTTGTTGTTGTTTTGTTTTGGTTTTTTGTTTGTTTGTTTGTTTTTTTTTTTTCGGTTTTTCGAGACAGAAGTTTTGTCTGTGAACCCTGGCTGTCCCTGGAACTCACTCTGTAGACCAGCTGGCCTCAAACTCAGAAATATGCCTGCCTCTCGCCTTCCCAAGTGCTGGGACTAAAGGCGTGCGCCACCAATGCCTGGCAAACACACTTTTTTTTTTTTAGATTTTAAAACAAGATCTATCTTTTTTTTTTTTTGAAATTTTTTTTATGGAAAATTTTTTTTTACATTTCAGATGTTCTTCCCTTACCCCATTTCCCCCTCTCCCTCCCAGGAACCTCAGTATCCCTTCCCCCCCCCTGCCTCCCTGCCTCCCCCCCCCCCTCCCCCCAAAAAGAGACAGAAATTTTAAAGAAGTAAAAGAATGTGACTACAAACCATTCTCTTGATCACTTTTAAGTGTCTCCGAACATGTGACACAAGGTGCTAAATTCCAGATGCCAATACCAGTTGATAAGGGATCACTTCACATTGTTCATTGGTTAATCAAGGTATAGAGTAATGAGGCGTATTGGACAAAATGACATTTCTGGCAATAAAAAAAATCTTGAAAGAGATAGATAATGTGGGAGGTTAAATAATTGCTTTGGAAGGCCATGTAGTAATTTACTATATTGTAATATTTGAAAAATAAAGTAAAACAAACTTATACAATTGAGGCTTAGTACATACAACTTCTCTTTGAGTCCAATGGCCACTTGTAAAATCTAGCTATCTTAATTTTAATATTTCTTTATTTCTATAAACATCATAGCCATATTTAATTCAAAATATTCTCTGTTCACAATATTAAAATGTTTTTAAACTTCCATTCTTGTCACATAATTATTATTGGCACAACTTTTTTGAACAAATTAAGTTTGCTATTCCTTTTTTCTCTCTGTCTACAAGATTGGAACTTAATTCAGATCTGCATTTTCCAGAATCCCTTCCTCTCCTACCTAACTAATCTAACCACCTATTCAAGTTGATACTCTTTGTTTCTTCTCTTCTAATGTATTACAAACTAACTGCTTTCCCTTTCAAACTCAACTGTAAAACTGTTTTATTGACTTTGTGCCTTTGTATTCTTACTACTTAGCACAATAGCTGCCACACAGCAGAAAGTCAACAAACGTTGTTGAATTAATTAAAGTATGACCACTAAACTCTTCTGTCAAATGTTCTCAAGTAAAAACTTTAAAGCTTCCTGTCATTGGATGGTAAATACAATGATTTATATTTTCAGTAAACAAAGGGTTTCTCAAAAAAACAATTTAAAGTTGAACTCTCATTTCTAGCCTGAAAAAATATTTTTTTCAATTCCTTATATCAATCTCCTAGACAGAACCTGAGACTTGGTTTGTCATTCTTTTTCTCCTCAATAAAACATTACCACCATATATGTATTGGCAAGAAAACACAGAAGATATTCATTCACCCATCCATCATCATCCATCCATCATCCATCCATCCATCCATCCAACCATCATTAATTCAATGATGATGATTATACTGAATAATCAGATCTTGATAACCAGAGAAACTCTGTAACATGTTCATAAAAATTTATCTAATAATAATTGGGATGAAATTTGGTATGCTGGTACAAGATTAATAATTCAGCACTCAGGAAATAGGCAGGAGCATGTTGAATTTGAGGACCCTGCTACTGGGCTCAAAAGTAGAATGGTCTCATAAAATCATAAAATAAAATGAAACTACTCACCAATTTTTCTAATTTTATTATATTAAAATATTTCAACACATACACACACAAAACCACACAAATACACACATTCACTCCCCACACATCACACACACTTTACATATACACATACATTATACATATATTCCAGTCTCATATCTCTAAAAGAAGGAAAATGTCCATAAAATGTATTTTATTAGTTGAAGAGCACCTATTTTAAAATGCTTAATTAACCAAAGTTTACTCATTTAAAATTACCTCTTCCTGTATCAACCCTATCTTGATTTTTATCAGATATGAGAATTATTGCTAAATCTAAAGATAGATGACTATAATTTGTCCACCCTCCACCCAATTGATTCAGAAATTGAATATCTAAAATGATAAATTAATTAGCATTTATATTCTGAAAATTTCTTTCACCTGTAATGCTTAGAAGTAGATCCTTTGGAATATGGTTAGAATAAGACAGAGTTATTTGGCTGGAGTCCATGTAATTGAATTGTAGTTTTACAAAAGATGGAAGACAAAGAGATAAAATGAAAAAGAGAAACATATGTTTGTTCCCAGCTACTGACTTGGGGTTATGCACTGCCTAGGTACTATGTCAACAAGAAACTCATGTCCAAATTAGGACTGCAGATGTTGTATACACACCTCCAGAAGCATAAGCCAAATTAAGCTTGTTTTCTTCATAAATCAGTTTCCTTTGAGTGTTATAATAACAAAAAAAGGAGACTACTTACGGAAAAATTCCTAGACATAAGAATATAGTTAAGATGAGCAAAAGCTAATGAAAAACAGGGAATGTGTTAATAGTGAGTAAATTTCTTTTGGAAAGGCACTATATACAACATCAAATGCATACATTCATTTTAATTTGAGGGTGGTACTAAGTTTAAAACACTATACAAAATGTTTGCCTATCCCCTCACCAGTAACTCACTCACCAGAATGCTGATTATAGTACAGAAATAACATGAAGGATTATTTTTCATGCTGCCTCATCTAGCAACTCGATGACTATGTCCATTGCAGTATTTTTATTTGTATTGAACTTCCTCATTTTCATTTGCTGAGCTGATTTTTATCAATACCATTACAGCTTCTTTTTTTTTATAGCTACTATTAATCTTGACTGTGTATTGTGTTCCTTATAGAGAAGTCTGAAATGATTCTGTAAATATTTTTATTGAATTTTTAGCCAAAATATTGAAGATAATACATTTTTTGTTTTTAATTCTAAATATGGCAGGGCAGAGAAAAATATAATTAATTTCAGTTATAAACCAGAACAACACATTATCGATAATGAAAATAGAGCAAAATATAAACATAAATTTCTGGCCATAATTTCATTCCCCCTATTAGCATAGTAACTAAGTAATATGTGGCAAGAGATAAAGAGTATTGCTTTTTAAAGTTATTCTGCTAAAGTGGAAGTTTCCACATCCTTCAATCACCATTCAGGTTATAATGACAAAAATGGTCACTCAAAGACTTTTCAATAAGAAAAGAATTTAAATTTATCTTCACTATCTTTTTCTGCCCATGCAGTTGGTTTCTATAAACTGTTTAACATTCCATTTGTTTTTCCCTATGATATGAACAATGCATAACGTGATTTTTACACTGAACAAGTCTCTGGTATATATAGATCACCACTGCACATTTAGCCTTCACAATAGCCACAGTAAATGATTTGCTCAAGCAACTCCTTCTACTCACATGTTGGGAGAGAAATAGTGTTTAACAAATCTGAATTTGTCATCAAATGGTAATTGTGTAAACATGACAATACTGACAAATATGGTAAAAATGAAAGAAGTGATTTTTGAAATTGCTTCTTCATACAGAAGATGACTGAGGGGTTTTTAGAAATGCTGAAAGTGTAGAAACTATATTTGTGGATTTCTTGGAGAACATGATCTCTCTCCACAGACTCCTGGCTGAATTGTAAAACTGCAGCATTCTGGTGAGTAATTGTATATACATCAATGCTCAAATGAAGGCATTCTGTAGAAGTTGTATGCACAATAAATAAACCATCTGTACTTGGCCCTTGGAGTCTATTTGAATGCCCATTCAGTCCAAGCCGGCTGGCTAGATATGTCATTGATTTTCTTCTTCAGTGCCATCTCTGGGAAATAGCCAATGTTTAATAATGGAAAAGATCACAATTTTAAAAGGGAATGGGGAGGAGAGACTATTTTTGAACCTAAATAAGCAAGTTCCTGGAAATAGGTACACTAACAGATATTCATAGTTGGTTGGATGTAATAAAAATAAAAACAAAATATTCATCTGAATAATAGGGCAGTCCAACAACTGTGATTAGAAAACTCTCTGCGGTGCCATTCTTTTACTACTAACTTTCTCCTGGATTTAAACCATACTTATCATCTTTGACAAATACCACATGACCTTTCTGTTCTCTTAGTCTATCAGACTCCCTCCTAAGTTTAGCTGTTTCCTATGGTCATCTTGAATCCTGGTTCAGCTTCTTGTAAGTAGTCACTGAACATTTTCTCTACATTCCCTGATCATCTTCCTACTCAACCTGTGAATCTTCTAATAAACTTAGCCATGTTGCTTGTTTGTATTGGGGCTAGGAAGAAAGCCTATATCCTTCTGATTTCTTCCATTCAATATTAAGACCTTAGTAGATACAGGAGCATATGAATCTAGCTTCTGCCCACTTTCCTCATTCCATCTCACAGCATTTACCCATTCACTCACTAAATTCTCTTCCCAATGACCCATCTCTTGTTAATTATTAATTATGTCAAGTTTCTTTTCCCTACCCTATGATCTTGCAATTGCTTTTTCTCTGCATCAATGACCTTTACTCAAATCTTCAAATAGCTGCATCTTTCTTGTGATCACCCATATAGACTTATCTGACCATCCCATCCTGAAGTTTACTTTCACTATCTTTTCTTTATAGTAAATATAATTTATTCAGAGAATAGGGAATAGAAAGAAATTAATCTCATTTTACAGGAGTCCAAACTCTCAAAAGTAGGGACAAATAACTTGTCACCTCATTCTTTTCTCCTTACCTACATTAAGATTTGGGATCCTATAAAGGCCAAATAAAAACTTATTGCATGATGAAAGAAATGGTCATCACTGATCTGCTCAGATAGGAAGCCTGACATGAGATTTATTTATCAATGTTTACTTCACATATGTACACTATTGGGCATGATTGATTGAACCAGGACTGACAACTGAGCATAACAAGGTAGTCAGTATCCTTGCTCATGTTTTTAGTATTTGGAACAAATAGAACAGAATCTTTCTATTAGAGAATTTACATCTGCAGAGAAAAATCTTGAGAGCTTTTTCTCAGTCATACTTTTTACTGTGTGGACAAAGTTTGTGTCTAAAAGAAAAGGAAACTTAAGTACTAAATAAAATGACTTAAGAATTATGTTGATACCTTTGATTTAATTGGTCATTATTATAGTTTGATATTCAGTTTTTCTAAAGTTCCCTTACCCCAAACCTCTTCACTTTGCTTAAGCCGGTTTGAAGATTTTTTTCTAATTTTATAACCAAGATCCTAACTAACATGTTAATCTTCTTTGTAATCCTATTATCGCTTACTTTATTTGTACCTAGTTTAGTCTATCACCTTTTCATTCCTCCAATGTTTGTTAATCTACTCATGACCTTGTGGTTCTGAAGGATGGCAGATATCATTGTATTCTACTTGACATAATGAAATAGATGCTATGAATATGATAACTCCTATATACTTTCCATGAGTTTGAGAGATTAAGACTCACATCCATATTTCATCACTTTAGGCTTTTTGAGAGTTTGTTAAATTATATACCACCTCTTTTTCCTATCCTTTGGTGTGTATATGTTACTTCTTTTCCAATATTTTGTAAGTATTCATTTATCATTCCTCAAATATTTACTTGTTACCAATGTGAAAAGTAAAGAAATAGGAAAGCATACATGCTGAAGTTTTATTTTTCATCCAGAAATTCATGTGATTATAAAAATCATTGTTGGAACATATTATTTATTTATTTATTTAATCTATCCTAAACCATTTAATTTCTTTTTACTCAATCATCTCAAAAATCTATGCTTTCTTCTTTCTTTCCATTTATTCTCAATCTACCGAACTCTGATTTATACATTTATTGTTATACTAATCCATGTCAAAGGGAGTAACAAAATTCATAAATATCAAAACTACATTGACTTTTATACAGTACAAATGAAAGAGGGGGAGAAAGGGACAAATACTATTTTACCTAAAATATGTATTAAATTAACTTTTGCCTTTAGCTTATGCTCCCTACACAGCCATGGACTCCGTAACCCAACTCCCAGTACTAGATAAGTGCAACTTGTTTGCAAGTTGTCTTAGTTAGGGTTTCCATTGCTGAGAAGAGACACCATGTCCAAGGCAATTCTTATAAAGGATAACATTTAATTGTGCTGGCTTACAGTTTCAGAAGTCTAGTCAATTATCATGATGGCAAGAAGCATGGGAGCATCCAGGCAGGCATGGGCAGGAGTAGCTGAGAGTCCTACATCTTGATTCAAAGGAGACTGACTCTTCTGCACTGAATGGCACTAAAGCATTAGTCCACCTATAGAGTGGCACACTTTCTCCAACAAGGGCACACCTCCTAATAGTAGCACTTCCCATGGGCCAACTAAGCACCACACAAGTTATTTGTAAGTGAAGTCCAATTACTCCCAAAACAATATAGGCTATGCTGTTGCCTTTGGTCACCTCTCAGAAACTGAAGATAAGTGCCTAGTGCTAAAGATACTACACACTTAAGACACAAGATTTTAAACGACTCAAGCTGGTTTTAATCTGAAAACCATGGCTCTGCATTATAATTTCCATATTACCTGAAAGTACTGTATAAAATGTTAAAGGAGGGTAGCAATCAGTATTCTTAACCAGCTGTGATGCCAATGAACTACAATACTAACCAGCATAGAAAAATATCTCGAAATGTTCAATAGGAGTCAGTCATATTTAGTGGTAACCAACAGTTATCTAATGAGACTTAAGGATAATAATCATGCCTGATATTAGAAACCTAGACAATCACCTATGGCTAGACAGGTCATGGATTCTATTTAAAAACAACAACAGCAGCAACGACAAAAACCAAACTTACTATCATCACTTTATCGGACCAGTATAACTCTTGATCAAATTCTAAAACATTATCATCTTCATAGATAAGTGTAGCTCTTGCTCCTCATCAAGGAGTTTCTCTGTTTACAAAATACTTTTCAAAAAAACCTATAATTACATATTTTCCCCTTCCGTTTCCTTCTTTTCTCTCCAACTCCCTCACCCTCTTTCAAATCCATGGCTCCTTATTACCTGTTAACACACACACACAAACACACTCCTAAATACATAAATACAACCTGATGCTTGCTTGCTTTGGATAATATTATTTGTACATACATTTTCTTGGATGATAATCTTGTACGGAAAAACCAATTGATGTGTTCTTCTTTGAGGAAGAAGTTTTCCCCCAATTTCAGCAGTCCTCAGTTGCTAGTAGTTACTATGTCTATTGGGTTATCCTTGCTCAGATAATGTCTAAGCAGCCATGTCATTGATAGTTTATAGATGTAGCTTCTAATATTTCTAGAACACATATAGTCATAGCAACCTCTTTGTTTCTGGGGATTTTACAATCCTTCTGCTTTCTCTTCTACAATGATCTCACAGCCTTAGGTGTACAAAATGTGTCACTTGGGACTGGACTCCACAACTCCACATTTTGATCATTGTAGCATTCTGTAATATTCTCTGTCTACTGCAAAAAGAAGTTACCTTAGTGGGGGATAAGGATTATACTTATCTGTGGCTATAAGAACCGATCTATTGAATGTGGTTAGAGATTATTCTGATTTACTAAATTGGTGGTGGTATGTTTTCCTTCAATATCTATATCTTTACTAGCCCTGAGTAGTTGGCTAGGTTTCCTGTACCAATCATATTTTCTTTCTTATTGAACAGATTATAAGTACAATTAGAGAACTCTTGGTTATCTCTAAGATATTAGTGTTACTATTGCCATGCTGGTCATTGTTGTATTGTAGGACAAAGGCATCATAGCTGGGTAAAACTGTTGGTTTCTTCTCTCCTTGGGAAGTTTGCATGGTACTTTTATATTAGCATGAAAATAGTCCTTAAAGAGTAGGATTTCAGGTCAGTTATAGCTTTTGGCATCTGTGTCTAAATTGCATTGTTTCTAAAGAATATTCACTTTACATCAACTGAAGATCATTGCAGAAAACCACAACTGTCCATAATGCAGAGATTAAGGATTATGGGGGTCACAGACCCTGTGGATATATCTACAACACACCTCATGTACATAAGATTTGAGGAACATGGTGGAAGAAAGGATGACAAGATCATAACAACCAGAGGACCAGGGAACAAGGAGGAACATTGTGTGGTTGCATCGCTAGAAATGACAGGAAAAAATTCATGCATGATACCTGAACAATAGATCTGTCTAAACCAGACCAGAAAAAGGAGAATATCAACAAACATGCTAATGTGGAAAGGAAAAAAATCTCATGTGGGGTCTTATCCTTAGACAAAGTTATATATATAAATAATTACTACTGAAAGAAGGAGACTTAGCTTCTTGCATGGATGAGTGCCATAACTGATTGTCTAAAACAAAGTTGTCAGCCCTGAGCTCATGCACACACACCACAATAAATGGACTCAGCATGTTATATGCATGTATTTAAGCATTTAAATATAGGAAACAATAATAATTAAATTAAAGAAGGGTATTAATTTGAAAGGCAAACAACAGGGGCCAAAGGTGGTGTTTTTAATGGAACGGACATGTGAGGGATTCAAGTGTGCAATAGGAAGAGTGGATGTAATTATACTTTAGCTCAAAAATTTAACAAAAATTGCAAAATCTGGTAAGGATATTGAACTTTATTTGTATGGGATCCCCTTCTTCTTCTTTTATGATGATGTGTTTTTCTCTTTACTTCTATAATACTGCATTGTCTCAGTAAATTTCATGGGCTTCACTTTTAGGCAGTCATTTAAGAGACTACAGGTCCAATTCAAATCTATCTTAAGTCAAACTATTTACTTGGACCTTGACAATGTATAATTCCTTAAAAATCATTTTCTAAAGAAAATAGATTGCTCACAAGTACTTCTTTTTATTGTTCCCCTACCTTGATGTGTAGGTTTCTCTGTTATTGAGTAAACAAAGAACAAAATGTTGATCCTTTTCTAGCTCTCACACACAGTCGGCTGCTAAGTTTCTGCCAACTCTAATATATATATAATATATATTTTATGATCTTATTTATTGATCACTTAATGCAAAAGGTAATCTTATCATCATTTTTGTCTAGATTAGTGTAATATCAGTTCAAAGGTCACATTACAAATCAGTTTTATTTTTACATTTTATGCTCTTTATTGCCAAAAACCCTCAAAATTTTGAAACCTTCCTTGCTATAAAAGAATATGCTTAAGGCATCCAGAAGTCCACTTTGAACATAGTTTTCCATGAGTCTCAGTATAAAGAACTAAAAACTACCTTTGAGGGAGGCAAAGTGGCTCTGCAGGTAAAGGTACTCGATATTTAAGCCAGGCAACATGGTTTCAATCCCTGGAATCCACATGAAGGTGGAAAGTGAGAATCAACTCGGCAAATGTTTGGTCTGGCTTCTACAAGTATGCTGTGGTATGTACACCTACACATTATGCAAGCACACAATAATAAACGAACATTTTAAATTAAAATACCGTTGAATATTTTCAGTTATTTGCATAGGACTATAATTAAGTAAAGTAACAGTCTATTAACAGCAACAGGAAACTGCAGAATACCAGTAATAGCATTCATTATCAGAGAGGTAAAAACAAACACTGAAGAGAGAGAAAAATATAGAGAGGAGAATGTAAGTCTTACTAGATGCCTGGCTACACTCTCATGCTACCATTCATGTCTAACATGATAGGGTTAGAATATGATTAAGAAGTCATTTGGTTCTTTGTTTATACTTTTCTTTGAATATGTTTTAATCAAAATATAAAGAAATTACTTTCCCCTTTAATTTTATCCCCTAACACCTTCCATGCTCCTCACTTCTCAAATTTATGGTGTCATTTATATTATATATATTACAAAAGATATATATATATATTATATTATATATATATAGGAGAGAGATATGCAAAATGTATAAATATTCCAGCCTTTTTATTAAATCTCAAACAAGTATCATAAAGAAAAACTGAAAATTTTATTATTTTTATTTCAAATAGATGTCAGTTTTGTCATTTTATAATCTCTGATCTTTAAATAAGGAATTATACAGAAGAATAGAAGAAATGTTTATTTCATTTTTAGGAGACTAAGGAGGAACATACAGGAGACAGTGCTGAAAGGGGAGTCATCACATAGAGACCTTGTTGATTATCTGAGCAAATCTTCCTTTCCATCCTACCTTTTTCTTTGGTTCAAAGATTCTCTCCAGGGGCAGAAAGGAAAGCTATACATTTCAAATTATTTTTAGGACTTTGATTAACTGTGCCACCAGACCCCAGGTGACTATTAATATACTAGTAAAGGCAGTTAAAAGAAGACCTAAGGTCATCCAGTGAGTGAACGAAGCAAAATTGAAAGCATGAGTCTTGACCCAGTGATGTGATCTTTCTGGAAGACCATATGGTGAAGGCAAGCCAAAAGGGAGCAAATGGGAATAAGAGACACTATCTATACAAACTGTTAGAAGACAAGGCTCCTCAGCATGGAATTCAGCATTAAATGAAAGGACTTGCGAAGTGAACGTTCAATTCATCCATTCTGTCTCAATAAAGCACAATCGTATTATAACACAGCCTGTGATTATAAGACTAAAGATGTGCTATAAAGAAAATCCTGTGTCTTGAAATATAAAAGCTCAGTAAATCAAAAGCAAAAAAGGAATTGAATCTATCAGCTATGCTTTCTAACATACGCTTTATACAAGGGCACTGCTATATTCATTCTGTGTCTGTGACCAAAAGACAATTGCTTGAATAGTAAATGTTCCATAAATGCTTGTCCAATTGAATTAGCTAATTGGCTGATGTCAATTTTTTAATGTTTAAGGATCACTTGGGATTATAAATTGATTAGCTAACAAGTGCTCTCATCAAAAGAAAACTGGAAGCCTGTGCCATAGCTTACTAGGATTTTTGCAAGAGGAGACAAACGTTCATAGAATGCTGTTAATTATGTTTCCCCTTCTCATGAATTGTTTACTTTTATTATTTACCTATGTCTTGAATGATATTGAAGCAAACCATGTAAGTCCCTTTGTCAACTGCCAGAAGTATAATTCTCCACAATTAATCAGTAAAAAGAGAATTAAGCATTGCTTCTTTAGAATTAGGAAAAACCTGCTGCTGATAAATTGAATGCATTAAGAAATTAACATACCAGTAAATGATTGATCATTACAATTATATGAATTTGCATTTCTAGAATTCTACTGAAAGAACTTGAAATCCCTCTTCTAAGATATTTTTAGCCACAGTTTCCAGCTGGATATAACATATAAGAGATGTGTTTCTTCTTATTATACCAAGAATTCCAAGAATTTTATAAAATATTCACAACTTGACATTAAATGAATTAACCCAATGCATTTTAAAGTATAAAACCATACTATGTTCTTATCTAAAGTTTTATCAAAACTGATGGATAAGCAAGTGACCTTAGCAATGTCAAAGATTTGTAAACACCTATCTACAAGGTATCATAATAAAAGAAAAATTATACAAAAGCAAAGGAAAAATGACTTGATGATAACGTGCACATTCATATAGGTATTCAATAAAGACATTATGAAGGAGTAAATAAAATAGAACAAACAATGTCACCCAAGCAGAGTAAAAAAAAATTACTTTTATTTTATGACAAATAATAGTAATATTTCCTGTTAATAACAATAATCAGCAGTGATTAAGAGCTGATGATGTGCTCGACAATATTTTTATATTCTACTAGTTTGTATTATATATATATATATATTGCACAGTATGTTTGTTCTAAGCATTGTTCTCATACTGTGACTCACCAAAAAAGAAAACAGACAAAATCTGTTCACTCACAGCACTTAATATTAGTGGAAAAGGCAGCAACAAAAAGAACATATTCAAAGTACAATAATAAATAAAGATGAATACTAATACCAAACACATATGCACAGTAAGCATTAGCAAGTATATAATGCATAAATGAGAAAAAGTTCAATAGTATGTCAAATGGTGAAAAGTAGGACTGATCATAATGTCAGTTTTCCTACGTGGCTTTGGTTCATATTTGTGATCCTAGTGTTATTTTTCTTAACACAGCCATTTACTTCTAAAATATTTTAAGTTTAGTTCTTAGACATGGGTCACTGTTATAGTTCATGTTTTCTGTGGCTCTGTGTTTTGTATACAACATAACACACACACACACACACACCATGCAGAAAAATTCCTACTTTAGAGAATAAATCAGATAGATGGTTAGCTAAGCAATATATACTATACAGAAAGAAAGAAAAAAGAGAGTAGTGATAAAGTGAAATAGCATGGTCAGATATGTCTCACTAAGAGGAAAATATATGCATCTGCATCAGTAAAAGATAAATATGAAGAGAAAACATAGTTTAGGTATAGGGATCAGTAACTGCAAAGGCAGCAATATCCTTGCATTTTAGAGAAACATTATTTAATAGGTATAGCAAGATAAATGAAACAGAGTCACGAATGGAAAGGGAAACTACCCTTATATAGAGTCTTTTAGTCTGTGGTTACAGGTTGTCATCAGGGAAGTGACATTATCTATGATACATTTTAAAATTACTAGTCAGGCTATTGTGCTTTGTGTAAAATGTTAGGGTTATAATGTAGAACAGAAGCAGGAAGATTAGTTAGAAGTTCCCTGAAAAATCAATATGAGAGATGATGGTGTTTTAGACAAGGGCAGTGGCAGAGGAAGCGATGAGAATTAGTCACATTCTGAGTCTGCTTTCAAAGCAGAGATGACAAGGTGTGCTGATAGTTCAGATTAGGGGTCCTGTCAAGGTTTAAGGACTGGGACAAAGAGTTGCAAGAATCTGTGGTCAATGAGGTTGGAGGAGGAGGTTCTGAGGGCATAGTTGAGAGTTTTGAATAGATTTAAGCATGGGTATCCTGAAATCAATACCAGAGAGAAAGCATTGTATACACTGAGTTTATTTTGGACACCAATGGCCAAAGCAAGAATGAAGAACAAGTAAAACCAAATAGAGAAGCAACTCCGCTGTCTGTTTTTGAGCTGGCCACAGATATGGGAAACAGGAGACAGATGTTGTTGATGCAGCTGTTATAAAATACCCAGAAGAAAACCTACTCAACCGCAGAAGAAATAGCCATGAAAACATTTCTTTCTCTTCTAGGTCAAATGCTATTCAAAGATATATTAACTTTACTACATACATGTTTTCACACACTAAAAAATGGCCGAGTAGGTTGCTATAAACATTCCTCATACACATAACAGAATAGTCAGGGCTTTAGAGTTCATTTACTTCAGATTTGAAGAGGAATTACTAGTGTACATTTGTGCACAACTGGTAGCGGCAATAACAACTACAGTGACAAAACAGAATCGAAGAGTATGAGACACAGAACAAGAGTTGTGTGATGTGTTACCATGAACCTAGGGGAATATGAAAAACAGAAAGCTGGATAAAGAGATGAACATGAAGAGGGAGGTCAATTTGGGGGATATATTCTTACATCTTATAGTTCATACTGATATGAAACTTGTCCTCTGAGGTAGTAAGAGTAGCAATGGTAAGAGAAGACTGAGTGCTCAGGTGCTCCTACACTGGTAAGGGAAGTGAGAAAGAATACTCATTCCTATAGAAAGATACTCTGCACATATGTAGCAGAGGGCTGCATTGTCTGGCCTTAGTGCGAAAGGATGCAACTAATCCTGTATAAACTTGATCATCCAGGGAAGGGGGTATGTTAGCAGTATGGGGGAACACTCTCACAGAAGCAAAGGGGAAGGAGGATGTGGTGAAGAACTTGGGGACAGGCGACCAGGAATGGGAAAACATTTGAAAGGAATAACTAATTAAAAAAAAGAAAGGTGGCCTTCCGGTCAGTCAGTGTCAGAGCACTGAGCAGATCCCAGGCAGCAACTCTGCACCCAATCTCACGAAACCCAGAGGAAGCAGGCCTCCCAGGAGCTCTAACCCATGCAGTATCCTAGGTAAGGAGACAGCAACACCTGCCCCAAACAGGGAGTAACTGGGACCGACTGGGACCCAGGAACTCACTCCTGGCCCGGAGCACTAGTTCCTTCCTGTCTGCGCCCAAGCACTGAACAGATCTTGGGTCCCAACTCTAACCACAGTAGTAACACCCACATCACACAGTTCTGACACAACCAAGATAATAGGAAAGACTGGTTCCAGTCAGAGACAGGGCAGGTAGCACTATGGTGATCCAGATGATGAAAGGGAAGTGCAAAAACATAAGCATCAGCAACCCAGGGTACTTGGCATCATTAGAATCTAGTTCTCCCACACTAGAAAGTCCTGAATTCCCCATATCATCAGGAAATCAAGATTCAGATATAAAATGACTTCTAATGATGATGATAGAAGACTTTAAGAAGGACATAAATAACACTCTCAAACAATTTGAGGAGAACACAGGTAAACAGGTAGAAGCCCTTAAAGAGGAAACACAAAAATCCCTTAAAAAATTACAAGAGAACACAACCAAACAGGTGAAGGAATTGAACAAAACCATCCAGGACATAAAAATGGAAGTAGGAACAATTAAAAAAAAAATCACAAAGGGAGACTACCCTGGAGATAGAAAACCTAGGAAAAAGATCAGGAGTCATAGATGCAAGCATCACCAACAGAATACAAGAGATAGAAGAGAGAACCTCAGGTACAGAAGATACCATAGAAAATATTGACACAACTGTCAAAGAAAATGCAAAATGCAAAAAGCTCTTAACACAAAACATCCAGGAAATCTGGGACACAATGAAAAGACCAACCCTAAGGATAATAGGTATAGATGAGAGTGAAGATTTCCAAATTAAAGGGCCAGTAAATATCTTCAACAAAATTATAGAAGAAAACTTCCTTAATAAAGAATGAGATGCCCATAAACATACAAGAAGCCTACAAAATGTCAAATAGACTAGAGCAGAAAAGAAATACCTCCCATCACATAATAATCAAAACACCAAATGCACAAAACAAAGAAAGAATATTAAATACAGTAAGAGAAAAAGGCCAAGTAACATATAAAGGTAGACCTATCAGAATTACACCAGACTTCTCAGGAGATACTATAAAAGCGAGAAGATCCTAGACAGGTGTCATACAGACCCTAAGAGAATACAAATGGCAGCCCAGGCTACTATACCCAGCAAAACTCTCAATAACCATAGATGGAGAAACCAAGATATTCCATGACAAAACAAAATTTATACAATATCTTTCCACAAACCTAGCATAATAAAAGTTAATAGCGGGAAAGCTCCAATACAAAGAGGGAAATTAAACCCTAGAAAGAGCAAGAAAGTAATCCTCTTCCAACAAATCCAAAAGAAGATAGCCACACAAAGATAATTCCATCTATAATAACAAAAATAACAGGAAGCAACAATCACTGTTCCTTAATATCTCTTAACATCAATGGACTCAATTCTCCAATAAAAAGACATAGGCTAACGGACTAGATATGTAAACAGGACCCTGCATTTTGCTGCATACAGGAAACCCACCTCAGTGACAAAGACAGACACTACCTTAGAGTAAAAGGCTGGAAAACAATTTTTCAGGCAAATGGTCCTAAGAAACAAGCTGCAGTAGCCATTCTAAAAGAACCTAAAAAACAAAAAAACAAAACAAAACAAAACAAAAAAAATAATAAAAAAAAAAAATAAAAAAATAAAATAAAACCTCCAGCCCAGGAACACAAAGGGGGAACTCATGGCTCCACCTGTATAGGTAGTTGAGGATGGCCTTGTCAGGCATCAGTAGAAGTGGAGAGCCTTGGTGCCTGAAAGTTTGGATTCCCTAATATTGGAGAATTTGAGAGCAGGGAGTCAGGAATGGGAGGATGGTGGAAGCAGACTCTCATAGAAACTCCCAGAATTATATGGATTAGACATGACAGAGGCAGGCCGCCAGAAGGCTAGATTCCAGAATTCAAACAAAAAATTATCTTGATTCTAAAATTTGTTTTGAGAATTGTATATTGCAGAATACACATACTTGGTGTATCTACTCATCAAGCAAGCTGAACAGACATGCTTGAACCTCTGATGTCCTGGAATTCCATCTGGATGCAGTGAATACACAGACATCAGAGGCTTATCAATTTACTCTTCCCCCATCCCTCTTTAATATCTCAACACCTATAATCAGCTTGAAGAAGTTAATGAAGAGTCGGTGCCCCTATTCTCTGGGCTTGGGGACTGAGGTGGTTAATATTGGGCTGTCATTCTAGGGAAAAGTAGTGGTTTTGTTGGAATAGGGAGGAATAGCTAGGATTATTGCATAGCCATAACCTATTGGTAGAAATCTGTATAGTTGTTATTAAGCTGAAGTTATAATTTCTTAAATGGTACAAAATTATTTTGATTTCAAATTTAAGGTTTTCATTGTTACGAGTTTCTTATTGATATAAAAGTGAGATTAATATTGTTACCCTCATAGGCATTGTGCCTATATAATACATTTAGGAATACAAGGCTTAGACCCAGTCCTTCTTTAACTTTTTTAACTGATTTGAGATGGTTACCCTGTGAGTTAAGGGCCTATAGCAAATTCACGGCTCTGAGTTTATTGTTAGGGTGTTTTCTATATTTTATCTAGAAATAGCTGAGAGGAGTTAACAGACAACAGTCCAGATTGCCTTACATGGATAGTTGGTTTTCAAAACGTCAGAAATCCACAGAATTGACGTTACCAACATTTCTGTATTAATGTTCATTTTGATTAGAGACCTGTCTGTTCCTGACAGCTTCCTGTCTTGGATTTTCTAAGAAGAAATTGAGCATCTTTGAAGTTACTCCAGTTGTGGTGAGACAGCCACTAGGCAAGAATTGGCTCTTTTCATCTACAGACAAATTACTATCCAGAAAAGGACACACTTGCAGAATAGTCGACTGATTATATCTGCCAAGACAGAGTAATCAGCTCTTAGTAATTCTGCATCACTAGGTTTGTCAGATGATCTTGGCCCAGAAGGCTGAAGATCAGATGCTCCAGCATTTTGTAGTATAGGGACTGTCTAGGTGTTCAGCGGTCTCTATAAATTGGCTAAGTTTTAGAAGTTATGCTTTGTGCTTCCCATAATTTCAGTTAATTCAGTCATTCCGGATTTCTGATGGGGTTGAAGACTTATAGTTTCATAGCCAATCCCGGCCATTTATTTTGAGAGAAAAGATTTGAGAGGATGGTTTTCAGGTGACATTGATTCTAAAGACAAGAGAAAGCCAGGTTCAGAACTATGTCTTTTAATTAGGAGAGATGACAGAGGTTCTGGTTAGTCAACAAAATGATAGACTGGGTATTAGGTCTATCTTGTACCTTACTGATACAAATTGGTATAGTTATGCTCTAATTGTTGAGAGAAAAGTTTTATTTTAACAGGAAGGGTGATATGTAGGAGGAGCTAAGGTGGGGGAATTAAGGAGAGGAAGAGGAGGAGTAAGGAGAGGAGGAGGAAAGGAGAGGAGGAGCTAGGAGACAAGAAAAGGGGGGTAGAACATGGAGGCAGATGTTCGAGTGCCTCTGCCAGTCAAAGATAGTTGGTATATCTAGGTTGGGTATTGGGTTACACTTCTGATTATATGGGCATCTTGTTATTGAGCATTACCAAACTTATAAAGCCTTTGATTAACATTTTTAAAAAGTTACTAATAAAAAATACTGCCATTCGATATTTTTATCAAGCAACAGAGTAACAAGATAAAACCTAAATAAAAAAATTTAAGTATCGAGATTTGAAAAAAAAAAAAAAAAGAAAAAAAAGGTCTATGCAGGACAAGGAAGAGGGAACAGAGAAGACAAGGATATAGCAATGAAAGTTAACCATAAGAAGTATAAGAGAAAGCAATGCAAATTTATTAGTTTGTAACTCAATTAAAAATATCATTTATAGATCCATTTGTATATTAATCAGTACATGTGATGAGTAAATTTTATGTACATAGTATATAATGAAAAATAATATAAACACTTGCTTTTAAACTTAGTTATATCCCAACACTTGAAAGTAAGGCCCTGTTGCTGAAGACACCATAGACATTCAATACAGGATAAGAACTGAGCTGGCACTGAGTACTAAATCTCTCATAGAATCTGAAGGGAGATGCAAGCTGCCAAGGGAGGAAAGCAATAAATATTCCTATGGAGATGTAAAGCCTGTGAGCAACAACAAACATCAGCATGGAAAAATAACCTCAAGGGTAATATACTGGCTCTGAGGTCTTGGAGTTACTAACAGCTGTCTAATTGCACTTAAAGCATCACTTGATATAAGGGAATTGATAACTATTACGGTAAACTAAGCCAACGACCTGTAGCTGGTGAGGTCATGGAGGTTTGAGGAGAACTTAGTAGTGACATTTTCATCTTTATCTACAGTTTAAATACCTATCTGTATACCCAGACAAATGTAGTTGTCAATGTCATCAAAACAATGTCTTTTTTTTTTCCTTTTGAGCAGACACAGGCCACCATAGAAAGCCACAACTGATCAAAGTACAAAGATCAACTGACCACAGTGTACCCAGCCTCAGCTGATACACATATGGGTCAACTTCTATGTCTAAGACCCAAGTAGTGTTACAGAAAAATGGGGTCAAAGACAGTATTTTCTAGACATAGCTGAGAAGTTGCATCCATGAAATCTCAACAATATGATTGCTTAATTCAGATCCATACAAGGACAGCACTAGAGACATTTTAACATGGACAGGTGAAGATCTTACAAGACTAGACCTACAGATGAAGATGTAAGATCAATCTTATAGAGGTTGAAAGAATCAGTATTCTCTAAGAATGATTTCCCTGATGTGTTATCCAGTTTCAAGTCATCATCCCTACTAAGCGCATGCGCATAGAAACATAGAAGCAACACTAAATGAACTTAGTAGGTGGTGGCGGTGTGTGTATGTGTGTGTGTATTACTTAATAGTGTATATATATAACAATAATTAAAAATATGGTTATAAAGTTTAGAAGGATATGTGGCACAGATGAAATTGGGTAGGAGACAAATGGAAATTCTCAAAAATTTTTATTTTAAAAATAAACGCAAAACAACTGAGCTGGTAATCTAAGTGTACACGTGATCTATTTTTAATTTTTCAAAAACGGGAATGATGAGGATGCATTTACTAAAAGATGGTTGTTTACAATGTCCTACTTGGCTGTCTGTGTGAGTCTAGAAGTCTGTTCCTGTCACAGCATTTCTTTTAAACTGAGAAAGTCGCTAGAAACTGTTTCTTTTATGCTTCCTTTTGTCTCAAATGCTCAGAAGTCACCTATGAAGATAAGCTTCTTATTCGGATTAAGCCAATGACAATATTGATTTGGGCATTTCATGAGCTACCAATTCTAGTTATCATAACCTTTCAAGGAAGAGAAGCTATGCCTTGGAAGATTAGAAACTCTCCCAGTCTTACTCTGAATAGTGAAATAATCCAGTGGATGTATAGTTAGGAATACCATCCAGATCATAAGCTAAAATATTGTGCTTGTATTAAAATTACATCAAAAGAGTGTGCTGTTGTGGAGTGTTTTCACCAATAGGTTAAAAAAAAAAAAAAAAAAAAAAAACAAGTGTTTAGTTTGATCAGTTCCTTATCCCTGAAAAAAATCAATTGACCATTCAAACATGAACTTTAAAATAATATATTCTGATTTTATTTACCTCTCTGCCCCTTCTACCTCATCCTCATCTCACCTCCTCTCTGGATCCATTCCTATTCTGTCTCTCATCAGAAAAGAACAGACTTCTAAGACATAACAACCACATATAAAAGTAAAAGTCATTATTAAAAGAGAAAAATAATCGAATGTTTACTGTACAACATGTTTATAAAACGCAGTAAGACTGTCTTTGCCCTCAAAAACTTCCTAGTGCACTTAAACAAACAAGTAATGACAATTTATAGTCATTAGCTCTATGAACTGTATTTCCACATTGGAGAGGCATTGAACTAAACCTGCATGGGAAAAAGGAAGACATTTCAGAGGACCTAGGGAACCAGGCAAGGTCTGAGAAGGATGTAGCCATATGAAGAGAGAGAACAAAGGGGTATAGAAGCAGTGCTTTAGCCAGTGATGAAATGCACATTGTTTTATAATAAACTGGAAGCAATTTGCTATCAGTTCTAGAAATATTAAAGAGTCATAGATGATTATGGCTGTAAGGTTAATTAATAAGTATGTGGCTGTATGACATACACCCTATGGGCATGTGGAAGTATGCTTACTATTTTAATTGAGGTGTATTAATTTTAACACAAATGTAGATTTCCATGCTGTAGCAGAAATTTAGGTTCCAAAGATATTGTATTTCCAAAGAATAGTTGGCTCCCAAGGAATGATTGGTAGAGATACAGTGGCCTAAAAGACCCATGCATAAAACAGGTTGGAGAGTAAGAGGAACCAATGGAGAAGACTGTAGCAGAAAGAGTGTGTGAGGCATTACTCAATTCAATTCAATCCAATTTCAATTCCAATTAAATTCAATTTATTCAGGAAATCTTACTAAGTGTTGATTCTGTGGTGACACTGTGCTAAGCTAGCAAGGAAAAGAGCAATTTCCACACAAATTCCTGCTAGTTCAATATTCCTTATATTATACAACACTGAATAATTCACCATGAAATACAGGAAAGCCAATGTTTAAACTTTCTGATCCAAATTACTAAATGTTTTTTTTTTTTTTTAAATCTCCAACTTGTGGATTATTGACCTATATTGAATCATCTAGTTATTCCATAGTGTTGGCTTGTTATATTCCATGTCCTTTAAGGACATGGCAAGGGAAAAGGACTTGAAATGCTTGTTAACTCTAGAAAAAGGAAGATAAAAAATTTTTCCTCTGTGTAAGTTATGTGGATATGCAAAAATGTGTGTATAGAAATGCAGGAATGCATGTACCACCAAGTGCATATGGAATTTAAAGGACAACCTTGTAAAATTGTTCACCAGGCGTACATGGTAAATATGCTTATGTGGTGACCCAACTCTCTATACCAAAAAATCTGGTTGCCTTAAAATAGAACAATAGCCTCACCTGAAGCTCCTCAAAACAGTAATTGTCAAATTTGGGCAAAAATTGTATAAGGAGGAAAAATTGTTCTGATATGGTGAAGAATGAAAAATTAACACAACATATATGTTATTACAAAAGATTGGTGATGCCACTGAACTAGAATACAATTCTGTATGTCTTTTTAGGGGAGCAGACTTAGTGGGGTTTTACAAAGATCCTGGAAAATTTATTGTAATTAACTTCTAAGTGCTTTGAACATTTGTTCTGAATGTGCATAATAAAATTATTTTTATGTGATCTTTTTTATTATAGCTTCTGTGTTTTTAATATTTATTTTAGCAAAGGCTCAATTGCTTTTTTTAAGATTATGAGAAATCTATTTAGTTTGTTGATGTATTTTTCTAATGGCTTTCTTACTGAGTCTAGATGCCATGAAATCCTGGATCATATTGAATACAGAGTCTTTTGTGATTGGCTTCCCAATGCTCTTATCGAAGTACACTTCTAACAAAGTAGCTTCTAAATTTATATTCAAAATCAAATAGCAATTGCACAACTCATAAACACATGGAACAAGAGCTGTAATTATACATAAAAGATAATCATGTTAGTATATAATATATCTGCAACCTGAAAGACCCCAAATATCAGAGAGGATTATTTAGTTGTGATATTTTCCTTTCCATTTACCCTTGGCAGCTAGAATGAATAAGAATAAAAGAGAATACAAAGGCACTTGTGAGCTTTCAGGCTATGTGTGCTGACTTGATTTTTGAATAAAATTTAGAGTTTTAGTCTTGTAAAATAGAAGTAAAAACTAGAACAACTTTCATCCACACAAATTTAGTCTGAAATTAATTTTATGTCCAGATACATCTTCATATGCTAAAGGCATGAGAAAAGTTGGACATATTGAATGGCTTTGTCAGTGAGTTTTAAACTAAATCTTATTTTGAACTTATGAATATATATTTCAGTTATACAATTACTACATTTAAATTAACTTTATTATATGAGAATAGGTCATGTAATAAGATGACCAAATATTATTCTTAGGCCATGTAGACAAAATACTCAGTGTGCTGTCATCCTTTTATAAAGAGTGAAAGCAAAAGTATATAGTGATGATACTTGAGGGTTTTTCTTTTGAAATTATTTAAATAGTGTTCAATTTTAATAAAATCAATTTTTCTAAATAAATATATACTGAATGTGTTTTATGTGCCAAATAGTATTCCAGTCTCTAATATAAATTGTAAAAGCATGATAGGAGGAACATAGCACCACCAGTGTGCTTGTATTTTTTTTTTTTTTAAGAAAAATGATCAGATATGTGCTACCATCCAATGGAGTCATGTACAGGCTCTGTAATCCCAAGAGTGGCTTGGAGAGAATACACAGACTGGGTATCTTGGCTGTCTGTTACAGTTATAATGTTCCAGGAAGCAGATTTATTGCCTTCTTTCCAAAAGGTGGTGTGAAGGAAACCACAGAGAAATAGACTTTGCCAGTCACTAGTGTTTGGCAAGCAGAGCCGGAGCTTAGAGAACTTTAGAGGGTAAGCTTCAACACTAATAGGAGGCATTAGTATTCCTGACTGAATTTTACATGCTGTTCTATAAAGGTTCTGTTTTGTTGTGTCTTTTGTTGTGATATACAAGTATGTCTTGCTTAAGAAAATGCAATCAATAGAATAAATTAGAATGTAATTGTATTATAAATTGATTATCCTTGTTGCTTCATACATTCATATACAATTAGTGACTATTTGATAGAAATACATGTATCCATACATATAAAATGTACAACACAGTTATGAACTTCTTGTGGCTGTTCTCTTTATCAAAGTCACAGATTGCCTTTTTCCAATTAGTGAAGGTGATTTTAGATCATATTTATTGATTAATCTGAGACACCATTAGCATTTAGCTTGGTTAGATGTCAATGTGATAATTTTTCAAGTGTTCATCAGACATTGAATTTGAACCATTCATGAGAAGACATAATTGGACTCTAGTAGTGATTCTTTGTAAATGTCTCAGCTGCAGTTTAGAAAACGAATCTTAAGGCTTGAGTGTACCCTTATTAATTTTTTTGTCTTTGAGCTCATTTCTAACTGCCTTTTATTCCATTACATAAAAGACACAAAGGATCATCTGCTCAAACAGACTCAAGAGTCATAAAATTAAATATTTCATGTGGTACAGGAAGGAGTGGTGCCAAAATAGCATTGCATATGCTTGAGTTTATCCTGACGGGACAGCAGAAGCCTCAGATTTTGTTATAAAGGCTTCAAATGAGAATATTTCCAATGTTTCAGGGGACTCAGAATTTATCTTCTGTCACCTCTTACCATTCGGAGTTATAATGAGAATGAAAAGTGCTAAAAATAAATAGAAATTATTTGTGTTCTGCCTCACAGATGATCAAAAAGGATGAATAACAGTTTTCTGACAGGGCGGTTTCCTGACAGGACATGTGAGAATTCTTCATACTTATGCTACCACAGATATCTAAAACCACTTTTGACTGTTTGAAATGAATATCAGGCTAGATCTCAAAATGCCATATCTGAAGCCTCCTCAAACCTTTATAATAAATGGGAAGCAGCATGAAATAGGGGTATAATTTCAGTGCACATCGTGAACTAAAACCCATGGAGCCATGGAGGTCCCTGTTATCTATACAACTGAATCCTTGCCTTTTCACTTGGCTGTTTAGGTTTGGTAATGTCTTCCTTCGATATTCCACTAACTTTTACTTTTTATCTTCAGCAGTGCCTCTCTGCTTCAGCCACACTACCTATTCTGTTTTTCATTCAAATTATTTATCTTAGACTGGTCTTTGAGTCTTTGTCCAAACTATATAATGAACAGGCCCCAAACGGGGTGTGAGGGTGGAAACAAATATTTTCCCCTCAATCTTCACAGTCTGAGACAAACATCCATTTTGCTCCTTCCCTGTAGCTAAAGCAATTCAGCAGAAACCAAATTACATGCCCCAAAAGAGAGTAGTTTTGCTGCCCAGGGGACAGCCATTTATGTGACACTTAGTCAGGGAACTCGTTTTTATCTTCTCAAATTATGTGTATCCTCAAAGGAAATACACAATCCCCCTGAACAAAATTATTTAAGAAGCGAAACACCAACATTATCTCCCATATTGGTGTGTAGGTTTTCATCTAGATTAAATAAGAAACGTTAAAAGTTAGGACACAGTATTGAGCAAAGTAGGGTGATAACCCAATATAAGAGTTACCTTTAGGTTGAGAGTAAAAGGCAAGCCAGAATTGAGAAACTGACTTGATTCTTCTTTGTTTTGATGTTCCAAGCTATAATTGCAACTGTAAAATATATCTACAATGAGCTATATGCTTTTATTGTTTTCTAAAGTTAATCAACTCTTTATGTACTTCAGTCAAACTTAGCACAATTAAGTAACCTGTGTCATTTGCTACTAATTGACTTCTAGAAGGTCATGTGTTGTACTCCTACACGAATCATAAAAGGAAAACGAGAGTGTTCAAAATGCTGTCTGAAAGTGTAATATCTAGGCTGTACCACTACAAACTCTGCCATTCGTTTCCGACTTATATGTTCTTATTTTTCAAAACTGAATTTCAAATACCCTTGTACAATATGTTAAAATTTACATCCATCAAAATGAATATGTATAAATTGTTATTGTAAGGAGATACTACTTTGCTTCTTAAAACAATTTACCAACCACCTTTATTTTGGATTTGGCACTGGTGGAAAACTTCCCAGTTGAGGATAACAGTAGTATATCAGGATGACATAATGTCAGTGGAAGGTGAGCTTCAGAGATAGAGTTCCTTGCTTTGTAGCTTTGTATCTCTGCAGACTTGTATCTTCTTCTATTACTAAAGTTTGGAAGACCATAGATATAGAAAGTCTTCAAGAACTTCCTGAATCCTGTGGAATTTTAGGCAAATATTGTGTTCGTGTGCATGTTTTCCTGAATAGTCTCAGGGATTTAATGAGATTCCAAAGGCAGTTTTAACACCCCAATCCCCACCACACTGAAGAAATATGTCTCTAGACTTTGAGAAACAATGAAAGATCTTACAAAAAAATGTTATCAAATTTGTATTCACAAAAGGACATTGGTAACAACAAGGAAGAGAACTTGGGTTCCCTAGTATTTAGAATAAAATTTAACATGCAAAATATGTAGCTTATGGTCTCAATAGGCAAGGATGTAATGATTGATTATGATTCTGTCCTGCCATGGAACAGGTAGAGGGAGCCATGGCACATGTTTCACGGACACTCTGTTCCAATTTTAGATGCTCCATTCGAAAAAGGTGAATACATTTTCATAAGCAATGTTATCACCTAAAAGACATGAGTCAATTAGAATTGTTCTTAAATAATTTGACTAACTCTCTTTAGACTCTAAGCTCTTTCATAGCAGTCATTATAACTCTTTGTGGTAGAAATTCAGGACAACTCTAAGCATAACATGCTCACAGCAGAAAAATCATTATGTGTGATCAAATGCTGTTGAAAATCTCATTTTATAGGTCTTGTTACCATTATATTACTCCTGCCATCTGTGATCTCTTCCCCATAAATATGGATCCTGAGATTAAGGGTTCTTTCAAAAATTTTGTAGGAACTATAATCTCTGTCATCTACATATACACAAACCATAGCTCAAACTATGGATAAGTGTTTGAAATAAGAACAGAAAAAAATGCAATTTTTGAGATTCTATCTACCCTCTGGAACATAATATGTGGCAACATGGCTTGAACAGCTTCTGCAGTGGAATGAAGTAGCTCATTAACCTGGGTCAAGGAATGGGAAAATAACAGTCATAAGGGTACATTTATTCCAAGGAGAATATCATCTACTTAGAACTATAGCCCTGGGACATACTCAATACTAAATTAGTGTTCATGTATAAGTGAATAAATTAAAGGCTAGCAGTAGATGATAGACGATTTGCTTTGTAATCACAATACATACAAATCGGCAGTTTGAATGTTTTCCAACAGATAAAATTGTAATCCACCAAACAGCCAAGCAACCAAGTCACAAAACATCAAATTAGGAGAACAATAAACCATAAAAGAACAGGTTATACAGAGAGAATGTCATCTTTACTGTTTTAAGAGTGTTTAGTACTGTATGAGTTGTAACTGGTTTTTGCCATGTCTCATTTTTCTGCACTGGCCATGTTCCTTCATTATTATTTTGGTGTAACATGGCTCCACTCAAAACTAATCTTAGCGCAGGGCAGTGGTGGCACACGCCTTCACTCCCAGCACTTGGGAGGCAGAGGCAGGCGGATTTCTGAGTTCGAGGCCAGCCTGGTTTACAGAGTGAGTTCGAGGACAGCCAGGGCTACACAGAGAAACCCTGTCTCAAAAAACCAAAAAGAACAAAAACAAAAGAAAAAAACAAAACTAATCTTAGCCATATGAAAGCCATAGGAAACTTAGTATAAGTGAAATACTTCTTCCATTTACTTTCCCATATTTTCATTTGTAGATTTCTTGTGTACTGTTAATAAAGAACTAATAATAGTATATTATTGTCTATCTTTTTGTTCAAATACTTTAGAAAGATTAAAACAACCAAACAACAAGAAACATCATTAGAAGGAAGCAACCCACATGCACTTGGACATGACAGTTGCTGACGTGGCAAATAAAGCTAAAGTAAAACTTTCCTTCCGTATTTCCCAAAAGTTAGTCCTGAACTAGAAATGCACTAACAACAACAACAACAAAAACAACAACAACGACCCACTGAGTTCTCTGATAGATTAAAACAAAGAAACCATTCGTGATCAATTATACAGCATAGCAATTATCTTTTACTAATGCTCTTCAGAGTGAAAGGCTTTTACATTCCTTGTCAACCACTGGCCACTGGAACATAAAGAAGCTGCCAAAATTGTAGACAGAAATGAAGAGAATCTAAGTAGTTTTAGTTTGGCAGTATTTTCACACTTGTGAAAGCAGTTGATCCTTATCATAACCTCCTGGTGTTGGTGTGAATAGGTAGCTCAGTATATAAAGAATGGTGTTTATTTTCTTCATTGCTGATCCAAAACCAGATGACTTTCTGAGAATCTACAATCCATGCACTCTCTAAAATATATTATATGTGATAAATACATACAATTTCATCTGTCAGTCTAAAAAATAAGTTGGGCTCAGCTTTACCTAGATTAATGCAAGTTACAAATACTGGCATGCATTTTTGACAGCTAATAATGTTTTCTCTGATTTACAGGTGGTGCTGAAATAAAATAACAGATTCTAGACTTTACAGAAAAGAAAATTGAACTTTTTTTTTTTTTTCTTAATATAGGATAATGAATTTCTCTTCAAAGGGGCAGGTATTTCCCTATAGCGCCTCTATAGATCAGTGAGAAAGACAGTAGCATATAAGATCTCAAGTTTTCAGGCTTTTGGCTTTCTAGACCTTTATATTTTAGCTTAGATAAATCAGTTCACTAAAGAATGGTGCTGGCTGACAATGTAAGCACATTTAAACTGTGTTTATGTCAGTTTACAGATGATAGATTCAGGTTTTTGTCCCTTGCCTTTCTAGTCTTACCCTATACACTTTCCCTGAATAATCTCATCTATCTCTGGGCATATTTTAGGAACTAATGTGATCAAGCCTGCTTTTATCCTCAGCCTCAATCTATCTTGAACTCAAAAGATGCATCTTCAACAACCTTTTGGAAAATACATCTTATGTCATGCCAGCATCTTAAACTTAACATCCACTTCTTATCAAATTGATCACCATCCTCATAATTTTCAAAACTTGAAACTGTAGACTGATTTTGACTCTGCTGTGTTTTGTAAATTCAACCAGTAATCAGTTACCCAAGACATACCATTTACATTACACAAACATTTCTTGAATGTTTCTCTTCTCTTTTTTAGCTATGATTTTTCTCTTCATGTCATGCTTTGCTTTGTGGTAACTTTGTGACATCATAGATTGCACCCCCCCCCCATATTCAATTATTTTCTATTACAGTTACTCTTCTCTTAAACCTTTACAATTCTCTTGTGGACTTTATATTACAAAACTTGAAATCTATGAGTCCATTGTCCAATAACTCACTATTATCAACAGCAATATCTTAAGACCACCAGTGAATGCCTAGAACTTTCAATAATGCTGCATCATATTGCAAACATTATATATATATATATATATATATATATATATATATATATATATATATATATGCATACAGACCTATAATAGGGTTCTATTTGTGAGTAATAAGAAACCAACAACAATAACTAGCCCTAAACTGAAAGAACGCTACAATAGAATATGTGTCAGTGGGGTCTCTCTGACTGAAAATTTCTCAGTGTGTTGTAATCAACCTTCTTGTGATGCTCTGAATGATGAAATGAAGTGAATGACACAGTGATAAATACCAGACAAGGACTAGATGTGTGGTGTTAGGTCAGGAGGAGGATCATCTTCTTTGTGTGGTCTTGAGTAACTGAGTCATGATAAGAGTCAATGGATTGAGATCAGGCAGAAGACAATATTCATGATTGGAATACTTGGTGGATAAAAGTTATTTTGTTTTGTTTTTTTCCATAGGATACCCTTAGAAGAATAGTTTAATTATAAATTATTCTTTTGATTATTGTATTAAGAATGCATTTCACTGATATTTATGTCTTTCTGAAAGTCAGAATTTATTAAATAGCAATAAATTTCAAAGGTTTAGCATTTTAAACAATAGCAACCTCTCATTTTACCTTGCTTTCCTCTCTCTGTCACCCTGCGGAGGCAAATGCAGGTTCTTGTATTTCAATCTTCTAAAGTTTGATTTCTAATTTTGAGTTTTATTCTTTGAAATTTTCATATTTACATACAGTGTATCCTGATTGTATTTACCCCTCACTCTTTCCCTCCAGTTCTGCCTGGGGTATTCTGTTTTTTAATTTTTTGAAAGGAGCTCAAGGAATGTTAGTGTGCCAGAAATAGTCAATAAGTTCCAACATTGCATTATGTCCAGATTAAGGTCACCATTATAAATGATCTGGGGCTAGGAACAAAGCTCAGTAGTAGTGAACATGTAAGGCCCTGATGCAGGGTTCAAGTACCACAAAAGAAAGACTTCTTTTTCAAAAGATGAACCAAGAAGAGTAAGCATTGCATTAGTATATGTAGCCTTGATGGACTAAATAATGTCCTAGTCAAGGGAGAAAGGTAAAACTACAACCTTGAAATATTAATTTTTTACAATGAACTAGTTTAGGAGGGCTAAGTTCCTATTACATTGTTAATAGGGCTTTAACTTTCAACCCTTCCTTTTCCAAATATGTTTTTATTTCTGAGATAACACATTTATAGAATCATACCAGAAACAAGATAACTGCCACCCCCCACACACTTTTTGATTATGTTGTCAGATCTTAGAAGATTAATTTGATTTTTTGTTTGTTTTAGATAGCAAGAGAGAGAGAGAGTAACAGTTCTTTGCTATGCATTCTACACCTGGTATTACCATGCCTCTGTAGTATAATGATATAATGCTGAGTTAATGTATTCTACCATCTCTGTCGCATATTGCTTCACCAGATCTTTAATGAACAGTTTCCATTGAGCATCTTCTTAGAGACAGCTTAGTTTTGTTGCACCCAAAGCCTGCTGTGGGTGAGTCTGCTTTCATTAGTCTCCTCCCATCTGCTGTACATGCAGTGATGATTCTTATCACCAGAAACAACCTCTCCAGCATTTTTTTATACTTTTCAGTCCAAGACTACTCATGAATCTAAATCCCTATTCTGAACTTTTAGAAAACAACTTCATGTTGCTTATTTCTTAACGTAAGTCTTTCTGTAGGTTCCGTGCTTTCTGGCACAACATGTTCCAGGAGTCAGAACAAATTTTTTCTGTTCATATCTTTTACTCACAAATTTGATACATTTTTTTCTCTTTACTAAGCACTTACCATGCATCTTGACTGTAAACTTATACAACTTTATGTGTAACTTCACAACCGGAGTGAATTTCTTTTCTTTTCTCCATAATTTCATAGATTTGCATGGACAGTAGTACTAGCAACCTCAGCATATAATTTTTTCTTTCCTTTTAAATCAAGACCTCTCATCTTTTCATTTAAAGGACAGTTTTCATTTATTGTTTTAGTGTAGCATTTATACTTAGCAGCATTCTACTCATGCTTTGGAGTATTAATTAAGTAGATTATTTGAATACAAGCCCTGTAATGCCATCTACTTTCTCTCTTATTTAGAGTTCTATAATAACTAAAGGGAAGATATGATATATAATATAAATGACCTGAACAAAGTGATGATTCTTACCCGGGGTGGGACACAGATGCTAGTTGGAAAACATAATTAGGCTAATCAGAATGATTTGTAATTAAAAAACTTTAAAAATGGCTTGTTTCTGAAATTTTTCTTTTATCATTTGTGTACCTTGGTTATGTAACTAAAATCCATTGGAAAGCCATGCCATGCGTGGGGAGGCTATTTCAAAAGCACTTATCACAAAATTGTACTGATTACTTTGTATAGCAATTTTATCCACCACCTATGAGTTTCCAAGAAGCATTAAAATTTCACCTCCAACATAGAACTAAAGGTATGGTTAACATTAAGTGCTAAACAAAAGCTAGTTGTTTAAAATACTCTATTGAAAGGAAGTTGGCATGACATTAGAAAAGAAAAACTGTACTCATCCTAAATTTCTTTTGATCACCATGCAAAGGAACAAAATGTGAGGCTGGCTTTCTCAATTCAGACTTAGTGTAACATTATTCATACTTTTAAAATCATAACCATTCTATGAGCCTATTCCACAACCCACAACTTATAATTATAAATTTGTCTTAAATAAAGAAATAAATAAATTTGTAAAGACAAATTTACTGAGAAATATTTTAATAGATATATACAGTATTTAAAGAGAAATAGAGACTCCAAATATTGATAAAAATAAAATGTTGCCAAGAGGGAGGCGGTTTTAGTTTTCACAAATGTGAGATATCTTTAGCTGAAGACATGACAGATTAAAGTGAATCCTTTCGAAAGATGGGTACAAAACTTGCCCAGTTATATTGCAATGCAAATTAATAATTCAGTTGATATTACAAATGTGAATGTATATTTGCATGTCAGTATATATTGAACTATTGACTGAATTTAGGGTTTTTGTAAATATAAGACTGTAATAATAATTTAGAATGTAGTAAGTTTAATTTGTAATAATGCATCTGACAGTAATATTTAACAAGCAACTTCTAATATATACTGTCACATATATTATCAAATATGGAAGTCATAGGACATATATGTAAATTTTATAAAAATACAGAGAGAACAGTAAAGAAATCATGATCTTCATTCTCATTAGGTATACAGTATGGAAAGAAAATCTATAGCGAGAGTGAGTCATATAAATAAAATATACTTATACTTCATGGAAGAAGAGATCAATCATCTACACAAAGCAAAAGTTTGGTGATAGAGTCACAGTGAGAATTGAGAGTAAAGGATGTTTTTAAGTTAAGATGTAAATGATAGTTGAACAGAGATAAAGGGAGACAGTGAGGATGGGCATTCCCAGAGTCCAAGAGTTTATATCTGGAGATGTAGCTGGGTGGTAGAGTGTTTACTCCACATGTGTTAGACATCCAGTTCTATCTATTGCATCTTTCTACCAGCCCCTAGTATTTTTGTTTTGCTGCCAGGAAATAGGTAACAACATAGTAAAAGGGGGATGAAAAGAAATACAAGCAGATTAGTTAGATTTATTTTTTAAAATCTCAATGAGACACACTAAGAGTCCATTACAGATATAGAGATCAATTTTTTTCTGGATGAAGCAATGTGTGACACAGAGAAATTTAGGTGGCGCACTGGAAGAAGGCAAGCATGAACTAGCCAGTGTCTAACAATGTAAACAGGCTTGGAAATGAGGGTATTAGAATGATTCCTGTCCTTTTAGTTATACAGAATGTAGAGTAACTGATATAGTATCAATTTGGAAATTTATATCATCTAATTGCATGTTTAAAACTGTAATTTATGAATGAGGCTAAAGCTGAATTAAAATGTAAATTTGGAAATTTCCCAAAACAAGCGTGATCATGGAATTCATTTGAACAAAAGACTTTGGAGGAATCATACAGGCATCAGAAATCTCCAGTAGACCTTTTAAAACTGTAAGTTGATAGGTTCTAAACCCAGGTTTTCTAAGATGGGTTCTGAGAGTTTGAATTTTTAGTAAATTCTCAGTTGATGCTGATATGACTGATTCAGGGGTATACAACTTGAGGATTACTGTCCCAGATGAATAAAATTGTTTAAAAATGATGTCAGTGTGACTTATCCCTAACAAATAATCTATGCTAATGTCAATATATTTTTCTATGCTCTTTTTTACTGTATTTACTTAAAAAAATAGAAATTGTGTTTCTATCTCCCTAAATTTGTTAGAAACCATTATGCCTTCCATAAGTGAGAGACTACAGTAGCCAAAAACTAGATTACAAAATCCATCTGTGTGTGTTTATAAGAAAGTCTCAACGTTCTTCATTACCTTGTAAGCTATGCTGCAAAGCCTTTCCACATTCTTTCCACAGACTCTCTAGCCCCTTGTTTGGGTGGTCTCTACTAGCCTGTGTCACGTTTTCAGCAGCTGAATATTTCTTTGAGACTTCTGTCCCATATGGGCAATGGCTTGAAAAGCACTTAGCTGTTTACTTTCCATCTTACTATAAATTATTTAATCCTTTAGTCTGTAAATGGCTATTTGTAGGATTAGACAAATTCTGAAAGCTCTGATAAGAGGATTGTTGCATCCAAATTCGTGCATAATCCCTAAAAAGCACATGGAACCTACAACCTCAGCTGGGTGCGCATGTGGAACAGCTTAACTGAGCATATGTAAGCAGTAGGAATTATTAACCAGTTAGCACTGGCAAATTTGTTTTTGATACATAGGTTTATGCATAAAATATTCACTAATGAAAAGTAATATTAGTTATAAAAATCCAATATAAACCTACCTTGAGTAGTTTCTCCGCATCCTTCCTCTTTCTACTCTGGCTATTGTAATTCCTCCTCAGCTCTTGGTTATATTCATGCAGCGTTTCCCTGGAGTTGAATGACTGCCTTGGTTTTCTCCCATCTTCACTCTCATCAGAAGAACTGGTATAAGCTAGATCCATTTCATGCTTGACTTTGGACAGAGGCTGATAAGGTTTGCAGTCCGTTTGCTCCATCTCTGATTAAAGAAGCCGAGTTTCATGAAAAAAGGATAAGGAAGTTCTTTAATGAAAACAGTCCTGGAAGAGAGTGAAAAACATGAGCCTTTTTAGATTTGTCCTTTTGCAAGGAAACACATCTGGCAGATTCACAATTGGCCTGCTAATACTATCAAAGGAGTGAAGCAAAAGACAAAGTAGATGACATGACGCTAGCCGGAGGCAATAATAACACTCTGCTCTACATGCATATATTCTCAAGCATTTAGGATGAAGCTAGAGGTTGTAGCATCAGAAAATGCTCAAATTAAAAGATGGATAGCTTACAAAAATATTTGCATTGGAATGCAAACAAAGGGCAATATTACTTTGGTATGAGAGTGTGTTTTTAATGTTAAAGACTGTGGTTAGATTAGAAAACATTATGAGATTTGGAAGTGGCCAGGAGTATAAATATTAATCAGCATAGCTAGCTCACGTTTAAAATGAAACTAGTAAGAAAAATACATTCACAAAGAATCGTTCTTCACCTCTGGTTTAATATTACATTTAAGACTGGGACTGAGGATTCGAAGGACTCTGAATGTGGACAGACAGCTACCAAAGTTCATGAAATAAAGTGTGCTTGAGGGGACTGGACTTCTTGTATTTATATTGTGGCTTTTGAGTCTCAGGCCTGCAGAGCATTTTTAATAACGTAGGTGGTGGTAAATTTTTGTTTGTCATAGTACTGAGAGGATGTAAACAACATTTCTAGTGACTATACTTGTATAGGAACAGCAGGATCTAAATTGGGTTTGTAAGCAGCAATATAGAGCTTCATGATAAATCACTGGAAAAGCTCTCCTCCTTTTCCCCTCAATGCTGAGCTAGGAGCTGCTAAAGCTCTTAGGGCTAGTAAAGACATTAGCTGCCCCACTTATCACAGACAGTTTGAGATCAAGTGCCATTTAAGATGTCAAAGTCCTCTGGAACATTAAAAGTCCTGGTTGGTTTTCTTTTAAGCTTATTTCGTTGCATTTATTTTTCTATCATTTTTGTCCTGCAATAAGTCTGCAACTTGTTTCTTTCCTTTAATGCTTAAATATGTAGTTTGAAATCAAGTATTGACTCCTTCATTTTTTTCATCACTTCACCCAGTTTGTTTATTTGTGGCTTCAGACAGGATTTCACTTTGTATTTTAATATGGCCTGCAAGTCACTATATATTTCAGGTTGGCTTTAATTGTACTGACTCCTAGGCTCTCAAGTTCTAAGATTTTGGGTGTGAGCTGCCATGCTTGGCCTCTACAGGCATTTTTGCGGAAAAGTCTCACTGTGCAGCCCAAACTCATCTCAAATTTATTATCCTCCTGCCTTAGCATCACAAGGACTGATACTACTTCTCCTGAGCCCCAGGAATCAACCATATGCATTTTCAATGAAACCTACCGACATATAAATTATGGATCTTATACCATATATAGTACCTCAGAGCTTGGAATCCCTATTGCTTTTATGGTAAGCTTATAGAAACCAGAAATCCTTCAGTAATGTTCATGGGTGGCTGATGTTAAAGGGTTCATTCTGCTTTATAGTATGAATAAAGCATGATATGTTGAAGACTTATAAAACCTAATGTTAAGGTTCGGGAAAGAAAACTTGAACCTTCAAACTTCATAGATGCAATACTATTTAGTACTATTCTAGTTAAACACATATTAGAAATTATTTATTATTCAAATACATAAATATGACAAACATTCTTGGGAATATTTCAAGGTTTTGGGGGGTTAATATCAGAAATGAGCATCCTGAGAGAAAAGACAGATATGGTGTTTTTATTACTTCTTTTATTCTTTGAGATGAATATAATTGCATCATTTCTCCTTTCTCTTTCCTCCCTTCACATCTTCCCATATAAGTCTTATTCCCTTTCAAATTCATGGTCTCTTTATTTCATTAACTGTTGCTGTATGCATATATATGCTGTTCATTCAGCAGTGCTTATAAGGTCATTTCATGAATCCATTCTCTCTATAATTTTCTAATGCATTGTCTAGTCAGTTGTCCTTTTTTTTTCACTTTTAGTACCAGCATGGATCTCTCTCCTGTACTACAGGTTTGAGTATCTAACTGGTTGCTGAGGATTTCCATATAATTATCTATAAAGTCCTCCGAAATTTGGTCTATTTGAAACTGGACTTTGTCATTTCTCCAGAGGTACCCAGGAAGTTAAAGCCATCTTTGCTTCCTATCATCTTTCACATCTTATATGCCTTCCATTGGTTAGTACATTTGTTCCATTTTTGAAAAAAAATTATGGAATCCAAACATATTACTTCCTCAGTACTACTTTGGATCAATTCATTTCCAAGCTAGAGAACTGTGACTTTTCTCCTAATGGGTATCCTGTTTACACCATTGCAGCCTGACAGCAATTTACCTTCACTGTAGTCAGAGTTTAAGTTTTAACATATAAGTGTGATGGTTTGAAGAAAATAGTCCCCCATAGGCTTATAGATTTGAAATTTTGGTCACCAGTTAGTGGCATTATTAGAAGGTGTGGCATTGTTGGAGTAGGTGTGGCCTTGTTAGAGGAAGTGTGTCACTGGGGAATGGCTTTGAAGTTTCAAAGACGTAAGCCAGTCTTAGTGTCTCTAGTTCTCCCTGTGGATCTGGATGCAGAGCTCTCAGGTCCTTCTTTATCGATAAGTCTGCCTACACACTGCCATGTTACCACCATGACAATAATGAACTAAAACTCTGAAAGTGTAAGCCAGTCCCAATTAAATGGTTTCCTTTATAAAAAGTTGCCACGGTCACAGTGTCTCTTCATAGCAATAGAGTATTTACTAATAATATTTCTCATGTTCTCCTATTTTCTGAAGCACTAATGGTGTGCCATGCTCTAAAATAAAAGACAAAAGCCTACAATGGCCTACAAGGGCCTTTGCTTAAAGTTTTCAAGCTCATCTAGTCTTGTTTTTCTTCTGTTCATGTACTGTAGTTATACTGTAGTTCTGTTTCTGAAAACACCAAGCCCTTTTCCACTTCAGGGTACCCTGCCATGGAAAAACTACCCCAGTTGAGACTACTCATTCTCCTCTTTTGTCTTTTCAAAAAATTCATTAACAAATGGCATGATAAACATTCTGTTTATTCTTTTCTTTGTCTGTTCTACATCAATAGGCATTGTCTGTTGTTTTTGTTTCTCTACGCCTTTGAATAATGGTATGTAGCAAGTCATTGGTCAATATATTTCTAAATTAGTGAATAAATGATTGTTGAACATGCTTAAGAGGTATTGGAAAGAATGTAGAAATGAATAAGGCATAGATTCTGTTCTTATGGAACTTATAACCCTAGGTAGTGAAATGAAGAACTCCAGTATAAAGTTAGAATGAAATGACTCTATGTCAAATAATATAATGATTGTGCAAAAAGATGAAAATATTGTAAAAAGATTGTGATTTATTTAGATTATTCATTCACCAGCAATATTGTTATCACTAACCACTAAAGGTCTGTTCTATCAATCCTATTTTAATTTGTATGTTCCTATGGCATATCCTTTAGTAGTTATACATTTATCTAAGTTTTAGGCCTTGAATTTGCTATAAACAGTGCAAAATGAGAGCTGTACCAGAAGCAGAATTTTAGAATGTGCTGGCTAGTTTTATGTCAACTTGACATAATATAAAGTTATCTGAGAGGAGTGAACCCCAATTAAGAAAATATCTCTATAGGGTCAGGCTATAGGCAAGCAAGTAGGACATTTTCTCAATCAACGATTGTTTAAGGAAGTTCCAGCCCACTATGGGTGGGGATACTCCTTAGTTGGTGGTCCTGGGTTGGATAAGAATGAAAACTGAGCCAGCCATGTGGAGCAATCCAGAAAGCCATACCTCTCCTTGGTTTCTTCATCATTTCCTGCACTCAGGTTATTGCTCTGTTTGCATTCTTGCCTTTGAAACCTTTGATGAAACTATAATATGCATGTGATATATAAGTATAGGGGAAATAAAGTGATATATACATGTAAAGGAAATAAATTCTTCTCTAAGTTGTGTTTGGTTATGATGTTTCATTACAACCATAGAAACTCTAGCACATAGACATTTTCTTTAAAAGGAGAGAGATTTTCCACACATATATCCTGCAAAAAGAACCTCACTATCAATAAAACTCATTTAATTTGATGTCTATCAACATAAACTCTCATATACAATTTTTTTGTTGGTGTTCATTATAGAATGGGACTTCAACAATGTGGAGGTGGGCCACTATTTTCCACATAAGACCCCTGATTGTAGAAAACTATCAAGAACTTTATAGACAAAAAAACTTAGTAAGAGAATATTTCCTATTAATAGTCCAATGATTAGCAATCTACACTTATAATGACATTCAAGTATAATACATGAAGTTCAAATCTAAAAATACCTCATTTCTAATATCTAATGTTATATTATAGCAGCCATGATTTATCATAATATAATTTTATTTACTTTTATGTACACAAATCTTGACATTCTCTTTACTTTCAATGTGTCTATTTGAAACACACAATGAGATATTACATATATGAAATGAGAGACAGAAAGCAACACAGAAAGACAGATGTTATATAGCTGTTATGAGCCATTTTCAAAGTTCAAGTTGCAGCAATTCCCACCTAAAAATCAGCTAGGAACAAGGAATGTCACACCTATTCAATTTTTTTTTTTTTTTTTTGAGGCTCCTTGAAACCAATCATCCTTTAAAGTAGAATACCAGCAAAAGCTCTTTGACCCATCAATCATAACAGTTTTGTCGTAAAATTTGTCAGTTAATCCAGGAGACATAAGAGAAACAGTCTATTTTTTTTTTCTGTTTATTTTTTCATTTGTTTTGTTTTTTCTTTTTTTTGAAAATAAGATTGAGTCACACAGTTGTGTGGGCTGGGGCTTTGAAATTGTAATTGTGATACTTATCAAAACTCAAACATCAGATCTCAAATATGATTGGCAAATAATGCCTTTATGAAAAATTTACAAGCTCCAAATTTAACATTTGGAAAAAGACTGACATTTGAAATGCAACAAAGTTTGAAAGCACAGTAATTTCAAAAAGATATTGTTGCAAATCTGTCATGGACAAAAGCTACATTCTTACTTGCTTCACTGTTTTTTTTTCCCATTAAGTCCAATGCTAGGTCAGTCTTATTTAGACATGATGGGGAAATACTAAGTTTTAATCACTAGACTGTATTTGTTTTCAATGGAACAACTGGCTGGGATGCTCAGTAAACAGCATACTCTCTCTGAGAGACTATTTTCCCTAAATATAAAGTGAAGACATTGAGTTACCTCAGAAATCTCTTCTAGTTCTAAAATTCCCAATTGCCTTTGAAATGAAAGAGAAGCTGAGGTTGATTTGCCATTAAAAGAGGAAATATATTAAATTCTATGTTTGTATTGTTAATCATGCCCTTTTTTCTTTTCTCCTCTCCCAGAACTGATATTACACACTCCAATGTGCTATAGGATATTGGAATGAAAATATAGCTTTTGAATCCATACATCCTTGTGCATATCCATGAATTAATAATCACTTCACTTTTGGTCTATTTTATTTTGTTTCTATATCTCATTTGTTTTTAAATTATTTCTTTTATTTTTGATATTATTCATTACATCATTTTTCCCTTCCCTTTTCTCCCTCCCACCAAACCCTCCCATAAACACTCCTAGCTCTTTTTGAAATGGATGGCCTCTTTTTTTATTGTTATTACATGCATTTATATGTATATATGTGTATACCTGTATGTTCATAGATAAATATACTCTGCTCAGTCTGTTTAATGTTAATTGTATGTATGCTTTTGCATGCATTGTCTTCTCAAGGTGAACACTTGTTCCTGGTTTATTCACAATGTATATCATCTGATTTTATTCATAGTACCTGTTTATGAGTTGAAACCTTAACAAAGAAGTCACATTCCAATTGAGAAAACAAGAAATGATACATAGAGTGCAGGATAAGTTTAGCAAGCCTTTCATAGCACAGCACTTACAGGGAAAGAGACCACAAAAATAGTGAGGGAAGAATACGTTTTTCTCAATAAAATCCTCCTACATTATTTTAGCTTGACAAATTTAGATGGTGAAATTCTGACTGATTGTTCTCTTTCTTTTTCTTAAAAACATCATTGAAATGGGAAAGAGTTGTGGAGTCACGTAGTCACCCAGTCTTTAAAGAACTAGAAGAGAAATCTTCCTCATCATTTTACTATCTAGAAAGATGAATACAGCTTTTCTGGTTTATTTTCTTGACGTTCATGTTTCTCCCTTCCCTTGTGACACATTTTGATACAATTTCTATGATAATAACTTTAAATATCACTGTAAAGGGGATGTACTACAATTTGCTTGTGCATTCCCCTATTGCTGGATATTTACATTTCTCCCTCCCAATTTATGAATATTATATCTGAAGCATTGTGAAGACACCATAAACATTCTTTTAATATCTTTATTGTTTTGTTAGGATAGATTCTAAGAGCATGAATTAATGAGCCAAAAGTCTTCAATATATTGTTGCTTGGAAAATTATAATATACACTGTCATTCGCAATGTGTGAGACATTCCTTTCATAGCACCCTGGTCAATTTTGCGTATTGTTTTAAATGTCTGTTTAAATGAGTAAATGAAGAGTGCCATCTTTTAATTTGCATTTGCTTGTTGATAATATTTCACTTTCTGTACACTTTCTAATTCTATTTCCTCTTCTGTGAGCTCTTTATAGCTTTTGTACATTTATACACTGGGAACTTTTCTTGCACTACAAAAGACATTAACCTTTACTCATGCTATGCAACAAATAGCATGACCTTCCATCCAGAATATTTGCTGTAGCTAACTTTCACAGTGAATTCTTTGCCATTTTAATTCAACTCTATGGGGTTTTTTGTTTGTTTGCTTGCTTTTGTTGGTAAGCATGAGAGGAGGAAAACATGAGCAATGAGTAGACATAGTTACTTTTGAAAAGTATGTCAAACTTGATAAAAGCAAGAACATTTCCAAGAGCAATTTGTTAATATATGATTGTTAAGTGGCTGCTTAATTGACTATATTCAGTTATTCACAAAATGAATTGCATTTTGGCTGAACTCTATCAGAAAAATGACCATTTTCTGTGTGGTGATGGCCAAAAGACATACAGAAAGCCAACAAATCAGTTTGATTTTGTCATAGAATTTGCCAGCTTTTTCTCATCTAATGGATACATCAAATTGTTTTAGCAAATAAAAAAGAATTAACTATCCAGGTTTTAGGATACAGGATGATCATTTTATCTAGAAAGTGATGGATTCTGAAGAAAAACTGCTTTTGTGGTAGTTACATCAGCATTTTATAATACCAAGGAGGTGATACTCCAGCTTTAATATGAATTCTATTTACTATATTAGTTCATATGTATTCAGTTAATTATTACATTAGAAACTTTAAAATCTTACAATAGAAGAATGCCCAGTAACTCCTGGAAAACTTCTTCAAATATGATCTAAGTCATTTGTTGAAACGGTTTGCAATAGATATTGTCATGGCTCCTTGCTGCTAGTTCTTTAGGTCATTTTGAAAGCGAAAATCCAAAGTTATGCAGTTTTACAACTAAGTAGTGATATTGCATCTCTTTTCAGATATTCTTGGTCTTTCTTGCTGTGTATATTTTATTTTCTCTTCACTTTTGTTAAAACCTCCACTGTTTGGATTAATATGCTTCATATGAGACACATGGAGAAAGGAAAGACTCTGAATAGAAAGGGCTCCACAAAGAACTTTTAAACAACTCTTTCAGAAACAGAAGGCTTAATAAAATTTAGTGTTCTCTATTGCAGTTAAGATAATCTTGACCTTGAATCTACACACATACATACACCAAAAATTTGAATAAAATATCTATGGACTAACACTATATTATGATTTTGAAAAATTTCTAGTTCATAATGCATCTCAAAATGAGTTTCCAAAATATCACTAAGTAAGAACTTTTTCAGTGATTGTGTAAATAACTTGTACATTTCTATTTCTTAGTAATTTGTAAGTGATAATTCATCTTTGAGTTGCAGTGACATCTATCTCTATCTCTTCACGTCTTTTGGAACCTTAATAATGCCCTAAAGTAATTCAAAATTATCTGCCTCTTATTACTTTCTTACATCCTCTGTGTTGGATTATGCAGATCATCTAACCACTTAATAGGCAGAGCAATCTTCAAGAAAATTGAAGGTAACTCAATATATAAAAGCTTCTTTTTACTCTTTGGAGAAAAACAATAGCTGCTTATTTCCCCAAGTAAACAATCATATTCAATTCATTTTCTTACAATGAAATCCATTGGGGTTTTTTAAATTTTCATAGTAATTTTAGCATTAACATGCTTATCCAAAATGTAGCATCAAACTTAATATAGTATCTTCAAAAATAATAGGTTTTAAATGTGGTGTTATGTAATTGGAGATACCATTTCCATCCATAGTTTACGAATAACAAGTATTAATCAACACTCTCTTATTGCTGTCAATCTTCAGCATTAGTTTAGCAAAATTGGCACTTTATTAGCAACCCTCTCGAATTTTGTGTGTAACAATTGGAAGTAGTCGCATGTTCACTGTTTGCTACTAGAATCTCATTTGCAATTATGCTAAACATTAGACTGTAAAAGATCTAATCAAATTAACATAGCATATGCTCCAAAATATAGACCCTTTAGTGATTTGATTGCAGAGGTGGATATGGAGGTTAATTCTGATCTCTGGGATTTATACTGAGGAGTTTACTGCTGTGAGCAAATGACAACTAAGTCATAGCTGGTAAGTTACTATTAGGAAAATCCTCATAAAATAGTCTTTCAATATAACTTTTAGATACAGCTTTAGGATAAAGTACTCTGCTTCTATTTTATATCTATAATATGGAGTTAATACAAATTTTGTTGTTATCATGAAGCTAATATATAATTATTTGGTATTGGTAAATTACCAAAATGGTAAATTATTCATTTTCTTTAAAAAGAACAAGGTAAAAAACACTAGTATCAGTTCATATTGTCTGCTTTCTAATATATTATTGCATCTACTAGTTAATATTATATAATTTTGCAAATAGTTAATACTAATATCTAATAAATTTTCAAAATTAAAGACTGAAAAGAAGACAGGTTTTTTAAAGCAATTAACATATATAGTCACATCTAATCCTCAAATATTTCATAATGAGATCATTTTTCTCATTTTTATAGGTGAAGAAACAAAAGCATAGAATTTTTTAACACATATTTTCAAGATGATACAGCTAGTAAACTTAGAAATCAACTCTGACTGGTCCAACTCTAGAGTATTCATATTCTCTTCACTGAATAGGGTAAAAGAGTTTTGGAAGTTTCAAAAGAAGACACTAGATTTGGAATGGAATTTTGGCAACAAGATTTTCAGCTTCAGCTTTGAAGGTAACCAACTAGCTTCTGGAAACTCTTAAAGGTAAAAGGTATTTGGCCTTGCTAATGAAACAATGATATTAAACTTTTTGAACAAAATGGCATGATGGTAACCATAAAGGAGCATTCTAAACCTGGCTAATAACATTTTAAGATGATGTGAATAAAATCAAAAAACAAAAAAAAAATCCAGTTTATGTAAAGTTATATGGTGTAAATCTACCATACCACCTCCTGCTTATAAACATTTGCACTTAAACTACTATGTAAGTGCATTATTATTTACATTTACTACTTAAACTATTGCCCAGTTAAATAAAGGCTAGAACTTCTTGCTTCTATGGGCTGGTTTATTCTGAGTACTTTCTAGAAATAGTGTCATAAAATATGTGGCACTTATATGTGCTTATATTTGTGCATGCATATGCATGTACATAAGTTCACTCACACATGTGTACATGTGCATGAGGAAGTCAGAGAACAAAGCACTGTTAAGGTCAATGAATCATCAGCTTGATATACACTTGTGTACTATGTCAGACTGAAAGAAAGAAAAGTGCTACATTTTCTACCTACAATTACAAAATTGTAGGAGGAGTTAAGTGGGAGGAGTTAGGAGAGGAAGCGTAAGGAAGAGAGGAAGAAATGGAAGAGGAGGAGGTAGGAGACAGGAGAGGAGAATGAGAGAGAGGAGATGGAGGTGGATGTTCATGTGTCTGTAGCAGTCAAGGTAGTTGGTATATCTAGGTTGGGTATTGGGTTACACTTCTGATTGTATGGGTATCTTGTTACTGATCATTACCAAATATATAAGCCTTGATTAATCTTTAAGCACTAGAGTCTCATCTTTCTACTGAGCCCACATGGATGGCAGGAGGGTCTACGCAATGCCCAGCCTTGCAGAGACAGCATGTGAGATTGAGCCATCTCCCATGCTGATGTCTTGTGGGTGGCAGGGCTGGTGTTTCTAGTTGGCCATTTCTAGTTGCAGCATGCACATGGCCTCTGGCCAAGAAACATGGAGGCTGGGCTAGGCAAAGCTGCTGCAACTTAGATAGTTGGCATGGCCGGAGGCCACATTAAATAATTAACACAACACACAATAAAGACACAGTACAGACAGAATTGTAGATCATCTTTGTGAGTTTCCTTCATGAGGAGTTCTACAAGACAGGTACCCTACTAGGTACTGGAAACCTAGCTAACTACTCAGTAGTTGTGAAGCCATGTTTATGGGAGAAGAACTGCAATCACTAATTTACTAAACTAGCAAAATCTCTAATAATCTATTAGCATTTCCCCTTTACCCATAATTAATTATAGCCCTCATTCCTGATCACTATTTTTTGTTTATATTTAATTTTTTTCAAGGCAGAATTTATCATGTAGTCATGGCTGTCCTGGAACTCTCTTTGTAGACCAGGCTGGCCTTGAAATTACAGAGACCTGCCTGCTTCTGCCTCCTGAGTGCTGGGCTTAAAGGCTTGCACCACCACACCTAGTTCTGATCACTAGGGTTTATAAATGCTTTAGGACTGTTCTGACTTCTGCAATTCATTTTATGCATATAGTAATATATATGATGCAGTCTACATTTTGCCTGAGCTAATGGGACTCTGTTTAGTTTTCTTTGATTTATTTCTCTTCTTTCCAGATTAGATAAATTCTATATATCTATATATCTGTGTTTAACTGATTATTTTTCATCATCATCAATGTTTTTTGAATCTATTTGGTGAGTACTTTATTGTAATTATTTGCCTTTTAGTCATAGAATTTTCAGCTACTTCTTATCATAAGTTTTACATTCTTCTGCAAAACATGGTCATTTTGTCATTTTTCCATTGATTACATACTAGCCATTGTTTTAAATACTTGTTTGTTAATTGCCGGGTTTGAGATATTCAAACATAGTTAAGCTGACTATTTTTGCTCTGTTGATTGAGATTGTTTCAACATTTATTGTAGCGGTTTGAATAAGACTGACGTCCATCTGCTCATATATGTGAATGAACACTTGGCCTCCAGTTATGCAATTGTTTGGGAAGGATTAGAAGATATGACCTTGCTAGAGAAGGTATGTCACTGGGAGTGGGCTTTCATGTTTCAAAGGACTTGTGTCATTTGCAGTGTGTCTGTGTCTGTGTGTGTGTGTGTTTCTGCATCCAACTTACAGATCAAATGTGAGCTGTCAGCTGTAGCTACCCCCATGCTTTTGGTAGCCATCATGTGCTTTAGGGCTCTGAAACCATAAACCCCAAATTAAATATTCTCTTTCATAAGTTGCTTTGATCATGGTACATTATTACAGCAGAAAGTGTTGTAATGTTGTGGAAAGATTATAGAATACAATATCAAATGGTAACTCTGAACAGAAAACAAGAATTAAAGTTATTAATACTAATTTCATGCAAAGAGAGGAATAACTTTCTATTTACCTAATTTTCTATAATCAATGTCTGTTAAAGTGTCACCATGAAAAACAGTATCCATTAACATACAGAGGAGATTATTTCTCTAAAACATAAAATATTGAATGTAAATATACAAGGTTACCTTTGTGTTTTGTGATTATGAATTAATTTTCAATGATTTATATTTATCCATTCTGTATATTAAAGTCATATTGCATTTTTATTAAAATGTCAATTACAAGTTTTAAATGAAAATTTTCTTGTTTCACTTTTCTTATTTTCACATTCCTTTTCATATTTATATCATATCCATATAGATGTATAAATGGTCAGTTTGCTAAATATTAAAAACATCCAGTTTCCAAGGAATGCTAGGTTTTTTTCAAGCTATCAACATTCACATATAGTATTACAAATTAAAGGCCTGACATCTATCTGACATAATAATTTATCTTCACTCCCATGTTCAAAAGAAAATACAGAGGTTCAAATATTTGCCAAAGGTCACATAGCAAGAAGGTATCAGAATGTGGCAGAAGACAGGTGTCCTTATTTCTCACCGGATGCTATTTTTACTACATGCATTCTACCACAAAGAGTATCAAACTGATCATACTATTTCTTTATCAGCCAACCTATGTAAACTCACATGAATTCAAAGTCTTTCCATCAATTAAATGTAATATCCATTTTATTTATTTAACTGTACTCAAAAGCCATGTGCAGGAAAGAGGCACTCAGATGAAATAACAGGAGGAAGCAGTAGAATTTTGTGACATATGGCATGCTTGCTGGTGAAATCAAAGGTATGTTTCATGCCAGCTTTTTGTCTGCAAAGTGTCTTTCATTTCACTAAGAGGTATACCCCATGCCAAGAAACTCACAACCTCATAGCCTTTCCTTTTGAAGCTCAAACCCATGAGAGGATGGACTTGGCATGACTTGATGGAACATTGAATGCAATATGTTTGACCCATTTGTGGGTACAAACTATCCATATTATCCACTGTACAGAATGACTGTGAATTGTCATCTAGGTTCCTATCAGATAAGTCTTCAGTTTACCCATGTCAATAGAATATGCTTTTTTAAATGGAACTCAGTAAATTAAAACAACCCAGGAAAAGAAAAGATAAAAGAGGAAGCAATCATATGCACTAAAAGCATGGGTAAGCAGAAATTTGACTTTTTGTACAATAGTATCATTGCCTCTAGGGATGAAAACTGTACAAATGGCTGCTAGTTTAGGCCAAAAAATTAACTCTTTGCAACTGAGTCTAACCACTTATAAACCAGGGAAAGTGGTTTCTGATGAACAGGGGATGAAGACATTTTTGAAGAAATTATTTTCATAGAATTTTTAAGAAAAAAATCACTTTAATATTATTACTACAGTCCTTCAACAGAAACTCTCAATTAGGAATAAAGAGACTCATATTTAAGGAGGGAGTGTGCTGACTAAATATTTCTCAGAAATCTATCTGTCTTTTGGATGACTTGGTCTACCCACATGCTATGGTCATTTTTCTTTTTATTTAGTAAATCTTATCTCAGGTGTTAATACTCCTTCTCAAAGTCCACTCTAACACAGATATCCAAGGGAAGAGTATGAGCCCTTAAACTATTCTACAATCAAAGAAGTACCAGTGCATACCAGAAAACTTTTGTATGGGAGAAAGAGGTATCTCCTACTAATAAATACTCTATCATCTCTATACATATAACTGCTCCATGTACCCTCTCTCTCTCTCTCTCTCTCTCTCTCCATATATATATATGTGTGTGTGTGTGTGCGCGCGCGCGCGTGTGTGTGTGTGTGTGTGTGTGTGTGTGTGTGTGTGTGTGCAAGTGAGTATATAGGTACATATGTCCCTTGACATGTGTATAGAGGTCAGGTCAGGAGAGACAAACTTAGGTGTTGGTCTGTGCTTAGGTTACCTCTTGTTGGAGACCCGGTCTCTAGTCATTAGCAGCTGCATTTACCATGCTAGTGGTCCTATGAGATTCTCTCTCCCTCTAATGTTGGTATAGAAACAGTGGGGTCAAGTAGTCATGCTACTGTAAGACATGAGTTCTAGAAATCTCAACTCAGGTTAACATGCTTGTATGACTTACCCAGTGAACTCTATCCTCAATTACTGTTTCCATATTTATAAAATTAAAACAGGAGCTTAATCACAGTGTCGATGTGAAAATTGACTAAAACATAATTCAAACATATTTTATTACTAACAGAAAATATGTATACCATAAAGGTGTTAACAATGGAAGATTCTTAAGTGGAATAATAAGTTACAATACTACTGAAATTTTGCTAATTTTTCTTATTGTATTTTTAAGAATGAAAACTTTTTAAGAGTATAGTGAAAAATAAAGAATGCATAGTATGTAAAACAATTTATACAAACCTCCTAGTCTAATGTGATTTGTTGAATAATTACTCACTGTCTCATTGTTGGTCCCTATGGTTTCCATTAATATCAACATGAAGATAACATTCATGAATAGCAAAATGATTTGTTTGATCCAGGAACTAACCCAAACTTGATCAACACATACTTAGGTCTGTTATCAATAAAAACAAACAAAAACCTCTTTGACCAAAAACAAGTGAATTCAAGAAGTGATAGGCATATTTGAAGGACATACATATAATCATCCCAAGAAAAGAAATATTCAGTAATAAAACTTAAGGCCATTGATTTGAAAGCAGGCAAGAGGATAGGTTTGGAGGGAGGTACTGGAATCAAGAAATTACATTATAATCTCAAAAGAAGAAAAAGTAGTTTTAAAAAGTTAAATAACAATTTTCTTCTTCAAAAAAATTGAAATTTGTCGTAGAATATTGCCACGACACTGTGGAAACCTTTTTCTAAATTGGATATTTTATTTATTTACATTTCAGATGCTTTCCCCATTTCCCCTCCCTAGAAAACCCCTATCCCATCCCCCTCCTCCTTTTTGCTTTTATACCATTTTAATTACATGCAAATATTTAGGTCAGTTCTAGGTTGAGGGTCTACCAATACAATAGATGCAAATAGTCAAGGAACAAGCAAGACAATAAACACAAATAGTCAAAGAACAAGCAAGGCAATAAACAAAAACACACACTCCCGTGATCACCATTTCTAAGAGTTTACCAGATTAAAATATCTGAGCCTACTTCCCTGTGGAAAACTTTTTAGAACTCAATTATTGTTAAATTTCAAACTAGGCACAACTGCTAATGTACGTATTTAACATATCAAGGTTCTCCCAGCATCCTTAGGTCACTTCCTCTTACAGGGTGTGGCTGCCATACCCAGCCCCCTACCCTCTAGGCCAGGGGCTGGGCTGCCCTTCCCCCAGGACATCTTCCTTATATAATCCAGCCATTTTGATTACCTTTTGTACCTTTGGCCCTGGCTGCAGAGCCTGGCTCCCTTCACTTATCTCTCCTCCTCTTTGTTCCCCTCCCTCTAGGGGTCATAACTGCTCTGGACTCTCCCAGATATCCTGCCTCTGGACACTCTACTGTTTATCTACAATAAAACTTTCTCCTCTGCCATACATAACCAGGAGTACACTTCCTTTACTTTTTATTTGTTTTTTTTTCATTGAACTACATTTTTCACAAACATGCACATACATGTGTTTGTTTATACACACAGACATACTCATTTTTTTAAAAATACTTCAGGATGCTAGTGGCTTCATCCTTGATGTGTTTATAAAAAGATAAAGACAGCCAGGCAGTGCTGGCGCACGCCTTTAATCCCAGCACTTGGGAGGCAGAGGCAGGCGGATCTCCGAGTTCAAGGCCAGCCTGGTCTACAGAGTGAGTTCCAGGACAGCCAGGGCGACACAGAGAAACCCTGTCTCGGAAAAAAAAAAAAAAAAGATAAAGAGAGTGGGTGTGTGGAGAGGTATGGGGGAGGGGGATGTCTCAGCAAGCCCAAGCCGAGGCATCTCTTCCCCCTGAGAGACAACTCACACACCTGTATAGCATAGAATAGAGTTTATTCAGGGCATGGGGAGGGGAGACGGGAGGGTAGTAAAGGCAGAGAGAGAAAGAGCAGAGTAGAGGAGTAGAGGCCAGCCATGACCACATGGAGAGAGGGAGAAGGAGGAGGGGCGAGGGTACAGAGAGAAGCTAGAGGCAAGAGATCAGGAGAGAAAGAGGAGAGGGCAAGCAGCTTTTATAGTGGGCCAGGCCTACCTGCCTACCTGGCTATTGCCAGGTAACTGTGGGGAGGAGCACACCTGGCTGTTGCCAGGTAACTGTGGAGGTAGAGTTTAGACAGAATACTAACACTCCTGATGCCAAACAATGTAAGATTCTACTGTAACACCTCCCAAAGATTCTAGTACATTACCTTCTCCTACCTTCTTCGATATTCATTCCTCTATCTTCACAGGTTACTTGATTTGCCTACATTTGTTCCTTTTTCTCAGGATTCCCAGATGTCTCCCAAGAACTTAATTAATTAAACTTAATTGCTGTAGAAGTCATCTGGTAATTCAGTATTTGACTAAAGACACTATCATTGGCTTGAAATTCTAGGCCCCATATTTGACTATTTAAGGGAGATATCTTGTGATTGGAGAATACTTTGAGTTCCTGAAGTAAAAATAATCCAAGAATTTATAGAACATCCTTTCTGGATTTAATATTCAGTGAGGACACCGATTTGTCTTTTTTTTTTTTTTCCGGGGCGGGGGAGTTGGAATGGTAGATTGGTTTTATTTTTGGTTATTTTATTTATTTACATTTCTTTTTTTTTTTTTTTTTTTTTGGTTTTTCGAGACAGGGTTTCTCTGTGTAGCTCGGGCTGTCCTGGAACTCACTCTGTAGACCAGGCTGGCCTCGAACTCAGAAATCCACCTGCCTCTGCCGCCCAAGTGCTGGGATCAAAGGCGTGCGCCACCACCGCCCGGCTATTTACATTTCAAATATTATTCCCCTTCTCAGTTTCCCCTCCGAAAACCCCCTATCCCTTCCCCACTCCACCCAGCTTCTATGAAGGAGCTCCCTCATCAGCCCACCCACTTCCACCTCACCTCACCACCCTAGCATTCCCCAATGTTGGGGCATCTAGTCTCCACAGGACCAAGGGACACCCCTCCCATTGATGCCAGATAAGGAAATTCTTTGCTATATAAGCAGCTGGAGCCATGGGTCCCTCCATGTGTACTCTTTGGTTGGTGGTTTATTCCCTGGAAGCTTTGGAGGGTCTGGTTGGTAGATATGTTGTTCTTCCTATGGGGTTACAAACCAGTTCAGTTCCTTCAGTCCTTCCCCTAACTCCTCCATTAGGGTTCCCATGCTCAGTCTGATGGTTGGCTGCAAGCATCTGCATCTGTATTGGTCAGGTTCTTGAAAAGCCTCTCAGGGACAGCCATACCAGGCTTCTGTCAGCAAGGGCTTCTTGGCATCAGCAATAGTATCTGGGTTTGGTGTCTGCAGATGGGATAGATCTCAAAGTGGGGCACTCTCTAGATGATTTTTCCTTCAGTCTCTGCTCACATCTTTGTCCCTACATTTCATTTTGACAGGAACAATTTTGTGTTAATATTTTTGAGATGGGCGGGTGGCCCCATCCCTTAACCAGGGCAATACCTATCCATTGGATATGGTCTTTACAGGTTCTCTCTCCCCTTTGTTGGGTATTTCAACTAATGCCATCCCCATTGGGTCCTGGGAGTCTTGTTTTCCTGGCATCTGGGACTTTCTAGTAGCTACGCCCTTCCCAGTTCCCCATCCCCCACTGCTACATACCTCCATTCAAATTCCTGACCTGATATGTGGTTTTATGGACACTAACAATGATAGTTTTCTTTCTTCCACAGCCTTAGAAAGAATAAATGTGACATAATTAGTATTTTGGACAACTGGATTAATATTGCCACATAGGTAAAGAATTTAGACTATCCTATGAAGATGATGGTTAATATCTTGAAATAAAATTCTTCTCATTTGATTCAGTGATGCAAGTCTAAGGCCCTTTGTGCCTCTACATATCCTTAGAAGTCCCAGAGAAGCTTCAGGCTTCAAGTTGCTGAAAGGGAATCAGTATTTCTGGGATTTTCATTTTCTTAGAGTCTTATTTGGTGTTTATTTCAAATACAAAGGTAAAGTTTCCCAAAGTAACTGGCTCTTATTTTTTCTTCCTTGACAAAGCATATAAAAAAACAGGCAACATTTCATGCTATGTTGTTTTCTCTTCAGGGGATCTGTATGATTTGGTCATTAAGTCATTATTGTAATTGATCTTTTCTTTCATTTCTTTTTGTTAATAAGAGATATTTCTAATGATGATCCCAAAGCACAGCATAAACTAGAAATTACTTCTAATGTTTCCAGAAAAGACCAATTTATTCATTGTAGATTATTAGTAAATATGCTTTACTTAATTTTCATTCTCTAGAATTGGTACAAAGGATGTTATTCGGTTAAGCAAGGAATACAACTATGAATAATACTACACTTAATTATTAAAAAGTTACCACCATCAAGACCTTGAACTTCAATAACCCTCTAAGGCAGCTGTAACTTCCTTTGAGGCATTGTTATCTCAAGGCAGTTACTCATGTGAAAGTCCTACTAACACTTGGGCGACATCTACTATCCTTAGCACTAGGTATTCAATTATATGTCTGAGGTATTCTAACATCAGAATATATATAGTGACAAATGTGGTATAAAGTGTAATATTTTTCACACTACTTATCACAGAAAATGAAGTGGGTATGGACTAAATTTTAACAATGTTTTCAGTATTTTGTATGTAGGCAGTGAACAATGAATAATATATACACTAATTAGGTATATTTGATATTTGAAGCAATATAAAGTTCCTAGTTAAAGGGAAAATCCTAAAGATATCAGACATGATCTCCTTATAATGTAATCAATATTTGGAAAGAAATCACTGAAGCAAAGAATAATGAGGTTGACAAGTCAATAACCTTGACAAAGTTATCAAAATCACCAATTATGTATTATTTTAAAACAAAATAAAAATTAAATGTGGTATGTCAAGTACATTATGATATGGTACCAGTTGTGTGGTATGTGTGGGTATGTGTATATGAGTGTGAGTGTGTGTGTGTGTATGTGTGTGTGTATGTTTATGTGGAGGACAGAGAAGAAGAGAGAATCTGATTGCTAAAAATTGTAATAAATAACTGATAGTCACAACATAAGTTACAAAAAACGGCATTGAAGCTAAAATATGAGAGAACATAAGGAAAAATATTCACTGTGATTTATTTGGAATGATAATAATAACAATAGCTCTACTCCAAATAAGATGTATCCTTAAAACATGAAGTACTTTGCCTCTTGGATTTACTTTCCCCATGACCTTAAGACCTTTCCGTATGTGAAAATGAAATATTAAGATGTGCAACTGCTTTGGCCCGACCAGGCACAATGTTATCATGGTGAATATATCTGAACTGTTCACACAAATCTTTCTGAGAATCATGGTCAAGGTGACATTTCTCCTCTTAGTAAACAAGTAAAATGGAATTGATACTCAATATAACACCTGACATTTATGTTAAAAAAAAATTGAAAAGACTCTTAACTATTTCAAGCATAGATGACTTTTACCTGGTCATACTAAACTCTCTTGGAGGCAATTTCTCATGACTATAATAAGAAACCATAGTGCTCAACATCTTTAGAAAAAAAATATTTTGAGGTTTGATGATTTAGTTCAGTTCAGTTTAGTTTTTTTTTTTTTTTTTTTTTTTTTTTTAACTAGAGCATGAACATAGGCCTTTATTGGTGGTGTATCTAATATAACAAATTAGAAATTCTTGACCTGGTATTACCGCTTTTCATTTCGTACAAGCTATTTACTTGTTACAGAATATGGCCTGGTAAGAGCTCAGTACACCTCACTGCTCTAATACTCTTTTAGTGCATCCTTTCCCTAGCTGTAGATTCCTTAAAAATATAAGGGTTTTGAGAGGCTTAACATTTTTTAATTTCTGCTACAATTTGCTTCACCTTTAGCATAGAAAAATTTCAGTATGCAAAACTTAATAATCCCAAAAGAAAAATACTAATAATCAGCTTGAGAAATTCTGGAACTATTTGCAGATGACAAAATCTCTTAGGTTAATCAAATTAAAAATAAATCATGTGGCTTTCCACTTTAATGATAGATTATAATTACATTTTTATGAATTAATTTTAATTAAATAGTACAAAATAAGGGTAAAACTAGATGTATTAAAATTCTCATCTCATCATTGAAAGAACTGAAAACTAGAAAAAATACATTGGGTCAAAATAAAGTTATTATAGGTTATTGATAATCACTTAATTTAATATCATGCCATGAAATAAAGTAGGAACAAAGAAAATTGTATTGAGACAGGCTGACTCCATGACAGATTTCAAATTGGTAGTCTAGGAGACTAGGCCTAAGAACTTGGCAAGTCCAGGCAAGTCAGTTATAAAACTCCAGGCTTCAGGCAACTAGTCAGAAACTAGAAAGTGCCCAGCCACCTAGCCTGAAGCAAGGACAGCATGTTTCCAGACCTCCCTGGTAACAGGTTCCATTCCTCATGCCCAGGGCCCAGGTAACGGAATGTCCCTAGAGATGAAATAAGATAAAGGCCACCAACCACCCCCTCACCCCCAGAATCCCCTAATGTGCTTTAAATCTAGCCTGTGAGCTCATTTGGTTTTCTGTCATAGTCATTATCTGACATTATCATTCATTTGTGATGATACATTCACCATTCTTCACAATCTCAAATTCCAATTCTCCAGTCTCATTCCCAGCCCCTTAGCAGATACCTTTCACAGGTCTGTCTTCCCTCTCTTCCTCCATTCCCTGTGGACTCTACAGATCTTACCAGACATGACTTTCTTCTTTCCTGCATAACCTTTCAACACCCTGGCCTAGCCCATCTCCATTCCTGCTTGTCAGCTCCCAATACCTAAAACCAAATTCTACCAGGGAACCTCAGTGACCATAGTTGGCAGGAACTCAGAATTACTCCCTGCAAGCAACCCATACTCACCACATGGACCTAAAATCCAGACAGTGTTACAGAAACCAATGACCAGTAAATCCACCCAGCAAAGACAAGATATCAGCCCCTAGAATGACCAATTATATCCAACCCAGATGCCTAGATAACAACATTAAATCATGATTAATGACAGTCAGGACAGTCTGACTCCACTTCAGTCTAGCAACCTTACACAAATGAAAATTAGTAAAACTGGACTGAAAAATGCAACATAGCTGAAGCATAAGAATTTCAAAACAGCTATTATGAATATGCTTAAGGATCTTAAAGAGGATTTCAAAAATTCTATCAATGAATTTTTTGAAAACACACACAAAATCCAGTGAAATGAAATATAGAAAACTGATCAAGACACAAAAGTATAAATAGAATGAATAAAGACCAAATGGAGGAAAAACTGGAAATTAAAAACTTAGAAATATGTCAGGAATATCAGAGGCAAGATTTACCAAGGAAATATAAAAGATAAAAGAGAGAATATCAGATATTGAAGACAAAATAAAAGAAATGGATATAATAGTTAAAGAGAATGTTAAATCTCTATCTCTATCTATCTCTATCTCTATCCCTCTATATATCTACATCTATATCTATATATGTGTGTCTATCTATCTATCTATCTATCTAGGCAGAAAATATCTTGGAAATCTGGGTGTGAAGGTTTGAATATGCTCAGTCCTGGGAGTAGCGCTATTAGAAGGTGTGGCCCTGTTGGAATGGGTGTGGCTTTGTTGGAGTAGCTGTATCACTGTGGGCGTGGCCTTTAAGACCCTCATCCTACCTGGAAGCCAGTCTTCTCTAGAGGCCTTCAGATGAAGATGTAGAACTCTCAGCTTCTCCCGCACCATGCCTGCCTGGATGCTGCCATGTTCCTTTATGATAATGGACTGAGCCTCTGAACCTGTAAGCCAGCCCCAATTAAATGTTGTCCTTATAAGAACTGTCTTGGTCATGGTGTCTGTTCACAGTAGTAAAACCCTAACTAAGGCAGAAGTTGGTCCCAGGGACTGGGGTACTGCTGTGATAGGCCTGACCATGCTTTGTTTGGAAGAATGTGGATTTGGGGACTTTGGATTTAGAAAGCTGTGGAATGCTTTAAGTCAGGCTTATGGGCCATCCTAGTAGGAATATGGAAGACTTTGTTACTGAGAGTGATTTGAATTGTTCAGACCTGGCCCAAGAGGTTTCAGTGAGAACAACTCCAATATGTGGCCTAGGGACTGTTTTTGTGATATTTTTGGTGAAGAATGTGACTACTTCTTGCCCTTGTCTGAAGAGTGTGCCTGAGGCTAAGATAAAGAGACTCAGATTAATTGCATTGACAAAGGAAGTCTCAGAAATGCCCATCAGAGACGTTGTTCTCTGATGAAGTCTCTTGAAAAGCATTTTAAACAAGCATAGCAAACTGAGAAAGGGAAAATATAAAATATATGGTTCAAGTATTAAAGGAGCACCAGGAAGTGAAATGGAGCTGAATCTTGTGTTCAAGGATATTAAATTGAATTAATTGAGTAGAGACGTTGGGGCAAGATCCCACCCAGCTAAACTGAGGTCCAGGCATGTTAGTACAAGTTTTTTATCCCAGGAGACAAAGACATGCAGTTCTCTTGAGTTCAAGGTCAGCCTAGGACAGAGCAGGTTCTGGGTGAAGAAAAGCTTAAGTATAGGCATGGTAGTACACACCTTTAATCACAGCATCCAGGAGAAAAAGCCATGCAGATCTCTGAGCTCAAAGTCAGTCTAAGAGCAAGTTCTAGGATAGTCAAGTTTAGGCAGGGAAGCACTTGGAAAACAAAAACGCTGGTGATAGTGTAATAGAACAAGGATGGGGTCATGTTCTAACCACAGTAAGCAACAGAACTCAGCGGCTTTGGCCATGTGTCTCTGGCTTTAGAGTTAAGAATAGAAGGGACTACTGGGACAATTAATGCTGACTAGCTGGAGTTAATAAATTAGTGGTGATTAAGAAGAGACCAACATCACTGAGGTGAAATATGGAAAGTGTTTTCTGAGAGCACAAAAAAGCTTTGTTCCAGAGATAGCAAATGTTGTACCTTGTGCTGCAGCTGTACTTGGGAATGTATAAGACTGACCCAAGTGGTACTGGTTTTGAAGGCATGAAGAGGTCATGAAGAGCAGCTGAGGCTTGGCACTGTGAGAGGCCAGGAAAGGCCATTGGTGAAGGTGCAGCCTCAGTTGTAGTTAATGGCCCAGGACTGAAGGGGTCATGCAAAGGAATTGAGGCTTAGCACCATGAAGAGAGCCTAGGACAGGCTATTTGTGAAGTCTAGTTGCAGCAGAAGACCCCAGTGTATTGGAGATGCCAGTACCATAGGATGATCACCAAGAACAGCAGCGGCAGTGGAGTGGATCAACCTGAGCTTAGAGTACTATAGAGGGCAGAGCTGAAGAAGTGACACCAGCTCTTTGGAGGAGCCCAGAAGATCATGTATGGATTTCAGACATCAAAAGAAGAAATTGTAATACTGAAGTTGCCTCGAGACCTCACGATGTTCGAGATGCCAGAGCTGTGGGCTATCTGCTGAGGAAAGCTGCTAACAGGGAGTGGAACAAGCCCAAGGAGAAAGAAGTTTGTCGCTGTCAACAAAGATTAAAATGGAATTCTAGACCTAAAGACAGCTTTGAGGATACAGGAAACATTTATGTATTAATGTTTCCTGTTTCTACTCTTCCTTTCACAGCTTCTGATGCATACTTGTTGAATAAATAGCCATCTTAAGCATTCCCACTATGTCAGTCAATCATTTGTCAGCTCTCTATAGATTTTGTGACAGATAACATCATGTAATAACTTCAAATTGTTTCATTGACCTAAAAAGCATATCACTTGTGACCCATGAACATGTCTCAGAAAGTTGAGCTTACTGAAACATTTAAAAAACTCAATAATATATTTATTGTAGCTGTCTAAAGAAAGAATTGACCAAAATGGTTTTCACTGTGCTAAGTTAAATTTAGTTCTGCATGATACACAGGTATAAAATGAAATATTTTCAGTCTTTTCAAGAGATGCCCCATTATTTTCTCCATTTGCCAGCTACAAGAGAAAAATTATATTCCATATTGTATAATGTAGGCATCTCAAATAAAAATTTCATATATGTAGATTTGGATTCATTTTATCTGCAAAAAAATGTTAATTCAAATCCTAGCTAATTAATCTAATTTCACAGTAGCATGCATCTTATTAGGCTTAAATATTTGCCTTTGCCCAAGAGGGCTTGAGGTTTTGCTCCAAAGAATCAACAAATCTAATACAAAGCTAGGGAAAGATCACAACTGATATAACACATACAGGGAGTCTCTTGAGATTTCCATATTACCACCTTTTCCCACAGCACATCCCAGATTAGCACTTTCTTACCCTCAAGTTTCATTTTCTTTTGCCTGAAGGAATTACATCTACAATTGCTCCATTAAAATGCAAATGAGTTATGTAGGTGTGATGACACATTAACATACAGTAATTATTTACTGCTATCATCCTATATCAGGATTAATTTATCAATTGTCCAGCAGAAATAAGGCCCGGAGGTTGTCTAATATAGCAAAATACAATTTATGGTGGCAGTGGCTAGGAATGAGCTCACACATTCATGACTAGATGGCACACTATGACTGGAGACTTGCAGCAGCCTTTACTCCTTCAACCAGCAGCAAACTTTCTGAATGTCTGAGTGTCTTTCATACTGCAGGCACTGTTAGTCATGAAGGGTAAGGGCAAGCCAATTAAATTTTAACTTTGCTTATAGACATAGAGAAATTTTAGTAATGCACACATACACACACACACAGAGCGAGAGAGACAGAGAGAGCACTCATAATCACATAACTCAAATTTCCTATCTATAAAATGTAAAAAAAATGAATATACCTTCTCTTTGGAATTTATAAGCACTAATGTTATGTAAATGTGAATTCATAAGCACTAATGCATGTAAAGTGTCAGACATTGCTTTATAATAAAATTTATTACAGAGCTAGGTCTGATATTGACTCCTAGAATAAATATTGCTTCTGACTTTGTTTTATGCATGTTTAACCTGGATATTAGGTTTTTAGCTTACTGTTTACTTTCCTAAGAAGAATTATATCCTTTATTTATACTGCCAAGACCTTACATTTCCATGGCTTCTAAATTTTGGTCACTTTTCCTGTGATCTTTGTCATGTCTGGATATAAAATATCTCTCATACCATATCAAAAGTTTGTCCTCAGCTAGTGGATCTATTGAGAGGTGATTGCATCATGAGGTTAACCCTGTTTACTAAAGAATTAATAGTCAAAAGGTATATCACTTAGTTGGGGGAAGGTCATCACTGAGGAAGTATCATTTCAAACCCAGTCTCTGTGGTTCCTGGCTAGGTTGAGTTTTGTTGCTCTTGTTGTTGTTGTTTGTTTGTTTCCTGTCCTGTGGTTTTTACATTCTGTTTCTACCTTGCCAACAAGCAATGGAGCCAGAGTAATACTGAAACTATGAACCAAAGTAAATCTTCCCTCTTTTCCAAATGACTTTCTTGGAGATTCTGTCAAAGGAATGGAAGGTGACTAACATATGAGCCTCTTTTCCTGGCTATGTTCCAGTCATATTGTGTAGGGCTAGTAACTTTGGTCCAGTGATACAAATCAAACTTTTTCTCTTTAATGGAACAAACAATATTTGGCTAGTCTTCTGTTTATGTTCACTTATGCAGTAATGTTTAATACCAAATAATAATCATATTGCATAGGAAAGAATCTCTTATTACATAAATCATGGAAATGCCAATTCATCTACCTCAATTTGAAGAATTTCATGAAAAATATATTTGGCTTTAGGCTTTGCTTTTATATATTCATGCATAACAAGCTGTAAAGAAAAAGAATGAACTAGTATTTCATTAAGATTAATTATGGGTATGCTTGGTTGAAATTTTTACTTTTTTGAGGTTGTCAATAATTCATTCAGTTGCCATAGTCCACGGAATGAGAAGCCTCATTTTTCATGCTTATTACATAAGTAATATTCAGATACTGTTAACCCTTTATCATCCTTCTTAATATTAAAATTCTGAAAATCATTTATCAAAAGCAACATGCTATTCAAAACCTACAAAAGGTTAGCTATGAGCATATATTATGGATGATTCAAACCTTACTTACACGTAATCATTATTTAAGAAGGGAATGTAGACAAAACATGTGCTACTTAAAGATGAGAGAAAGCTATTTTCGAAAAATACTGGTTAGCAAGGCCAAAGACAAATAAAAATTAAGTATAGTGAGCACACAAATTTGAGACTAAATATCGTCAAAAAATAAAACTTACAGTAAATAGAGTAGACTATATTATATTTTATTATACAGTTTTATTTCTGTATGTTCACTACTCATGGTTGACACCTCAAGACAACATTAGTGCAATATCCATGGTGGAACAGGAAAGAAAATCCCCCTAACTTCTATTCAGAAGCAAGTGCCTTCTGGAGTAGTTCAGCATTTATATTATATATGGGGAGTTATGTATAATTATATACATATATATTTTAGTCTACTGTGCTTGGTTAACTTTAGTGATTTAATTTAATAACTCATGATAAAATCAATTACTTATGTAGCTGATCATTTCATGTAATTGACCAAACTAATTGACAAGTTTGTATTGACATGGTTTAAAGATTGTCATACTTGATAATTTAGGCTCAATGGTTTAATACAGCTATAATATCTGAAGGTAGTAGTTACAACTGAGGCTCCACATGCCCCAAAGGAAACATTCTCTGTGGCTTTTTTCACATAAAGTTCTCAAATTTCCAATACGAGTTACTTTTATGATTCACCACCCTTATCTGAAAGTTTTAGAAATTAATGAGTCGAAAATTTTATAATAGTCCCAAACAAACAAATATAACAAAAATTATCACATCTACATTGTCTTCCTGCATCCAGAACCCACCAAAACAAATAATCATTTTTCTCTGGTCTTCTGTATTTCAAGGTATGTCAGATTATCTACTTCCTTAAGCTTCAAATATATGAGTTAGTACTGACAGTTCCCTTTTTCATTACCACCCTAGATTTAGTCTAAACCCTTCTAATTTTACATCTTTCTTATTGACTGTTCCACTTCTTTATTGCTACCTTCCTATACCCCACGAACACTGTCAGCCTCCTGGCCAAGACCCACTCCTTGTCTTCTATCTGATTCCTACCCTTTTTCTCCAGGCACTTTCTTATTGACTCTTCACAACATTGTCAGAGGAATCTTTTCTGGATGCAAATCTTGACACTTTATCTCCCTGACCAAATCTTTTCAAAGGCATCCTATTAGATTTTAAGGGTACCACAAAAAAATCTCTAATATGACCTAAAAGTCCTATACAACTGTGTAAGTTACTTTCTTGCTGTGAAAATTACCTAACAAAACAAATTAAGGAAGACACGGTTGGTATATTTTGGGTCATAGTTTGAAAGTGGGAAGTTACTGAGGTAGATACTTTAGACACGTGTTCACATCACATCAGTACTCAGGAAGCAGAGTGATACTATTTGTTCCATGACTTTTTTTTTTATCTACTTTGACCTGCTTTCTGTCTTTAAGGTTAGCATGTTCTTTAATACCATAGACATTTTGTATGCATTTCCTATCTCTGGAATGTTGTGATCTGTCTTTTCTTAATTGCAGCCACAAAGCTAGTAAATTCTTATTTCCTCAGAGAATTGTATTCTGACTTCTCTGTATTGAACAAATTCTGCTATTACATATTTACATATAAAACTACATCTTCCCCTGTTCAGATTCATCACAGTGCAATACTGCCATAATGTATACACCCTTCTTTGTCACAAGACTGTATGTTCCATTACGTCAGGTACCCATACATTTGATTTTATACTGCTTTCAATTCTCAACCCTATGCATTACCTATATGCCAATAATATAATTGTTTAATAAATGAATAGATGGACTTTCAGAGGCTCACATAGCCAGCATTCATGGTTCTTGAGCCTAGTACAGAACTCTTCATGGCACAATGCTGCTTCGATTTAGGCAAACAGCACAAGATTGGAACATTTAGCAGTTTGGGAGCAGTTTGAGACTTACAAATGAACCTTCTAACCGTCTGCCAGGTGCTATACATACACATGACATTTTCATCAAAGAAAATGTATGAATGCATCAATACCCCAGTTCCACTATTAGGACAATAAATCACATGCATTAAAGAAGCCACATGTAAAAGTTTGGCATCATCACAGTAGTATGCATGTCAATTTTCAAGAGAAGTATATTTGAACATTAATAAGAAAGAAAAAATAAATCGTAGTGTTGCATTTTTAAAGTCCTTTAGAAAAAACATTTTAGTTGGCTGAGTTGAATTTCAGGATTTCATTTTAAAAAAGATACTTAATGTTTCTAGGGACCTATCAGAGATATCTATCTATAGGCAAAATTGTTGCTTATTTTTGATGAATGAAATAACCATAAAGAGCCTTTTTGTTCCTTGATAAACAAGATTAGATGTGTTCATTTTTATACTTTAGAAGCTAAGTGTAATAATAAGAAATATAGAATGCTTTTTCCAGAAGAGCTACTTCTAGAAGATTTTTATTTTAAACTAGTAAGTGGGATTTTAATGTTGAGAATTGTGCATAGTATTTAAAAAATGCAAGTTATAATCCTGAAGTGCTACAATCAGTAAATAGTTGCTGGCATCTTTCAAAGTCTTTAATCCTTCTTCATATTAACTTTCTGACCTAGCTTTTGTCAAAATACTCTTAAGTCCCTGAACATATTCTCATGGCATAAAACTACTATTTCTTGAAGTTGTATGCTAGAAACAAACCACACAGATATTGTTGGGTTCCAAGTAAATCATTGGAAAGCATGTGTCTAATACAGCACTCCCAAAATAGATACTAGAATTGAAAGTCCAATTTTATTTTCTGAATTTCAGGATTAGAAATCCAACAACCATTTACAAACCAATTTTATATCAAATCACAAAGGGATTTACTGATTTTAGTACAACTAAAAGGCAAATAAGCCAACACATACTTTTTCTCTCTCAGAATAATATAATTCTAATTTCAATAGAAATTCAAATTTATATGTCATCTATATTAACTCAGGTAGGCAATAAGTTTATTATCATTGAGGAAACAATATCAAAGTTACAGCAGGCTAATCAATCCTTTCATTAAAGATCAATAACTTCTGTTTATAAACTTAAAGCACTATGCTGAGAACCATGAAGGATATATTTCTACAATAGGATGTAGTCTTTGTCCATTTTATCATAAAAATCTTGTTGAAACAATCTAGCCAAGGTAAACATTTGCCAACTTGCACCATAATCAAAGAAGGCTTTTAAAAATGGGTAGAGAGTTGAGCTTGACTAAAGTACAGAAAATAAGGTTGATGAGAAAGAAAAATAGATCTGATTTATGAAGCCACTGTCATATATTGAAAATGTGCTTGGGAATTTATGAGATGATAAGGCAAATTTAGGATCATTTATAAAAGGCGTAAATGTAAAAATATATTGGAATTTAAGCCTCTGATGATTGAAACTGTTCTGGAACTCATCAAAACCACAACTTCAACCCCCTACAAGAACCTCTAATTTCAACTCTACAAAATGAATGAGCTAAATAAAGGATCAAGATACGATAAGCATACTTAATTAAAGGAAGAGGGCCTTTTAATTTTAGGCTGTAGCAACTAGATGTTCAATTACAGAAATGAAATCCAGTGGTGAAAACATAAACCACAGGACACTGAAACCCATGTTAAATAAGTTTCCTCCTAAATCTCATGTTATAATAAAATGTCAGATGTCAACAAATATAGATGTACTTAGCTATTTGTTTGTTTCATGACTTTTGTGTAATGAAAAAAACTCTCAAAACACAACATCATTTTGGAGAGACAAAAGCTCTAAGGTTAATGTGCTTTAGTCCTACTGGGTTGTTCTTCATAAATGTTGCCATTAATTTAGGTCCAACAAATGATAAGAACATTTTTAGTATGCTGTCTATGTCAAGTGCCAAGGATTCTCATTCCTGGATATATGTGCTTCTGTGAAGCAATGGCTCTGGACACCAAAAGGGAGACTCAGGAGAAAACATATGGGGCTGTAATTTTCTACTTTATATCTGACTGTTGCCTTGTCCTGTTTTTAACACAGATATCCAACACCAGGTAAACAAGAACACAGACCAGATAGCTCAGAGACCTAGGGTAAAACCAAACCTATCTAAATTTTTAAAGATGTAGGAATAAAATGATTTCTAATATATTCTGCTATACTCATATATCAGCACCTTGCTTGGCCATCATCAGAGAAGCTTCCTACTGAAGCAGATGGGACAGACACAGAGACCCACAGTCAGACAATACACATACACACAGAGTCCTTCAAATACATAGTTCCAAATGGGATGTCTATATCAAATTCCTCCTCTCAGGCCTCAGGGCACCCTGCACAAAAGGAGATTGAAAGAGTGGTAGGAGCCAGAGAAGAGGCAACACAACGGAAGGAGGGCCTTCTAAATATAACATGACTGATACTTAAATGCACTCACATAGACTGTGGCAGCCTTCACAGGGTCTGCACCAGTCTAAGGCAGATGGAGATCCAGCACTGAGAGGGGAAGCGGATCTCTTAATACTCTATCCCTAACTCAGAAGTTTTCTCTTGTGGGGAGGGGGGAGAGGAATTAGTTTTCCCCAATGGAGTCTCATTGGGTATACAAATCACTCTTAAGTGCAGGCCCTAGGCCTAGTGAACTCAGTTATGGTTTGTCAGGGTATTTTTTTTTTTAACCTTACAGGTCTTTTGCTTATATGTTATTGTTTTTGATTTGTGTTTCTTAGGGTATTTCTGAGTGCGCGGATATATTTGTCTCTGTCTGTATGTATTTCTTGTGCCTTTTATTTGGTTCTTCCCCCCCCCCCCCAGTTGTTGTTTGCTTGTTTTGGCTTATTCCAGTTTGTTTGTTTGTTTTAGATGCCTGTTGGTTTTCTGATGAGAGAGATAGAAAGAAGAATGCAGATTTGGATGGTTGAGAGATCGATCTGGAGAATCTGGGAGGAGCTGGGTGATGAAAAACTGTAGATCAGAATACGTCACATGAAAAAAATCAATTTTCAATAAAAAATAAAATTAAATTATAAAATAAGAAAAGTATACTTAGAAATGCATAAAGTTGATCTAGCAAAAACGTGTCTGTAGTCACTGAATTATAAGGATGGAGTCTAAAACAAGAAATTCAGCATAGGCATTGAGAAAAGATATTACACACGAACAGACATTTCCAAGGAACTAAAGAGAGCAGTAAGAACAGTTATGCAGGGTGCATACCAACAAAGTTAAGCATGTATGAAAAAGCCATAAGGAAACCTGCTTCTATGTATATCGGTATATAAATTAGTTTGCATAGCATCCTTGAGATAGGATATAATCATTTGATTTATGAGAAAAGTGAAGCATAAAGAAAGCATTGAAAGGTAATTTATGTACTGTGCATAGATGCTTTACTGAAGCATGAGTTTACATTCTGGTTGAAATAGTAAGACTTACACATGCAGCTCAACATATTCCTCCTGTTAATATACTAATAATGGGTTTAATGAAACGACATAGCAGACTTTATTCAAAGAGTAGCCCCTTGTCCCAGATTCTCCCCATCTTCTGACCATCCAAATCTACATTCTTCCTTTCTCTCTCTCTCTAATCAGAAAACAAACAGGCATCTAAGATGAACACACAAACCTGAATAAGCCAAAACAAACAGACAACATCAAAACAATTTCAAAGGCACAAGAAACACAGACAGAGACACATGTATCTGCATAAAAATATTTAAAAGAAATATCTTTTAAAGTAGCCCCCATAGACAACCACAAATTTATTATACTGATGAAGATATTTCCAGAACCCTTAAGTAATTGTTTTTTAAACGAGAAACACATCTTTATCCTAGTCAACAGTAGGAAATGTTTCCTCTATGTTGATTTTAAATGTTATAATGGCAGACACAAAGTTGCGGTTGAGTTGGTCAACTGGAGTTAGTGATCATACTGGAAAATGTCATTTGAGATCAAAAGCACAAAGTGATATGAAGAAATGAGATGGAAAGTTTCTTTTGAAAGCACGTCCTTCTGCCCACCAAATTCTAAAGCTATGTCAAGATCATTCGTTCAGTTTAATTAAAGCATGGCTGTGAGAAAACATGTAATTTCTATTACCTTGGGTTCTAGTATGTGTTTATATCAGTAATATATATATATATATATATAATATTATATATATATATATATATTTTTTTTTTTTTTTGGTTTTTTCAAGACAGGGTTTCTCTGTGTAGCCCTGGCTGTCCTGGAACTCACTCTGTAGACCAGGCTGGCCTCAAACTCAGAAATCCGCTGGCCTCTGCCTCCCAAGTGCTGGGATTAAAGGCATGTGCCACCATCACCTGGCATTCGTTTTTATCCATTTTTTATGTTTATATTCAAATATAAATGCTTATACAAAAGCCTAAAGGCTACATATTTTAAATTACATGTTTTATATAAGGCAATTAGATGATAATCTCATGCCTATTCATGTGTGTGGAGATCAGCATGGATGAAGTTGGGGGACAACAAAAGGAGGGGAGAAGTGCGCTCAAAGAACAAATTAAAGTCAAACACTATTATGAAGGGCAGAGTCAACTTAAAAAATATTCTAATTTGAATATAACAATAGCCCTCCTACACCCCAGTTTTAAACTAAGCATCAACCAAAACCAGTTGTTAATAAGATAGAGCAGGTCCACAGGAATGTAGACAGGCTGGTGGGTCCAGATTCCAGGGGAGGGCATTGCTGAATGACTACCAGCTGAGAAGTTCAAACATGATCCAAAGTTAGCCTATTATCCCTCCAGGTGATTTTGTAAGTCTCAAGGATCTGTCAAGGCTCACTAATAAATGTCTTGCTCTACAAAGGCAATTTAAGAAAAGAAAAGAAAAGGAACATGGATACTTCAAATTCTCTCTCCCTTTGGGGTTAAAGGCCCCTCCCACTGACCTTGCTTTAAAGACAGGGCATGTTGGCAAGAACAGAAAAGGGCCATCAGCAGTGTGTAGATAAGCTTTTAGCAATGCCTTATTGTCTTTCAAACGGATGAACAGATTTGCCAGTTCAAGTCAGGAAACGCTGAGAGTTCATTCTACAAAGTAGGCACTTACTAGCTAGCAGAGAATTCTGTCTTACATAAAATACGTCCCGACAAAAATTCATGGTTTTATTAATTAAAGTAATATGGGTTTGTACTATTTTACTGCAAATGTAAAATGCACGATATAATGAATATCATTTTTGCAGCACATTGTAAATCTTATTATCACTTCTGGTACTCTCCAAATTTAATACGTGATGGTTTTATTATTCATGTTCAGCATAAACTAAGTCATTGAAATTACAAATTCAGAAGTAAGTTCCAAAAATTATGTTTGTCTTCAAGATTATGGATTTAATAATTGAAATATGATGTGACATAGAACAAGGAAAATTGTTGAAACTCAAAAGTTCACCTGAAGCTTACCATTGAGAACATTGGAAACATCTTATCATTTACATCAACAGGAAAACTAGTAAATGAATAAGGTTAGGTTGTTTTATAAGATTTACCTTTCCAGAATTCCTTTAAAAGTGACATATTTCCAAAATGGATGCATTACAAATATGAGAGATGACATATTCATGTAACATCAGCTAGATTCTGGCATGAACAGTAGATGCTCCTTTTAACAGCAAAATAGTTATTTTATTTTTTTTTCCCCTGTGCAGAGTGCTAAATTGTTTTGAAAATTCTACGCTCTGTGCCAGTCTGGTTTTTCACTTAAAATGAGAAATGATCACGCATATGTTAGACTTGTTGCAACCAAATGCTTTATCCCTGGCCCGTCAGCCCAGACTCTTGCAAGCTATCTTTTGAAATACGACATTTACCAAATATATTGTGAGCAGCTGACTGCATGAGACTGAGCTTCTTGTTTCTCACTTTTGAGGCCTCCAGAGGCTTAGTCTTCTAGAATTCAATTTACTGTAGTTGATGTGCTCTCTTTCCCCTAGTTGTTTCAGTTTGAAATTAGTGCCTTGATTAAATTCTAAAGGCAACCGTGCTAATAATAAGCCTGTCAAAGATAGCCTGTATAGTAAGGGTCTGGTTACAGACATCCCATTAGTGAATGTGAAATTTTACTTTGAGTTTTATGTATTTTCATCTGTCTTCACTTTTTAAATTATGCCATTTATTTGAAGGGACCATTTTAAGATAAGCTGATGAGGTGAGGAGTTCTAGGGAGCAAGCGAATTAGCAGGAAAAATGAATTAACGCAAATGTCCCCCAATTGTACCTTAGAAATTAATGCACACCATAGTTGCCTGTCATCCTTTTGGATCTATCAATGTCCTTTGCATATGACAGTGCTCCTCGGTGTCTCACTAAATCAGATGAGATTCTTAGAGACAGATGTTAGTTTCAAAAACTATTTTGGCAGTTTTCTCATTTGAACAATGAAGTAGCTAAGGTTGCACGATCATTGAGCTCTTCTCCCTTTCTGTGCTTTGGAATATTTTCATCATGAAGATCAAAGATACATGTCTTGAGAGCATTCTCTAGGGTTTTTTGTATTGAAATGTACTACCACTGTACCATTAATAGTCAGGGTTCAGAGAGAGGACACAAAGGCAGCTCATCTGTGCTCACCTCCTGTGATGCTGTGATCTCTCCATTTTTCAAGACCTCTTGCAACTGAGATACAATTTGCAATGAAGCCCTCATCAAAGCTAACCTGATCTTGGAAACATGACCTTCCAGCTCTAGACCTGTGAGGTAAATAAACCTCTTTTCTTTTTAACATTATGCCACTTTAGGTATTTTATAACAGTAATAAAAAATGAATAGACCACATTTTAGAAAACCTGTGATTCAGCTCACTTTGAATGTGCTCCATTATTTAATAATCTATAGATACAGAAAATTATATTGAACAGACATATGATAGGTGGTAAGGTAACAAAGATGTTTAATATCTTAAGGGTCACAGAAATCTTTTTATGGAGATAAAATATAATCCTTAAAATGATATATAACAATGCATTGTAGGACAAGGCTATGTACCAAAATGCAAAGCATAGAAGAGGGTTACAGAATCTGTCTTTCACACTCAGCTGTTACTGTACAATGAGATTTCATGTGATTTGTGCTGCAGTTTAGGTTTGTTCCTGAAAGGCTAAGGTGATATTATGAAATGGATGCAAAGTAAGGAAATTACTATCATTATTTCTATCCCTATCTCTATCTCTATCTCTATCTCTATCTCTATCTCTATCTCTATCTCTATCTCTATCTCTATCTTTATATCTTTATCTATATCTATCTCTGATTTTAGGAATTTTAAAACCTAGTACTTCAAAACTCTATCATCAAATAGGATATATAATGAACTAATTTAAACCATTTGTATAACATTTCTTTTAAAACTTGCCTTTGACATTCTAAGCATCAAGGAGTTTAATTCATTTAGAGCAAATAATTTCCTATGAAAGAAAAACATTTATGCCTCTGAGTTAATAATTATATTTGAGAAACTTAGGGTTGCATTATTTGTGCACAAACCCTTTTATGAAAGCAATTTTTGTAATTATTTAGTTTCATTTCCGTTTTCTTGTGCTCAGTAATAATCTTTTTAGATGCAGACTTACTGTTATCAAATATCTTGCATATTGGGATATGGAAATATAGGCTCAAAAGAAGTTAGATCATTACGAAGTTCTCATACAAGTTCTAGAAGCTACAAATCCAAATCCATGGAACACACCATTTGGTAGAGTCTCCTCACTGACATGTGATAACTTTAATTTATAACCATAAAATATTTTCTGGCTCATCATTCGTGAGGAAGTTAAGATACTAGAGACAAAAGGGAAAACAGTCCTAGAAAAGATGACATTAGATGATGAGACATAGCATGTACAACTTTTTCAAGAGTTCCATGTGCTTCATGAGTAAAAATTTCTGTTATTTAGTTGGTCATATAGACTCTGTTATAGGATAGATAGATCAGCATCCACTATGCTCAGCCATGAAGCTTCCTATCAATCAAAACATAGACTCCCACTATCCATTAAAATGTATAGAATAAAGCAAGTTAGTCTTTTTAAATGTGGTACATTTATACAATGGAATATTACTCAGCTATTAAAAACAATGAATTTGATAAATTCTTATATAAATGGATGGAACTAGAAAATATCATCCTGAGTGAAGTAACCCAATCACAAAAGAACATACATGGTATTCACTTACTGATTATTGGATTTTAGCCCAGAAGCCTGAAATACCCAAGATTCAACTCACAGACCACATAAAGCTCATGAAGAATGATGACCAAGTGGGGGGGGGCTTCAGTCCTTCTTAGAAGGAGTAACAAAATACTCAAGGGTGCAAATATGGAGACACAGTGCAGGACAGAAACTGAAGGAGGGACCGTCTACAGATCATTCCACCTGGGTATCCACCCCATGTGCAGTCACCAAAGGTAGAGGTTGATGTGGATGTCAGGATGTACATGCTGACAGGAGCCTGATATAGCTGTCTCCTAAACTAATTATTATCACGATGTTTACCAAAACACAGAGGAGCTATTTATATTTCCACTATTTTCACTGCAAAGGATTCTATTTCTTTGGCTAAGCCCAGAGAATGAAGAGTGGTCTATCAATCCTCAATCAATTCTATTTGGCCTTATTACTTTCTTTTTCAAGCTACTTGTTAATAATCAGTGTTATCTTCAGATTTATACTTGAAAGTTAATCTAAATATCCTACGTGAAGAATATTCAATCGAAAGCAAGGGTTCAAATTTTGTTTGGCAATGATCGTTTCTGGAAATTGTAGACAAAGGTAAATATTCTTGTAAGTATTTTGTGTATAAAGTAAATTGGGATTTGTAATATAGCATGAGTATAAATGTAATGTTATAAAGAAAGCTTGAGATTGTGAAAATGCATATAGTGTTGTTCGTTTGTTTTGGATTGCACCTCTTTAGCTTTACAGAGGAGTTGAACTAGGAAAGATACCAAAATTCAAAGTGATTCATCTTTCCATTTCAAGACATAGAAATGATTCAAATTATATAACATATTTGTACATGTATGTATATGAACAGATATACAATGATAGATACATATATACTATATGTTATATAAACATATATCATATATGAAAATATATATTATATATATTGTGTAAAATTGATCAGGCTTTCAATACATTTCTCTGAATTAACACACTTCAATATTAAAATAAGAATGAAAGCCATCTGTTTATTTAGTGTGACTTGTAATCATGATACAAAACTTTGACAGGAACAACTTGAAAAAGGAAAATTACATATTAATTTCATGTAATAATTCTTAAAAAAAACCAAAAAACAAAAAAAAAACCCCAAACAAACAAACAAAAAAAACCTGTTGGAGGGAGCATTGTAAGCCTGGAACGAAAAATTTCATTTTAGATCTCCTAACAATAATCCCAGTTCCAGGCATGAGAAAAAGCATTCCTTTGAGTTGAAGACCAGTGTTGTCTAAGAGACTTTCAAAACTTTATAGGCTATTGCTATTGACCTTGATTGTCTCCAAGAGGTGGAAGATTAGTCCCTATTCCTTAGGGGAAAAACATGCAATTTGGTCATAAGACTCAAATGCCCGTGAGCTGGATTTGAATTGACAGCCTCTTCTCAGAGGTTTTGGTTTCAATATAACAGAAGGTTTCATGAAGTTTCCAAAGGAGGGAAGATTCCAACAGTCTTATCTACAATGCTCACAATCCACAATGACCAGCAGAGACCAATAGGTCTCAAGGGTGTAGTAGTGACATGAATATTTTGTTGGTAACCAACAGATCTTTAATTGGACTTAAGAAACACACACACACACATGAGAAAGAGAGAGACAGAGAGAGAGAGAGAGAGAGAGAGAGAGAGAGAGAGAGAGAGAGAGAAGAGAGAAATCATACCAAGTACTAGAAACTACTCAGGGCTGGGAATATCATAAATTCACATACATAATCCACTAATATATTCTAAATATTTCTCTGCATACTCACAGATAAGTGAAGGCCCCCAAGGAAACTTTATTATGCAAAAGATGGAAGCAATTACAGAAAATCATAAGCAATCAAAATGCAGAGTTGTTGGGCTCAGTCACAACTGATAAATCTATACCAAGCTTCTGCATCTAAGGTAGAGGGATCATTGCAGAAGGGGCAGAAAGGTCATAAGAACCAGAGGACCAGGTATTGTGTTGTAAGATTCTGTCTCCTACTAGTGTCAGAAGCTACATGTGTAAAGATTAACCAACATGACTACCTGAACAGGATAAACAAAAAACATGCTAGAGTGGAGAGGAGAAAGCCCACAAGGCCTCACCCTTACACAAAGAAACACAGGCAAGTACCAAAATGCTGAAATCTTCGAGAAATAGTCTTCTCCAGGTAAGAGTGCACCAATTGGCTATCCCATACCAAATGGCTAACCTTACAAACATATCCATACAAGTAACATTACACAGACTGAGCTGAATATATATATATATATATATATATATATATATATATATATATATATATAGTATATGTGCATGTACATGTGCATATGTTTGTGCAATAAAATAAAAAGAAGCTATAAATTTGAAAGAGAGAAAGCAGGGTTATATGGAAGGGAATGGAATAAGGAAAAAGAAGGAGCAAATGGTATAATTATAATCTCAAAAAATAAATAAAAGCAGAAATAAATAACCAATCCTATTAATTCCTAAAAGCATATAAATATGGATAAGTTGATTTCATCTGAGAAATGAAAGACTTATCTAACAGTAAAAATATTAATCAATGTAATTGACTCAATTATCCAAATAATAAAACTATAAGCATATGTTATTTGAATAGATTCAGAAATAACTTTGAAAACAGTAAATATTCATTGATGTTTTAAACCACTTTAATAGAATATTAGGAACTTTAAAAGAATATTTAATAAAAATATGCAGTAAACAAACATGTTATTGATGTTATACCTTTTCCCCATGAAAATCAGTATGAAGACATCTGCTTCTTAGTACTTGTACTTACAAATTTAATGGAGGACAATCCACTGAAGCTGCCAGAGGCTTCAAAGTCCTAAAACATATAGCCACGTGTTTACCATTTATTGATTGAGTTCTGCTGGTACAAGATTCTCATCAGATATAGAAAGAGAGAAGGGGCAGGGAAGGAGGGAGGGAGAGGGAGGGAGAGAGAGAGAGAGAGAGAGAGAGAGAGAGAGAGAGAGAGAGAACAGAGACAGAGACAGAGACACAGAGACAGAGAGACAGAGAGAGGACAAACAGACAAACAATTTTTGTTCTGGGCAGCTGTCAGTCAATTGAAGGCAAAGCCAAGAGCCTCACAGATGAGTTGGAAACACTGTAATTCATAAATCCAAACAACATAGCGGCTTCCTAAGAGATAACAGAATCTCAGAGGGCTTGGAAATATTGGTAAAAAAATGCCCGAACATTGATGATTGAAATTTTTAAGTGGCAATAAAGTAAAAGAGAGGAGTCCCTAAAGAAGTTAAACAGTTTCAAGAGCCCAGATGCTTTAACAGTGAGTTGACCAACTGGAATTACCGTGGAGAAAATGTGTTTCAAGCTCCTGCTCCAGGTCACATACTTCAAAGCTTTACAACAGGGATAACAAAGAGGCCCCTAACTCTGACTCTAGTTCTGAAGTCGAGGAATGCTACCTGGAGGCTTACAGCAAGGAAAATGAGGATGAGGAGGAGTATGATGAATATATGCAGCTAGTAGAAGAGGAAGAAGAAGATGAGGAGGAGGAAGATATGGAGGAAGACGACGTGAGTGGAGAGGAGCATGAAGGTTACTAGGATGGGGAAGTGAATGATGAGGAAGCTGAGGAATATGCTAGTGAAGAAGAAGTCAGAAGATGAGGATGAAGAGGATGACTAAGGAGAATTAACCAATTTTGTGAAGTTATTATTGTGATTTGATTGTTTCTAAATGTATGTGCCCCCATTTCCTGCTCTCTGACGTTTATTTTCCTTCTGAATGTAGGGAAAGAAGGGAGATTACTGGAGATTGTGAGGAGAAGGAAGGAGAGGAATAAAATAACTGTTTTCACTGCCATTTCTTATTTCCTTTCCTTTTTCTTGGCACCTGGAATGTCTTTGTCAATGCAATAGCTTAGTACATACCAAGCAAGCATTTGTTGTTACTTTAGAAGAGGATAGCTTGTCCCTGGTTCCCAGAGTTGGTCAGGAGGACATGGCTGGCTTTCATCAGTTGATTCACAGCCCAGAAGCATTGAACCTCGACCTGTCTCCAATAATTCTAGTTCTGATCCATATGGTCTTGGCTAGAGTCATTCATTACCCTGGTTTGTAAATAGTCACCTGCAGGTTTACTTTTGCACTGGTTTGGGGATATTTCCCATCTCTTATCCCCTTCCCCTCTTCAAAGGTAACAGTGGGCTTTGCTAAAAAAAAAAAAAAAAAAACCTTTTGTCTTTTGTCTCTGGAGCTGTGAGCCTGAAACAAAAATGGCAGGCTTAGGAGATACAAGTGAAATGGATTTGGTAGTCGTAATAGGAAAAAAAAAAAAAGCACCTTCAAAAAAATAGCCTGTCCTATCTTGTTCTGCAAAATATTAGAGTAATTTGTTCGGCAGATATGACAGGAGGACTCATCTCTGGTACTCCAGCTTGGAACATTTTTACAAATTCAAGTGCTGGAGGCTCACTGCATGTCTGCTGGGTTTCTTTTTGTTCATTTTCTCTGCTTCTTCTGACATTGGAGCATGGAAAAGGAACGCAAAATTGTATTTTCTTACCTAGTGGGACTCTGATGTGACTTCTGTTCCTCCTAGTGAATGCTGTCTGCTTTCAGCATTCCCCTTCTGGACTTTAGAAGTGACATGCTGTTTCCTAACCTGTGTTTCAAACTGCACAAAAGAACATCTGCAACATATTTTTCTCTCACCTCAGGGAAGTGCCAATTTTAAGTTGTATATCTGGTTATCACTGACAAATTTCAATAAACCTTTTTATTAAAGTGCTTAATGAAGAGTCTAGATAATACAGTAGAACAGGGAAAATGAATCAGGTATAAAATAGAAAAGATTAGACAAAATTTTCACCAATTTCAAATGTCATATTTATACACATAGAGAAATCCTAGAATTAATACAAGCTATTATGACTTAAAAGAAATTTTAGCAAGGTCTCTGGAAATAAAATCAATGTACTAGAATCAATAAAAAAATAACTCAATAGGAAAAGAGCCCAAGATTATATCTATAGTACTACAAAGTTGAAAAGAACCTAGAAATAGTTCTCACCAGAGCTAGGCAAACATTTATAGAATAAGCAAACAATATTGAGTATAAAAGATTTTCATGTAATGAGAGGTAAAATATGTTCATGAACTAAAAGACACAGTACCAAGAAAGTATGACGTTTACTCAACTTAATCTGATGCAACAGCAAACATATAAAACACAAACTGAAAACACATGTAGTGCAAGGAACTTGCTGTAAAGATTATTTATAAAAATAAAATGAAACAGTGTCAGAAAATGAACAAATTCTGTGAAGAAGTAATTTTCTATTATAACATCACAGATCTATGAGAAAGCACTTGGCTTTATAATCAATTGATAGAATATAAATTAAAACACTCAAGACCTACAGATATACAGAGTGACAAAATTTTACCAAATCTTAATACGGAGAATTAGGAATTTCATATTGTATGAGTGAGAGTATAATATACACTCTCTAGAAAGGAAATTAGCAATGTCTTCCAAAATTGGGGAAATTGTGCTGTTTGACCCATAAGTTCCTCTTCTAGAGATGTACTCAAAAAAAAGTCTATCTAGTACACACAACAAATTCATACAAGTCTATTTACTCAATAAATGTTTGAAGAATTAAATTTTGGAAATGGTCTAAATGTCCCTCAATAATGGAAAATTAGTACTTTTTCCCAACATACCATGAGAGACCAACTGTGGAACAGCATCTTACATATCAAGGTTATATGAAAGAAACCATTTTATGCATCGTTATATATATATATAGTATATGTGCTGTAATATTTATAATGTCTTATTATTCTCTAAGACTGGCTATGTCTAGAGAAAATTGAGAGCAATGTGAGGGGGAACATAAAAGATTTCCATTTCATCAATTATGTTTTATTTCTATAAGTAAATCTAAAAGATGTATAACATAGTAGATTTTGAAAAAGTGGAATAAAAATGGCATCAAGTATTTGAGAATTTGCTTTATGGAATCTCCATACATTTGAGATATCTCTTCATTAAAATAAAAATGACTTATCCTAGTATTTGAATAATTTGTCATTTGCTTCCTTCGGATTGACCTGTAGATGTTGACTTTTCAGGTGTTGTTTGGCCCTTCTGAGGGACTCTTTAGTCCTAGACTGTTCAAGTTTTACTCTTAGTTCTTTGTTCTTTTCCTTGTGACTATTTGTAAGCCAATTGTTAAGAAGAGTTCTAATCTACCTTTAGGCTAAATCTCAACAGGAGGACCAAACTGCCCTTTCTTGGAACAAGACTATATTAGATCAACTTTTTCAAGGAAACAGAAGAAATTTCAATTCTTCCAGCTTTTTTGTTTGTTTGTTTGTTTGTTTGTTTGTTTGTTTTGGGGGGGCTGTGGTTGTTGTTGTTTTGAGTCACTGATTCAACTATTGTCCAAGATGCCTTGGGATAAACTATTTATCTTGATGGGTAGTTTTAACTGACAATTTGACAGAATTTAGACTGACTCCAACGATGGTTTCCAGGCATTGCCTGTGAGAGGTTATCTTGAATGAATTCATAGAGATGCCAAATCCTGACCACTGTGGGGAGTACCATTCTCAGACTAGGATCCTTGACTGTATAAATGCAAATGAGAACTGAATGGAAGCATGTATTCAAGGCACTTTGCCTTCTGATTGTTAGTGTGGTATGATCAGCTGCACTAAACTATACATTATACACAGGAACCAGGCAAAAAGTTCATGCTGATGATCACAATCAGTTAAGCAGAACAAGCTTCTGATCAGAATTAAGGACAATATCCTTCTACTCAGCAAGATAATATTGGTCATCCCATGATTTGTAGTAGAATTGACTGTTCTCTTACATTTTCTCATTAAATTTACTATTTTTCTGGAAGCAGAGTATATACTATGCAAAAATATATGAATTAAAACACAATGGAGACCATCAATCAGTGATGGTATAATATGTCATCCAGTGGAGGATGCTCTTAGAGATAATCATGATATGTGCACTATATTAGAAATAAAAGGAGAAGATTAAGCTCTGCCCATAGGAGCAGTTAAACTACCTGGGTAGGAAACTGTCAAATTCTGGGACAAGGTAGCATGACATTTCTGAAAACATGGAAGAGGGGAAAGGGATAAAGACATGCTTGCTAACAGCAATCCTTTTCTTTAACCATGAGTTAGTGATGGACCATTTTGTCTTGCAACGACTGAGGCTGAAAACATTTGTTTTTTTCCATATCCTCTTCCAGGTTATAAAAATCTTAAATTGCCTATGTTATAGAATTAAAATTGACTCAGCTCATGTACACAACATTTTTGTTGATTTGTAAACAATTTGTATTCATTTCTACCTCTTGTTGGGCTGCAGCAATTAAATTAAATGAAAAAATATTTGTCATTATATATTTCACTAGTGAGAAAACATTCATGTGTATCTGTCTCAAAATACTACTTTGGATGAGTAGTATGCATTTCTGAAGAGAACATAACCTTTTTGGGTTTTTTCCTTACAACAGGTCTGTTAGAGACATCATCATTCCTTTTATACCTGTAGAAATCATAGCCGCCAGAGATAAAGTTGCTTACTAAAAGTCACATAGCTTGTGTCAAGACCTGGAATAGGAACCAAAACTCTTGGGTCCCTAGACAATATATTACTCAGAAGACTGCCTTGATTGCTTCACAGAAAAGAAGACTCCTTCAGGAAAAGCAACAAATCTGCATATACCATCCGAGATGCTAGACTTCTGCAATCTGTTTGGTTTTGCACAATTTTTCTATGTTACAAGCTCTAAGTTAACTATACACCAGAGGAGGCGAGAGAGCAAAATTGTCATTTGCAAAAGTTGGCATCAATCTGCACTGTGCAACGGATTCTTTCTCAGTGAGTTGAGTTTGCCATAAAGAAACAAGTTTGACACTGCTGCAATTCCGCAGCTCCCAGGGGAAATAATGAAAAATTTGATCAAAGATTACTGCTAGGATAACAGCAGACTCACAAATGAGTGCCACTTCAACAGGGCAGTGGGATCTTTTTTAATAAACAATAAAGATCCTGCTACCTGAAACAGAAAAGCTTTTAATATAAAAGCACAAAGGCAAATTGATCTAATGATGAAAATTTCACTTACATCTTTCTATTGACATTGCTCATAAATCCTTAAAATTTAGATATATAGAGGTTAACTTTGGAGATAGCTATCTGAATTCAAGTGATATCTAGCTGACTTAACAGATTCTCTAAATTAATCTTCTTGTTTGTTTGTTTGTTTTATTTTAAGAAAAAGGGAAACATAGTTACTTTGAAAAATACCTAATACATTTTGTAAGTAAAACACTAAGTGATTTTCTGATCATCCTAAGTAACCATCCAATTCAAACCTCCATGACTTGTCACTTTAAATAGACCAAAGGCTTTCAACGACAAGAATTCCTCATGGGCCTGTCATTAGGAATAATGAGATAATGGATGTAAAATGATTACCAAGTGCCTGACATATGACAAATTAACAACAAATGGATGCTTCTATATTAATATTTTCATCCATTATAGTGAAAGCAAGTGTTCTATCTAGCTTTTTGGTGATTGCTTTCATATACTATTATTTGAAATATGATTTACAGAGTAGGACATTTACATTCCTAAAATTAAAAGAAAAAAAATTTACTGGATATCCTTAGACATACATTTGGGAGTATAGAAAGTGAATACAGAAATTATAACTCTTGCTATGTTTTTTAATTCTAACTCAAATTTGATTTCTCAGATCTCTTTGTAGAAGTTAATAGAGTAACAAGATTATAGGAAACAACAAGTGCTTTTGATACTACAGTATAAAAACCATTGAGAAACAACTTCCCCCACTATTAAACTTGTAAATATAACATGTCATTAGAATTTATGAACTTAATACTACCGTTTTGACTGTTCATACAGTGACTCCATGAGTCTCTGGCCTGTCCTGACTTATACTGATACTGACCGCTGAATTTGACGTTGAGAGACTACTATATTATAATAGAGTTGGGATAATCAGTGAAGAAGTTGGCATAGTCGCATAGTTACCCAAATGTGTAGAGAAGTTTTGGCTTCATCAAATCTCTACTCCCTATTGCACTTGTTGGGATATTTTCTGCAATTCTACTGAATTGTTACAATTAGCTTTATTTTTATGTGAGAATGGCTCTGGAAAGTAAAACATTCACTGGTGCTAACGTTGGCAGTGAAAATAAAAGGTGCTAGATTTTAGCCAGAAAATGGCTTTGTAAATGACTTTTGTCTTGTATTTATAGAATCGTTAACGGTATGAAAAGGGTCTGTTAAATTTGTCAGTTACACTTTCTTGAATTTTATGAGGGAAATTATATGCTATAGTAATATTCAAGTATGTGAGGAGCCAAGAAGGTCACAAGACCTTTCTCTTGTGAATGGAGAAGGTGGACTCTCAGCCCACTATGGTTCACTTTTTGAAACAATAACATGTCAGAAACAATAGGATGCTGTTCTTAATGCATAACTTCATATAAAATACTACTGAACTATTCTATGTGCTATCTCTCATGTTACTCCGGGGAATGGAGGTTAGGAATCTGTTTACAAACAATCAAATTATTATTAAAATTCCTCAAAACAATTAAAATGCATGTTGTCTTCAAAAAACTGAAGGTTGTTATTAATTGACATTTTACAAACAGAAATGCCTTTAATCTTAAATGAATATAAATGTATTATTTAAGTCATTGCAACATTATGCACTAGTTAGCACTTAGTCAAATTTTTTTATTTTTACCTGATATGTATTAACGCTATTATATATTATATTTATTATGCTATTGTTAGAGTCAATTTAGGATGCATTTTTAGCAGGCTAAAGTATTGCACCTTTAAAATTAAATGTCTTTTTCCACTCAAAACAGTGTCAATAAATGTGTGTTAAAACATTTATGTTGATTTTTGACAGCTGAGAATTAAAAGTACTCAAGTTGGAGATGCTTATGTGTTACTGTATACTGATTAGAGTGAGCCAAGATATACAAAGGATTTCAAAGGTAAATACAAAGACAAAGTCTATATGGTGCTTAACTATAATACATGGTGGAGAACAAAAGTAAGGACATAGTACATTTACATTCCGATATATTGCAATAGCCTGAAAAACATGAAACACCAATTAGATTATTCTAAAGCTTAGCTGGTGCATTGGCTTTATGGTGATGGATGTTTTCTACTGATATAGAACCAAAGGATAGGAAACCATTCTGGCACTCTATGGCATAAGATAATCTTTATATCTGCCACTAGATTGATGCTGGGAAACAAGATGATTTATTTCTCCTCTCAACAGCACCATCAAGCTTCTACTATGTGAAAAATGGCTTAATTTTTATCCAAAGGAGAATTCTTGTACAGTTTCTCACTCTGGGTTACTCACTTCCTTAAACCACTCCTGGCAGCACTCTGCTAAAGAGATTTGCATAGAAAAATATGGAAGCACACCAAGGAGTGAAAAGCTTGACTATTCTATACTTGTGCAGGGAACAAGAAGTCATTATTAGCTCTTATTTAATATATGTGTTTGTCACTCTTCACCTTCATTCATTAAATAAAATGTTTGGTTATGGGCAGGCAGGTTTTACATAGCATATTTTACAGATGAGCATATTTTTCGTTTATTGAAAATAAACTGTTTTTATAAAGTAAGACTACATATAGTTTTCCCTCCCTCAACTCCTCTGACATTCTCCTCATCTCCTCTTTCATCCAAATACACACCCTTTCTCATTGAAAACAGACAGGAGTCTAAGAATAATAAAAATAAGATAAAATAAAATAAAAATAAACACACTGGAACAGGGCAAGACAAACAGAAGAAAATTAACCAAAGACAACACATAAATAATGCATATAGACACAGAAACACACACATATTTGTGCACACAAGAATACAATAAAAACACAAAAAAAAGAAAGCCATAATATATACATAAAGGCACTGTGAGGTTAAAAAAAAAATCCCAACAAAACATTATGAGACAAAGAACTCCAAAATATGTCATTGAGTTCATTTTATGTTGGCTGTCTACTGCTGGACATGGGGTCTGTCCTTAAGTATAGTTTGTATCTCTAGTGAGACTCCATTGGCAAGAAATAATTTTTCATTTTTAAGTGGTTATCATTTTGAGATAGCTTTTGGTTTAGGGATGGGTTTGTTTCTATTTCTTCTACACATGAATATGTTTTGAGTTAGTAACACTGTTCATTTATTTATTCTATAAATGAACTTCAAGTAGATTTAGAAAAATAACCAATTAGCATTTTTAACTCCTCATCTCCAGTCTATGGGCTTTGCTTGAAACATTTCCTTCCTCAGGAAAGCAGGTTTTGTTTATCCCTGGTGACTCATCTCGGAAATAGAGAGCCCAGGTACCACAATAAGTATTTGATATCATTAGACAATATGAAACCAAATAGAATGACTCTAACTTGCACTGTGACACTAATATGGGGTGTAATGTGCCAATACATTGTCATTTGGAAAGGATACAGGAGTTTAGAAACACAGTATTTAATCTAAGCTATACTCCTTCTTACTATATATCAAGTATACCTTCTGTAAGCCCTGCTAATAGTCTAAAACCCACACCAGACTCCCTTTCTTTGTTCTGTTTTATGCTCTGACTACCTTTCAGTTTACTATACATTACCACCAAAATAGTTTCATATGCTAGTATGTAAAAGGATCCTTTTAATTTTAGTCAAATTATCTTGTTTTCATTTGTGGCCACTCCTTAAGTCCCCTCTTTGGACTATTTGTTCTTCAGACACTTGTAGACAGTTCTTATGTTCCTCATTAGTCATTACTTAGCTAAGTTGAATATAATTTGTCTTTTTAATCTTATAAATTAGCCTATCTGGACTCTCAACGTGATCTCAGTCCTGTGTAATACATTTCTGTAGTTTTTTCTGATTTAGTGATTAGGTGCCATATATTCTACACAGTGTCCTAACTGCATCAAGTGAAAAAGGACCTTGTGTTGTTTATATTGACATATGGAACTTCATATTCCCAGGTGGACTTCTGCAAGAACTGTAATCATTTTTCTAAGACATCTAGTCAGTAAAATAGCAGGGCCTCCTGGTTGTACTTTGGTTGTCTATAATTAAGTCTTTTAACTTTATTTTATGTTGTAGTGCTAAGGATATAATACAAGCTGTCATATATGCTAGGCTAGTATTCTGTCAGCTACTCTTATTCCTAGGCCAAACTGTTTTCTTTTTGACATATAATAATTGCATCTATTTATGAGGAAAAATGCAATAATTTGGTGCATATAGATGATGTATAAAATCAAATGTTATTTGCTTGTTTTAGAAACTTAACAAATTCCTCCCTGGTAGTTGATTTTTAAAACCCATAAGAACTCAGAACTGTACTCTCAGAACTGTACAGTAACTCTCAGAACTTCCCTCCTCCTTATAATTCCTATCCTCTGATCATCACTAATTTGTTTTCTTTTATGAGAATATATTCTGGATTCTTCATATGAGCAAGAATGTCCAGTGCTTTTCTGCACCTGGTTTATATCACACAACTTACGTTCTCCAATTGTATTTATGTCACCGCAAATGAGAAAATTTGATGCACTTTTACACTGGCTCACTTATATTTGTTTCATATTTACTTTTTAGCTTACGTAAGACACTCTAGTAAGTTATTACTTTAAGGAGTTCTAGTCACTAGCATAATCTTCCTTTGTGTAAAATACTTGGCTGGGCTTCTCACTGAGATGTTTCAATGCTGTTTGATAGTTTTTAGTATCCCTCTATTTTCCGGATTAAACCAATATCCATTAGGGCTGTGCAGCTAGACCCACTCCCCCACATCCCATTTTAAGTTTTTTATATTTGGAAAGGTAGAGTCTGTAATTTGCTTTCATTATATATAAAAGGTGGATAATAATAGCCCCAAATGCCACCAATACATCACTAGCATTAAACTGATTATCACAGTCTTATTTAAATGAGTTGTAGTTGTTTATTTGCATCATAAAATAATTATTCTCTATAATACCCCTATAGATACACAATAGAAAGAATCTGCTGTATTTGCCTACTAGTATTTATATGAGTAGGCCATAAGCATCCAATAAAGAAAAAAAGTCATTGAGTAAATTTCTGAGTGAAAGAAATTATGCTTGTATACAAAAAGTCTTAATAATAATGAAGGTAGTCAGATGCCACTATTTGGTGATCAATTAAGACAAAAGAAAATTCCTACTGCCTAAAAGTAGAATACTTCCAGAATGTGATGCAGTTTATTACACATACTTACTTTGATCCTAGCTTTCATCTTCCATGCCACAGAACACCATCTGTTTAGAAGGCATTTATAAAAATGTTTAGCCTTTTCTTATTAACCTTGCTCAGTTTAATATATTTCTTGCTAATTCCTATTTAATTGGTATGAATTGTACTATAAGTGATTTAAAATAATTGTAACTATATTTCTCAGGATGCAACACATAACGACATACCAGATTGTCACAGCACTATCAAAGTTTAATTGATCTAATTTAGATCTCATCTTATCAAACTGTGCATTCTAAGTCTGTCTTCCTTTGACCAAATGATAGCAATCTTGTCACTTGTTTTTATATGCATTATTAGCATATCAAACCATTCCAATATCAAAGGGTTTTGATTTTTGAAAAAACGTTCTTCTCCTTCATTGATCAACTACTAAATTATTTCCCAATGAGTTTTCTATGCAACAGTGGTTTTACTTTAACGCTTAAACCTCAGGACTTATCATTTTCATTCTCTTCTTCTACATAATCATTTCCATACCTAACTTTACATATACAATTTTACAGTCTTTTCATAAATAGGAGCTTCCACAATGTATAAACCTGAATATTTACTTGTTTTTGTAAATTTCCAAAAGGGAAATTCTTCTGAAGGAAAAGCTATAGAAACTAAACAGTTTGCATTTACCTGTTTAGAATATATACATATATATATATATACATACATATATATATATATATATATATATATATATATATATATATATATATATATACACACACACGCACACTAGAAGTCAACTATGCCCTTATGTTTGCTTCTCTGCTTTACTTTCAACTCTTTTCTAACACTCATACACAGTTCATGCAAACTGAAAAAGTGTATCTATTGCAAAAATACATTTGTAAGCCTGGAATAGGCAATTCTTGTGAGTTATCGTATTTTGAAACATCACTAAATATATGTCATCCTATTAGTTCTCCTAGTTAATATAATACATTCTGGTGAATAAGTTTCTCTTTGGATCTAGTATTTTACTGTTCATAATTCTGTTTGCATTCACAGAGTACATCTATTTTGCCATATGCAATATCCTTCCCAAGGATCTTAAAAATATGATCTGAAGGAAAAATTGATACTATTCATCATTTGGAGTTTTGCAATAAAATTTAGGCTCATGACCTCAGTAAGCTGGTTTTCGCCAGATATTGCTCTATGTTTTCAGAAAGTAATCTTCTGCTGTTGGAACAACCTGACCTACAATTCATTCTTCTTTCTATTAAAGGGCACTTTACTTTGATACTGTTTTAATGTCATTCAGGGAGTTGTTACGCACGAATTATCAATAATAAAACACCCCTACCCAATCTTAATACTCAGCCGTACTTCTGATATTCTCTTAGAAGTTATACAATGTGCAAAATGGTTTCTGTTTCTGAATCATCTCTCCCACCATCCCTTTCGGTCTGTTTCCTATGGTCATCAGCTCACTATTTGGCACTGCTGCAGTATTATCACATAGCCACCTTAAATTGACTATTTCTAGAACAGAAGAAATTCTGCTAAATTTTAAAAACACACAAATGTAACTATTGGGAATCATAAAATTGGGCTTATGTTCACATGTTCTTTGCCCAATATCTCTGAGCATATCAGTTCATTTCAAAGTCTATGGAACCTCTGAGCTTTCACAGAACCAATAATGAGCAGAGACTATGAGCCCTAATATTCTCCCATTCACATTGAACTTTCATGTCAGATATCATTGGAAGAACTTTAAAAGAAAACAATCCAAATTTAATTAAAAAATAGAGATGACCTCCAAGATCTTTTCTAATTCTTGTACTCTATGTCATATAAATATTTAAAAATGGAACACTTTACATTCTTTGTACATTATAAGCAGTAAATGTGAATATAGTTGCATTAGATGCCAGCATTATTTTTTCCTTATTTCTTTTTAGTCTAACACATAAACTGTAACCAAAAATGCAATGTAAGATTGGAGGACAAGTACTCCGGAGCAAATAGGTTGAGGATACATTTTGAATTATATAATTAATGAGATTACATATTCTCTTTGCATAGTGATGTTGAAAAGAAGTTAGTAATGCATGGATAAACAAAAGGTAAGGATGATGAAGTGAAGAAAAACTAGAAGAATAAACCTGAAGAGGACCTAACAGAAATTGAGAATGTCACACGACTTACATAACTATAATCTGGTCAAGCAGAATGACTATGTTTTAATTCGTTTTAAAGATTCCATTATTATTTTATTTTTCACTGCATAATAAAACCTCTCAACTCTGGATACATCCTATACTTAAATTAATGGGCACTTTTAAAATTCAATAGCGTTAAGTATGTCTTCACTGATCTTAAAGGAAAAGGAAACTACTTGAGACTGTGATTGATCATTAATTTCTTTTCATCAAATACTTGGTATTTAAATTTAAACACAGCAATATACCTCGAAGTGAATGCCAGAAATTACTGGGGCTAATTTTTTTTCTGGTTTTATTTGGTATATGAAGAACAGTTAAGTATATAACTTAGACACTTGTTACTCTACATTTCCTTTTGATGTCTTCCTTCCTAAATTCCTCATAACATCTGTTGTTTATCTTAGCAGGTACTATCCTTAATGTATTCTTTATGTCTGACACTCTTTCGAATTCTTGAGTGAAATCCATACTTATCTTCTATTTTTAAACCTGTTCTAAAGAAAAAAAAAAAACACACCTGAAAATACCTTTGATAAATACTTAGAGAAAATGTGTCAGTGGAAGTAATTTTTTATCTGAATGATGTTGTAATAATCTCTTAGTTCTAAAAGAATAAATTAGGCTCTGTACTTGGTGAGGTAGAAGCTATTTCAGGAGGGAAAAGAAAACAAGATTTTATGTAGCTACTAAAGTTTAGAGTAAGGGCATTGTCGTGAAAATCTTAAAATACAGTAGATGCTAAATAAGCCTGATAAAAGAAACATGGTTTATCAACTAGTACAGTTTAACATTAGAGAAAGCACAGACAATATTAGCTAATAATGTTCAAATACCTTATTAGATATTGAAATAAAAGAGTTAGATATTAGTATATGTCAAATGTCAGATTCAAGCTTAGAATTGAACAACTGATTGATCAGAACAATTTAAATTACAGAATTTGCCTGTAAGAAAGTCATATCTAGCTACAAAATTTACATTTCTTGGACTTTGACATTTAAATGTGGTATAGGTATCTATGAATGTATAAGTGTTTTAACAATTATAAAATCGTGACATTCTATGGACTCCTACGCCCAGTGTGGTGGAATTCGAGGGTGGAGAGGCAGGAGTGGGTGGGTGGGTGGGTGAGTGGGTGAGTGGAGGAATATCCTCCTAGGAGCAGGGGAGGGGAATGGGATAGGGGGTTTCCAGGGTTGGGAACCAGGAAAGGGGATAACATTTTAAATGTAAATAAAGAAAATATCCAATAAAATTTAAAGAAGATAAAAACATAATAAAAATAGAAATACATCTATTTAACAAAAGTATAACTCATCAATGACTATATAAGTTCCTGGTTGTGAGACAGTCAGCCTAGAAAACATTCGTATCTACCTATTAAATTCAAGTGCTATATAAGTGTGTTCTTCTAAGGATTGTAAATCAACTGTACATGAGAATAACACTCTAATATTCTACTAAATATAATATTCTGATAAACAACTTCAAAATTATATTGAAAGATATGATTGTCTTATAGTTTTAACATTATGTTAATATCTAACTAGTGATTCACTTCTTGACAATTATTTCTAATTTACTTTATGAAAATTACCTAAATTAATAATATCCTACAAAATGACACAGTTACGATATGGCTGTTTTTTTGTTTTGTTTTATTCGTATTAAACCGTGTCTACTTGTGTTAATCTATGAGGAGGTTGGCAGCATGCATGCGTACTCTTACGTTTGTTTCTCCTGTATGCCTTACAACTGTATCTATAGCCCATCTGTATTAAATGGCATGGAAATTAGGAATTCTGCCTTCATGATTCAGAAAAGCTACATACTAGTTTTCAGGGCATGCATATTTTTTCTCATGTATATTCAGAGCATCATTGTGTCCAGTGAAGGTGGAGAGTAATCTGTTCTCAATGATCAAGACAGTGAATTACCACTACTCAGCTTTAGATCCTCTGGGGGTGTGTGTGTGACAGCATCAAATCCTTCATGTATTTCATGAGTTTAAAACACACCAATGACTCACTCAAATTAAGCCAGAAAATTTCATTAATTAATTGTAATTAAAAGGACCCCCTACATATGTATTGGTAAACTATTTCTCACTTACCAAACACTAAAACATATGCTGCCAGTTTTTAATCCACATGAATCAGACCTATCATTTCCCTCCCTTGCACCCTGTATAGTAGGAGGTATTTAGGAAAAATCAAAATATTGAAAAAGCAACATTAAAATATAAAAGACATTTAAAATTTTCTGATCAGTTTCCAGTCATAGAAACTAATCTGAGAAGAAGTCCACTACATAAGAAAAGATATTTTCTCATTTTACAAATGCATTTAAGAATGAAAAGAATAGGCATAAATGCTTAACATTATTATGCTGTTTATTTTTACCCATATGCATGTATCAAGAAAATGGTAAAAGGTTGCTCACCTATTAAGAACCCCTTCTACCTTATTCCTGAAGCCAGGCAGGAACTGCACTAGAGTAATAGATACCAACCCACCCACAAAACTTTCAACCCTGTCTACAAGAAATGCAGGTACAGGGGATGGAGCAGAAAGAATAGCCAACCAATAACTGGCTCAACTAGAGACCCATCCCATGGGCATGCACCAACCAATCCCTGACACTATTAAGAATACTCTGTTATGCTTGCATGTAGACAGGAGCATGTTGTCCTCTGAGAGACTCCACCCAGCCGCTGATTCAGACAGATGCAGACACCCACGGTAGATGGAGCTTAGAGACTCTTACAGAAGAACAGGAGGCCTCTAAGGGATAGGAACGCCATAGGAAGAGAAACAGAGTCACCTAACCTGGACACTTAGGGCTCTCAGATTCTGAACCACTAACCAAAGAACATACTTGGGCTGAACCTAGGCCTCCCCGCACACATGTAGCACATGTGCAGCTTGGTCTTCATGTGTGTTCTGAACAACTGGAGAAGGGGCTATCCCAAAAGCTGTTCCCTGTATGTGGGGATATGTTCTTCTAGCTGGGCTGCCTTGTCTGGCCTCAGTGGGAGAGGATGTGCCTAGCTTCACAGAGACTTGAAGTGCCAGGGTAGAGGGGACCCAGGGGGCTCCCACCCACTCAGAGGTGAAGACAGGGAGATGGGGAAGGATTATGGGAAGGGGTGACCAAGAAGTGGGCAGGGAGTGGGGAATAAAGTGAATAAGTAAACAAAAAAATTAAAAATCCCACAAATAAATCCGCATGGATACATTTCTCAATATTTTTCTAAAAAGAAGTTAACAGATTTGCTCCCACATGGATCTCTTCTCAGTTAATTGAAACTGCCAGATATCTTAGATATCTTGACGAGAACTGATAAATTTGGCTCTTCACATGAATTTCTAAGGAGAAGAAAAATATGCTATTAATTGATACTTACTCTGTATCTGTCAATAGCCACATAAATCTCAGTTGTCCTTTGCTATGTATTTGACAACCAAAGTTGGGGGATCAATCCTCAAATAGGCCAGTTATATTTTGCCTGATCTCTTGGCCCTAGGATGTAGTAATTAGCAATATGATCTCTAAATTCAATAATCTTTTGTCCAATCCAACAAAAATGAGGAAAGCTTAACTCCACGTACTAATATATAGAAACACATACCTCAAGCCACAAAGGAGCTGTCAAAATCAAGTTCATTTCTAGATAACTCAAGAGACATACTTTGCCGGCTGGGCCAGTATGGTCATAACTATTTTACACCTAAGCCAATGAACTGACTTTTATAATAGCCGGACATATGGAAAGGTAAAGATAAAGTGAACTGTTATATGTCTGTGTGTGTGTGTGTGTGTGTGTGTGTGTGTGTGTGTGTGTGTCCATGTGTGTGCACATGCATACTTGGGATCTAATAAAGAAGACCTAATGAAATAAGTAAACAGGCATATCACTTCCTAAGCAATTGGGCAACAAATTTGGGGAAAATAAGTATTCAAATGTACAGGAACAATTCAGGTATGAATGTTGTTTAATGTGGTAATGATTTTGAATCTCTCTTCAATTTTTTTATTTGAAAATTATTTATTGCACTTATAAAATTCTTCTTGTAGCAGGTCCACAAAATGACTTTGATGAAATGGGGTTTAAAATTGTATGTTACAGGAAGAAGCTTATAGAAACAGCTTCTAAAGACAGTTTAAAAGAAGCATTAGAAATCTGAATAATTAAATATTTTAAACATTTAGCATGGATTGTAACAATTCAGCACAACACGGATGTTTAAGGTTTATATAGTAATAGCCATATCTATATTGTTTCTCATTTTTAAGCTCAGAATTGATAATTTGCAGGTATCCATTATAAGAAGTACATATGAGTTAGAATTTATTATCAGACTGTAAGTGTTCACTGTAAATCATTTTTAAAGACCTCAACTGCTTTTATTATTCCACATTTAAAAATAAATCATCAAAATTTTTATGGAAATAGGATACTTCCCAATATCTTACCATGTTTAATGAGAAAGCACTAATTCATAATTCAAATAATGTAACATTCACAAGCATATTTCAAAAATTAGTGCTAATTAAAACTGAAGGGACATTATATGCACGGTGAATGAGTGGTATCATAGAAAACAGCTCCTAGAAAGATCTTTTCCTCTACTAATTTTTAATTAGCCAGTAAAATACATGAAATTACACACACTCTCCTCTCTCTGTGTCTTCTCCCTCCTCCCCAGTCCTCTCTCAAATAACTTGCTTGCTGTATGGTGAAGTACGGGCAGTTTCATTAATTTAAAGGTGACTTTCTAAATCCAAGTCCAATTCCGAAGCTAGCTTTTATGTTTTCCTTATACTTAATGAGGATTTTAAACTCCACCTTTTAATTTTAGGTTAATTGTAACCCAGGGGACACTAGTTACCTTTTGACACTCCCCCAAATTACTTGTTAACTGGAAGACGTACACTCAAACTGAAGTCAAGAGGGTCAGGAGAAAAAGCAGTAGCTTCAGGACAAGGAGCCTAGGAAAGGTTTCTAGCAAAGCCACTTAGCAAAGCTATTTAGCTAGAGGGCATTATGTCAATTTTAAAGCCCCAGAAGTGTTCCTGACAGTTTTTGCAATCTTTCCCAGAAGCAAAACATTCTTTTTACATTTCGAGACTACTCAGCTCCTCGTTAAAACAGTGCAGGGGATTCCAAAGCAGGACAAATCAAAACCTAGAATGTTCCTCCTTGGCCTTGTAGGTGTATACAGAAACAATACATTTTGAGGCCATCTCTTAAAAAGGAGCTTATAATTCCTTGGTTCTATGTATGCTATGAGTTTAAAAAGAGAATTTAGTGATTCAACTTATGATCGGCAGCAGTATCATGTGGAAGATGAGGAGGGAGAATACTGATAGCTAAATGTCACTGTTTTAAAAACAAATTTACTAAGCTATAATTCATATACAATTCATTAGAAAGTGGAGATTGTTTTGAGGATGACTGAAGTATCTGAAACCATGGAGATGATTTCCTATCTGTGAATACACCCAAAACTACTGAATGAATGGTTAATTTACACTAATGAATTGTATGCTGTGATAATTAGCTGCCATTAAAATATAGAAAGAAAGTAAGATTGGTTTTGGATCACTATGTAGGTTTTTGAATTTCAGGCCCTGGTATGTTGGAGACCACTTTATGCAACTTTGCTATCTTTCAGTTTAGTCATATGTGATGTGGAAAGATTACAGCACACATGCAGTTGCAGTTGTAAACATCAAATATGATGATACATGAAATTTGCATGGGTATATCTGGAAGCACTGTAAGTACACAATACAGGTTATTTTTCCTCATCATTTATTGTAATCCCATCTTACCAAGATATAATTTTAATATAAAATTGACCCTTTCAAGTATATAATTCAAAGCCTTTTATTATATCACAGAATTTTGTAAATGTTGCTAGTTTTTAATTCCAATTCTACTCATTAGTCATTTCCTCTTCCCCTCAAGTTACAACTACTAATGTGCATTATATCTCTAGGAATTTAGCTATTCTAGACATTTTAAAGAATAGAGTTATACAATATCTGATCTTTTATCTGTGATAGTTTTCAATTATATAATGTTTCAAAATTTTATTTCCAAGTTGAAGCATTTAAAAGTACCCTACTTCTTTATAGAGCTAAATAATTCTCTATTGAATAAATATGTTGTGGGGTTTATCACTAATGTTGTCATGAATATACTGAATACATGTCTGTGGATATGTTTTGAATTTTGATTATATACATGAAAGAAATCAGTGGGTCATATATTAATTATGTTTATTTTCTTGTTTGTGAGAAGCTGTTTTTTCAATGACAATACCATTGAATATTTTGGCAGCAATGTACATGTGTTTCAATATCTCTAATCCTAACTATCATTGTTATTCCTCTTTATTGAAGCCATACTAGTGAATGTAACATATCATCTCTTTGTTTCGATTTGCATTTCCTTGATGGCTAATGATATTGATCTCATTTGCTCACTGGTCATTTAGGTGCATTCTTTAGAGAACTTTGGCCCCTTTTATCTTATTTATTTTTTTCATTATTGATGTGCAATCATTATTCATGTACTTTGCCCATAACTCTCTTATAAAACTTGCAAATATTTTCTCTCATTCTATGGGTTGCTATTACCTTCTGGATGTTGTCTCACTGCTTTCCCTTATCCATTTATTATTAATTAGAGAAAGCAAAACCAAGTTCTTATTAGACGTATCAGTGTAATGACACTCTTATTCATATTTCCTAGCTGCTTCTTGGTGTCTGTAAATGCAGACAACACAACAGATTACTCTAGAATGTGACAGCTGGAGAAGTCCAAAATCTTAAAAGTGACAGCAGAAACAGCACCAAATGTCAGCTACCAAGCAAGATCTCAGGGGACGTCTAATGTGCTGTTGAAAATAACCAATGAAGCTAACAAACCATGCTTAGGGAGATGAACCAAAATCACAGGAAGTCTGGAAAATTCAAATAAATAAGGTCAAACAGTGACTATACCAAATGGCTCTTTAAATAGTTCGTTTTTGCAATGCTTTACTTTTTATTGTTCCATAAATTAAAAGAAATGTAGAAAACGAGAACATATAATTAAAGTGGAATGCTGTCCTTTTCAATTAACAAAGTAATTGGATGCAATGAAGAAATTTAATGCATTTGATTTTAACAGAAGATACTCATCGTGGGAGGAGACCAACCCAAATCAGCAAAAACCTTGTGTACTCTCTTGTAGGAGAAGACAGAACTCCCTGCATAGTGCTACACAATTAAAAAGCCAATTAAGTGAAATGACTTTTAGTTTTTATATTTTTACTTTATAGATTTTGAGAATTTCATACAACAGTACAGAGAAACAATACCTAACAATATGAAAAAATGTTCATTAATCATATAAGGATTGGCAATATTATAATATTTTCTAAATTGTTCCATGATAATGGACAGATCTCTCAAATAAAATACATAATATAGCTTCAGGTCCTTTGTCTACAAACTCCATGTACTCTGAAACAAAGTCCCCCTATGTACCCTTGGTTTCCTGGAACTTAAAATTATCTTATCTTCCGGAATGCTGTGTTTACAGGCATGCATCACCACACCTAGCTTCTAAATACTTTTAAAAGAACAAATGTTTCAGGCTTTGCCAAAAACAAAAACAGAAGCAGAGAAATGTTTGTTCCCTCAAGCAAATATTCTAAAAGTGGAATGATTTTAATTAATGTTTTTTTTTTTTTTACATTTGCTGACATTTGGCTGACAAATATTCAAAGTGTACGTGTAATGATACTGATACTTCGATATATGTATGTATTGTGAGAAGAAACCTAATATCAACAAAATTCACATAACTAATACTTGACTTAGTTAACTACATTAAGTTAAAATTTTAAGCAAGTATTCTTACAGGTTTTATAAGACTACATGACAAAGTGACAGTAGGTTCTGTGGATTGTATCCTGGGTATTTTGTACTTTTACAGAAAATTTAGAAATTTTAGAGAATAATTCTTCAACCTTTACTCCAGCCTCATTTTTGCATTCTTTGCTTTTGATAAATGTGCAAGGGTGCTTGGAAAACACTTCTGTATCCATTGACTAGATTTTATACACTGTTGCGATTTCCTTCTCCTCACTTTGCTGGCAGATCTTTAGAAAATTCTTGAACCTAACCAGAAATAAAAGGCTGAACATTTTGAGGACTAAATTGATTCAATATACTTGCAGCAATTTGTGGGCAAAGTGATTGGATTAAAAACTGATTCCCTATATTCATAGCAGCCTTATTTGTGATAGCCAGAAGCTGGAAACAACAACCCAGGTGTCCCACAACAGAAGAATGGATACAGAAAATGTGCTTCGTCTACACAATGGAATACTACTCAGCTATTAAGAAGGAGGACATCATGAATTTTGCAGACAAATAGATGGAACTGGAAAAGATCATCCTGAGTGACATAAAAGGACATGCATGATATGTACTCACTGATAAGTGAATGCTAGCCAAAAAAAGTACAGAATACCCAGGATACAATTCACAGAACTCAAGGGGTTAACAACCAAAGGGCTGCAATGAGGATGCCTCAATCCCACTTGGGAGGGAGAAGAAAGAAAGAAAGCAATCACGGGGAGGGGAGTCAGAGGTGGGGGAACCCTGTAGAATGTATCAGAGACCAGGGAGGTGAGAGACTCTCAGGACTCAAAGGGAGGGACCTTGAATGAAATGCCCTACAGTGGGGAGAGAGAACTTATAGAGCCTACCTCCAGTGGAAAGACAGGAGGTATGAGATTGCCATCCCACAGTCAAAAACTCTGACCCAGAATTGTTCCTGTGTAAAAGAACTGCATGGACAAAAATGGAGAAGAGAATGAGGGAAAGGTGGTCCAGTGACCAGCCCAAATTGGGATCTAGCTCAAGGGGAGACTCCAAGGCCTGACCCTATTACTGATGCTGTGGTGTACTTACAGACAGGAGCCTAGCATGGTTGCCCTCTGAGAGGCCTAAGGAGCAGCTGAAAGAGCCAGATGCAGATACTTACATCCAACCAATGTATAGAAGCTGGGGATCCCTGTGATTGAATTAGGGAAAAGCTGGAAGAAGCTGAGGAGGGGGCAACCCCATAGGAAGACTAGCAGTCTCAAGTAACCTGGACCCCTGAGATCTCTCAGACACTGAGCCGCCAACCAGACAGCATACACCAGCTGATGTGAGACCCCCAACACATATACAGCAGAGGACTGCCTGGCCTGGTCTCTGAAAGAAGATACACCTAATCCCCAAGAGACTTGAGGCCCCAGGGAGTGGGGATATCTGGTGGGGTGGATGTGAGGGGTGGGCACATCCTCTTGGAGATGGGAGAGGGGGAGGAGGTATGGGATGAGGAACAGTCAGAGGGCAGACCAGGAAGGGGATAACTAATGAACTCTAAAAAAAAAAAAAAAAGATTAAAGAACAATAATTAAAAAAAAAAAAAAAAAAAAGAACCTGATTCCCTCTCCCACTGCAGTTCCAAGTTTGCAGTATTCATGTTGCCAAGAAAACGGAATGGAGCTCTAGTAGTAACGCCTGAAAAGTGAAATATATCTTATGGTTAGCCTGCAATTTCAACTCTACACCTCTTTGTTTTAACCACAATAACTCCTTTGTGGTCTGATGCATATGCTTGAGTTCTATGAAATTTTACTTTTTTGGAAACCTGTCAAGTACTTAAGTGATCCTGTCTAATGCTGAGCAGTATTCCAAGAGCTTTGTGTATAACAGTTGATGCCATCTTTACAAAAAATAAAAATGCTGTTAAAGGATGTTAGTATCATTCCCATTTCATCAGATGAGAGAACTGAGGCACAGAAAGGGTTAGGAATTTATCTAACTTCTCAAGGCTGGTAAATAAAGGTAGAATTTACCCCAGATTTTCTGAGTCCACCATTCATGCTTTCATTCGTAAGCCACTTTCTATGTCGATTTAAAAAGTTTCTGTTTCTTCAAAAAATATATATATATATTTTTAAAAAGCTAAAGTTGTGAATGACATTAACCTATATGAACTCTTTGAATTCAAAATGCCCATAGTTTTTTCCATGACATATTTAAATTAATGTCAGTTCTACTATGGTGTAGGACCAAACTAAAAGCACAAACAAACAAAAGCTTCTTATGTAACTAGTAGTTACAATTCCATATATAAAGATAAAAAACACTTTAAGAAAGAAATGTATTAGATACTTTACATTTGGAATTATATTGAAGACATGCTCAGTTATTGGCTTATTTTGTTCCATTGGTGCCTTGGCTAGTAGCAGAAATACAAGATGCATTGAGTTGATTCAAGTCTTCAAAGAGTAGGTCTTATGATGAAGACATCTTTTAAAAAATGTCTCATATATATATTGACATGAAATTATCCTGAATCCAGAGTATATCCATTAACTAAATGTGACCAGTAGTTTATGGGCTGTATTTTAAGTTGTCATCTGCCTTAAAATCTCTTTCTCTGTTTTCTCATTTTGTGTTGATGACAGTGTTTCCCTATTATCAAGAAAACATAGTTGACTTTCACCTGGACACTCTTCTGTTCACCAGATGAGAATTTCAGAGTCTAAGCTACATGTACAAATGAAACCTCTTCTTTTCCTTAACCCTGTCTATTTTGCAGCCTATAATATCAAAGAGAAGCATCCATGTACTGGGATAAGTCTGATTTGTCTCACATATCATCTTTTTTTTTCGGTGTAGTCACATCCAACCTTTATTTAGATTACTTTTCACTTTATTTTGAACATGGGATTTAGTAAATTATCATCAGGAAAATGTTTACCAAGTTGTGCTCTGCTTAAATATACCTAAGGTCAATTACTCAGGGTCAGACTCCTGAAGTTTTCATCAACACAGGCTACTTAACCATGTTGAACCAGACTGCCTTCTTGCCTCTTGTGACTCTGCTGGCCATGGTGGTCACAGAGACACACTGCACAAAGTCTATCTCTGATTTATCACACATCATCTTTTAACCTTGATTTTGATCCCTACTCTTTTTAAATCTTCTATAACTGTACTTCCTGGGACTAACGATTCCAGAGATTTCAGAAAACATTTCTTTTGATTTTCAACAACTTTAAGCCAATTCAAGTATCATACTCATGGTGCTATGTTAATATTTCTTTACCAGAGTGTGATCATTTCTATTACTGATTATTCCTGGACTTAATATATGTCTTTGTTACCAGATGGAACAAAATAGGATAGTAATGCCCTTCTCCCCATACTTACCAAGGATATAATGGATAATCAGTAATGGTTGAAACAATGACCTCTATGTCTTTCATTGGAAACAGTTTTGGCAAGAACACTCTTCACTAGAACAGTAAAATATTTTACAGAAACTCTGGTCACTATAATCTAGTGTCAGCTCTGCTCTCACATCAGATACTCTTCTGGCAACAACAAAATGTTTCCCAATCAGAGCAAAATTGCCCTCTGTTGAGAATCATTATTGCAGTTCCACAAACATTCATCCAGCTTTCTTTGTATATGTCACTTTTGCCCTCCTTGCACCTCTTAATGTGATTTTACTTATTATGGAAAGTGTCCTCTGCTCTTTAGGCTAGATTTAAAGTCTCTGGTGTATTTTCTTATAGCATTTGGTAAATATACTTCAGCATGCTACTATTTTAATTTTATGCCTCTCTTTCCTTTGTCTTTTCTAATTCTGTAAAGGAAGAGATGAGATCTGTAAATTTCATTGGTAGATTATTATCATTTTACATTTTAACTGACACATAGTAAGTACTTTGAAATAGGTCCATGTGTGGGGGTGGGGGTTGTGTAAATGCACATGGTTATATGTGAATGATAATGTATCTGGAGGACTGATGTTGAAGTCTGGTGTCTTCGTGCATTGTTCTTCACCTTAGATTTTGAGACAGGATCTCTCATCTTAGTGAATCTGGAGCGTACCAATTGGCAAAAACAGCTGGCCAGAGAGATCCAGGAATTCTATCTCTGCCTCTGCAGCACTGGGATTACAGGCACCTGCTACCATGTACAGTTTTTAACTGGAGGCTAAGGATCTGAATTTAGATTCTGTTGTTTATAGAGCAAGCACTTGACTGATCCTTCTCCCCATCTGTTTAGAAATGCTTCTTAAATTAATGAATAATATTTAAGTGTTCCATTCTCTTTGTTCATATTTCTAACAATCATCACATGATTATAGGAACTTCTGTATACAAAACAATCCTCCTTCAGAATTTGGAAAGAGGAATATCTTATCAGTTGACTCAGTAAATACACAATAGCTTGCACATGATAGTCATGTGTTTCTTAAAATAAACATATGCTGTCCAAGCAGTCTTTATAATAATTTGCTAAGCAAGTAAAATTACCTGTGGGACTTTTAATTAGTGATAAATAGACTGAATTTAGAGCTAATATTCAGTTAAGCAAAAAATATGATGAAGTTGAAACTTTAGTCCCAAGACAAATATTATCTTTCATTTGAAAGATATATTTAAATGTGTGCCAGAATATCATGAAGTCAGAAAGTTCCAGATGTTTAGTTTTAAAAACAGTCTATGAATGGTTAACTGACTTAATTTTTTCCCCAAATACCTGAATATTTAGATATTGGTTAGATAAAACTTTAAATGAACATTTTGGAAAAAAAACACACAAGAAGTAGTGTCTTCCAAAAGTCTGGTTGAAATACTTTTATTTCTTTATTCAATGCTGGCTTTTGATGCCTTAGAGTGAGTCCAATTTTAAAACTTCAAATTGACAGGGAAGATATCAGAGAATATAAAGGAGACACATGGAGGAGGAGAAGATACCATTTTTCTGTACACTGCCTTTCATGACATGACCCTTGCAAGGGAAATCTGAAAGGAAAATGTGTGAGACTGAAGTTAAGTGGCAAGTGAAATTATTGTGTTTATGGCAACCATAATATGCATGCCACGTTGGAAAGATACAAAATGCATCACCATAAAAGCATGTTTGGTGTTTTCTACAAGTAGTTGTGAGGCTTTAGGAAAATACAGTTATTTTCTTCTCCAACGCCTGTCACTTTTAAAATTTTGAAAATCTCATTTCCAGAAAGAATAGTCAAATATCATGACATCTATATAAGCACATATGTATTCATATAGATGCATATTCAACATTCTGTTTTGTATTGAATATTTAATAAAAAGGTCATATTGTATTCACAAATAATTATGCCTACTCAAACTCTCTAAGATAGTTATTATCCCAAATTTACAAAGAGTAAAGTTAAACCGACAGAATTTGGACAACTTGAAGGAAAATTTGCAACTAGTAAGTAGAAGAGTTCTATATTTAATTATGTTTGCCCTTAACATATTCTTCTAATAAGAGAAAAAAACTGAGAAGCTTTTAGAATGCCCAATTAATAACATGGAATACTTCTTTTGCAGGAATTCTGATTATAATCTTCCCTTTTTATCAACTTCCATGCTCAAAGATGCACCTTCTGTGTTCCTATATTCCTGGTAGTGGCCATGGTGACTGATACCCAGGAGATACTCAACCCATGTTTTTTTCTTTGAGCTAGGGTCTCATCTAGCCTTGGCTAGCCTAGAGCTTTCTATGTGGATCAGGCTGGGGTCAAATTCATAGAAACCTACCTGTGTCTACTTTCTGAGTGTTGAAATTAAACAGTAACCAGCACACTCAGCAAGACTAGACATTTTTGTAATGAGAATTCAATAAAGCCATTTGAAAATGCCCATTCTACCCACAGTTCCTTTGTCCTTGTAATGATAAGCCAGTTCCAAAAAGGAAGTGATTGGTACAAAGGATCACAGGTAACCTAATAAATGAAGCTTAAGCTGTCTAACAAAGGCTTTCATTAGAGGCCTATAACAAAGTATGGATTAACAAAGTTAATCAATCATTAGATTGTCCTATTCTGTCTCATCTGGACAATGTTGAAAGAAACAAAAAGATATTCTAGAGCACTGCTTTTAATCTTGAAAGTCAGAGACAAAATTATTTTAAACAGACATTAACAGTTCAAAATGTTAGACTCCTACCATTCTGAAGCTTAGAAACTTGAGTTGACTTATGAATGGCTTTTTACAATTTCTCTTTCATGCTACAAGCAGTTTCATAATCACAGATTGTCTTAAGAATATTGAAGTTCACCACTGCCCCTACAATTTAGTATTTTCATATTATGCTGATGAATTTTTTAAAAAGAAAAACAACTATTTGCTACAATTCTTAATGCAACCAGACAGTACTTATCACAGATTATGGTAATTTTTAAATTTCAATTCCAAATTCCTATACTGATCATCAAAGCTAGTGAAATAAAAGCTGATTTTAAGAAAAAAATTCTTGGAAAATTAGTACATAAGAATGATTTAATTAAATAATATCTTAAGAAAAGATTTGAAAAAACTATTTCCATGTGAAGAGAATGGTGATTCTGAATACCTTAAGAGGTGTACCGTGCTTCTCTGAAGAGATAAATAAAGCAAAATTGAAGCATTTGTTCCAGAATCAGATGAATCAGGCTGTTTTGTTTTTAATTAAAGAGAGAGGGGAGAGGAAGAAGGAACAATGAAAAAAAGAGAAGAAGGAAGTTAGAAAGGTGAAGCACAAAGAAGTAAAAGAGAGATGAACAAAGAGCTATTATGTAATGGGTATTTAAAAACCTACAGAAAAAAAGCTCCGTGCTCTTCCTCACATCTAAGACTGTCATTATGCCCCACAGGGCTAACAAAAGCATAATCTTGCCCTATATGTACAACAGTGCTGACCCATAATGATGCTTCTTAAGCATTTAGAGATGAAAACTAGGGTGAATGTGTAAGGAGAACAGCAGAAGTCTGACATCTACAAACCAACACAGAAAAGTCCACATGCTCAAATGAACTTCACCTTTTTAATTGATTCTGTATATCACCTTTGATATGATTACCAGGTATACATACTGCCATTTCTTATAATGTTTTTGTGATTACTTGTTGACAATAATCTATAAGGTTTGCTTATAAGCTGATTGTGAAAATGATCATTATTTTATCGCCCTGGTGATTTTCATCAAAGATCATTTCAGATAAATTGAATGCATATACACAAAAATACACAACCCCAAATAAGATTCGATTGGTCCCTGAAATCAAACATGTCCTCAGTGAAATAAAAATCACAGTAGTGTAAGTATTGAATAATTTCCAAGGTCCCAAACAATACCTCCCAAATACATAACAAACTCAGTAGCAAATATAGTATTGGGATTAGTGTATGGCCTGAGGTAACTGTTACTAAAGGGAATCTATTTATTTGCATGCATATGTTCTTGCAAGGTAAAATATTTTAATATGTATATACATTTATTTCCATGAAGAAGATATTAAATGTGCAAAAAATGGTATATATTTTGAGGTAAATGAATGGAAGAGAAATGAGGAGGTAACTAGAACTATTTTATTTGTTTGTTATAATATGAATTCAATATTAATACTCATATACACTATAAGGATATTATATATGTTGCCATGAGTATGCATTGCTTTCAAAATAACAAAGGAGGAAAGCAGATATTAAGGACAGAAGAAAGGAGGCTAGGGAGATGACTCAGCAGTTAAGAGCACTGACTGCTCATCCAGAGGTCCTGAGTTCAATTCCCAGCAACCATATGGTGTTTCACAACCATCTGTAATGAGATCTGATGCCCTCTTCTGGTGTGTCTGAAGACAGTGACAGTGGACACTATATATAAATAAATAAATATTTAAAAAAGAAAAACTAAAAAGAAAGTTAGAGGAAGAAGAAAAGTACCCTGATTCTGGTAGCTAACGTATTGTCAGGTTTTTTTTTTTTTTTAATACTTGTATTTACATTTTCTACATTGAATCATTTAATACGTCATTTTGTCTCCATGTTAAATCATGTGTTATAAAAGTCCTTTTATAGTATGTGAAAAAAAAGTAATGGAGTTAAATTAGCAAATAATGTAAGCACTATGACAGCTGTTACATTAGGTGAAGTGGAATTGCCTTGGCAAAGGAAAAATATATGAAATCTGTTTAATGTTATCAGGTTTTATTGATCAATCTGTGAGTAATTAAAAATAAATAAAGATCCTTTTTTATCTAAGAGGAAACCTAAGATTTAAAATTAAGGTCTATCTGATTTTCATGAAGATATATGTCTGTACAGTGAAAGATTTATAGCAGTGGTAATTTGAAGGTTTTCCCAAGAAGACACTTTACTGACTCAAGCAAAAAGCAAGACACATAGTGTGTGATTTCAGCATAGACGATATATCCCGTTGTATAGTAGAATGTATTTGCAAGTAGCAAAATGAATATTTCCAAGAGGCATTCTACCCCAAAGTAAGTTGAGTATAGTAAAAAGATAAAACACCAAGAATCTTACAGGACAATCGGAATGTTGCAAGTACTAAAACTCAACAGAAATATGATTAAAGCGCACAGTCAATTAACATAATTCTCATCCATACTTAATAGCAAGTTAGAAACTGTAATGTGGAGTTGTTTTTTATCTGTCATGGTGACAAAGATGAGGGATTCATAGTATCCAATATTAACAAACATTTTCAAGTACTGTCATCAAGAAAATAAATTGTTCCCTCTACTATACCTTCATCAAATCCTAAAGTGTACATTCTTTTTACGAGAAAACTTTATGAGTAAGAATTTATCCTCCAGATATATTTTGTACTTTTCTTGTAAGCACATATCAAAGAATGTCCATGCAGCAGTTTTGCAAGCCCTTGAAAGAACAAATTCCTCAGGAGAGAAATGTTTAAATAGATCTTGATGCATCCACATAAAGGAACACTAGATAGCTACTTAAAAGAATGGTAAAAATGGATTTATGCTGATACAGGAAGACTCTGAAAACATTGTTGAGTAAAAAAACATCATGAGACAGCGGAGTGTTGGGGAAAGGCATGAAATAGTGACATTGGCTACTAATAGGCAATCAAAATTGTTGGTGTGATTATAGACTGCAGTGGGAAGGAAAAGGGGACTAACATTTAATAGATTCTCTTCAATATTATATGAATATTTTCCTGCATATTTATTGCTCTTACCATATTCTTATTTATATATACTTCCAACATTATCAATAATATATTTAATATGTATAGTCCTATCATTTTCATATTTCCATAGAACCGTGTAGCTATAATCATAAAAATAAAATGAAACATTTTTTCATCTCAGAAAGAGGAATATTCCCATTATCATTCATTCCTCATTTCCTACTTTTATCTCAGAATTCTACCCCAACTTACAAAATAATTAATTTTTCATCTATGGATATAGTTGGGTTTTCAAACTTATTATTTTTAAAATTGATAAGTAAAATCACCAACATTTACTATATACACGAAGCTTTGGTGTATTGCAATTGTCAAAATTAAGCAAATTAATTATATATTAGGTTAATTAACACGTGTTCTCATAGATGCTCTTGTGATGAGAACACTTCAGATTCACTTTCTTACTATCTTTCTTTCTCTCTCTCTCTCTCCCTCCCTCCCTCCCTCCCTCCCTCCCTCCCTCCCTCCCTCCCTCCCTCCCTCTCTTTCTCTCTCTTTCTTTCTTTCCTTCCTTCCTTCTTCCTTTCTTCACTTTGCATCCCATTGATGCCCCACCACTTTCTGGCCTCCCTCCCTTCATTCCCCATCCTCTTCTCTGAGAGGATGGAGGACCTCCAGGTATCCTCCCACCCTTCAGAGACCCATTTTTCTTACTATCTTTTAAAAATACAATTTATCTTTGACAGTAGTCATTACATTATATTGTACAGTAGTAGAACTCTTAAATTTTTACTTTATGAAGACTTTATTTAACATTTGTCCAACATCTTTCCAAACTATCTGAACTGCTTCAGCTACTAGTAACAATTTTAACTCTGAACTTATATTAGATCGGCGTTTTGCATTCTGTATAAATAGAGCAGCACACATCTATTGTTATATGTCTGGCTTATACATGTTCTTGATACTTTACACAAATGGTAACATATAAGATATTGTCATTGTAAATGGAATATTTTACTGAAAATAATGTTTCCAAATTTAACCCACAGATGTATCAGAGCCTCCCATTATTGTTACAATTCATATGTACATATATACACTTATTATAAATAAGTTTATTTTGTTTATCCTTTTAACAGTTGCTAGACTTTTAACCACATCTACTTTTGCATTAGAAGAAATAGTGATATTATGAGCATCTAATCACATATGCATGAATTACTTTTCTTTTTTTTTTTTTTTTTGGTTTTTTCTAGACAGGGTTTCTCTGTATAGCCCTGGCTGTCCTGGAACTCACTGTGTAAACCAGGCTGGCCTCGAACTCAGAAATCCACCTGCCTCTGCCTCCCAAGTGCTGGGATTAAAGGCGTGTGCCACCAACGCCCGGCTTGAATTACTTTTCAAATGAGAGTTTTAAGTTTAAAAATTAATATAATCAGTGTAGCAACTCTAGTATTTTTAGAAAACTTATATATAAATGTAATGGAGCTAAAGAATAGAAAATATGTTTCTTTTAAAGCAAGGCATATCACCACCAGTTACTCATAGTATGGAAAGTTCAAAGAAAATATTAAGGAATTTAGTGTGAACACATTAGTTCTTTTGAAAAAAAATAGTTATTAGTTAACTTTATTTTTATTATGAAATTAACATTTTAATCTATAAAACAGAAGAAAATGAAAGTACATAACTTAAATACAGTTTGTTAAATAAAAATGTCAATTCTCATTTATATTTTTTGCTTTACCTGATTATTTATCGTTTGCAGATTTCATCTATGGAATATAACTTGATAATATGTCCCTTCCTAATTCTCCATAGAACCCTCCCACAATATCTAATTATTTCATGGTTTTTTTTTTTTTTTTTTTTTTTTTTTGTTGGCTGTAACTCACTGAACTCAATTAGTGCTGCCATATCTTCATGTGTGTGGAGTCATCCACTGAGTCATGGGGACAAACTCAAAGAAAAGTGATGGTCCTTTCATTAGCAGCCATTAACTGCCAATAGGGCTTCAGCTGGTGGTGGAGTGTCAGAAACCTCATCAGTGCTGAGATAAACTGACTTGATCTTACACAGGTATTACCTAGGTGACGGGTGCTCTTATTTTTTAATGCATGCAACAGACTTGGCATGACCAGAATATAGCATTGCACAGCATTCTTCTTCATCCTTGTTCTTTATAATACTCTGGTGGTTTGCATGAGAATGGACGTCATGCGTTCATATATGCTTGGTCCTTAGTTGATAGAGCTGTTTTAGGAAGGATTAGGAGTTATGGTTTTATTGGAGAAGGTGTGGAACTGACTGTAGGGTTTGAGGTTTCAAAGGCCCAGTTTATTCCAATTGGTGCTCTCTGTCTCTTGCTTGTGGACCAAATTTAAGCTATCAGCTACTGTTCCAGCAGCATATACCCACCTGCTGCTGCCATTCCCCTCAACATGACCATAATGGCTTTACCCTCTGCAATTTGAAGCAAGCCACCAATTAAATGCTTCCTTTTATACGTTACCTTGTCATTTCTTTATAGCAAGAGAAAAGCAACTAAGATATGCTTTCTTCCTCAAAAACCATCTACTTTTTCAGTATAAAAGACTGATAACAGTGTTACATTGTTCCAAGGTTTCAAAGATCAAAATTTTCCTTTCTACTTCCCATTCAAGTCCCTAGGATGTAATCCGAGATCTGAAGAATTAGGACCTGAATAATGCAACACATTCTCACTGTATCAATGAATGAGGGTTCCTGCATGTGGAAATTTGGCTGTGCTTTAGTGCTCACTTTCAGCTCCAACACCAGTCTAGATAGTGCTGTGAAGGAATATTTTAAATAGTATTAAATTTTAAGCCAGTAGACACTAAGTAAAGCTCATTATCCTCTATAATGTGGGTAAGCCTCATCCAGGCAGTTGGTAGCCTTAAGGAAAAAGACTGAGGTCTTCCAAAGAAAAAATCTTTGCTAATAGACTGCCTTCAGACACATGCTGTAACATTCTTTCTTATTCTTCATGGTTCCTTGCAAGACTGGCATGCACATTGCTAGTTCCACAATGGCATAAGCCAGTTTCTTAAGAGTCTCACTGCTATAGCATCTCTATGTCTCTTTATCATATTCTCCGTGGTGAGACATACATATAGATAAATAAGGTTATACTGGTTCTTTGTGATGAGAAATCTTCATTTTTAATTTTATTGGATTTGTAATCAGCTAGGTGACACACCACTTGCTGTATGCATGATAGTGTTTCCAGAGAGGTTTATATGAAAAGGGATGATTAACTCTAAATGAGAATCACACTGTACTATAGACCTTTCTGACTTTGGATGCAATGTATTTTTTGCCTCATGGTCCTGCAATGTCCGTTTCTCCCTAGGCTCTACTGTATATTCAAACCATTCTTTCCTTAAGTTCATTCTTGTCAGGCTTTTGGTAAAAGTACCAGAAAATCAAGTAATAAACTCTGTTTATCTGAAGAACCTTGACTAATAAAAGCATCAATGCCTCTTGGTATAGGAAAATGCTTCTCAGGTCATTTCTGTCAGTGTAATCATTTTATAGTTAAAAAAATTGACAAGAATTTAAGTGATATGTATGAATATACACACACAGAGACCGCGGTGGAAAAAAAGGGTAAGCTAAGGATTATTTAGGATAACAATTTGCAATAAAAAATTTAAAAAGCATAAGTATATGGTCATGAAAAGTTTTCCTAGAGTGGTGAACTTAGAAAAGTTGAAGGGTAAAGCAAAATTATAAAATTATCATTTTAAACATATACAATGTGTTGAAAAACATTCACTTTCCTAGTTTCCCTAAACTACTTTATGGTATAATTATATGGCTCCTGGAGGCTAGTTATAATTGAATTATAGGGTGTCTTATTCACAGCCTAGCTGGAGAAAAAACTTGCTCAGCTCTGCTTTGTGGTTCTCTAAACACCAGCTAGAATACTCATGAGGAAGCTTATAATTCAATTATAACTCCCTCTGGGAACCACATAATTATATATAAAAGACCTAAGCCATCATATGTTCTCCAATTATTTTTTGTTATGAAAGGATTTGTCTAAAGTCTTATATTAAATTTGAATAGGTATGAGTCACTTTGAACCTCAAGATTTACCCAGATACTAAGATACTAATGCATATTCACCCAGGTGTAAGGGTTAGGAATAAGTTTACTTACCCAAACAAAAATAATGAAAAATATGCATACATTTCTCTGGACATGCACACAACACATACATACACCATGCCACATATATTTATACATAAAAACATACGTGCATATATACAAACACCACTCTCCACATGAGTAGACTTAATTAGTGCATAAGAATATTCTTTAAAAAGCATAGCTATATTAGAAATAAAATTTGGAGCACATTAGTTTTTAAAGTATAGAACAGCAAGTACTGACATTTTATTAGGTATCAGTATTCTAGGGATGACATAAAATATATGTGTGGATATGTACATGTTATATGAAAATAATATAAATGGTTTAGATATATGAGGAGTTTGATATTTTAGTATCTAAAAGGGAGAATTTGCGTGTGTGTGTGTGTGTGTGTGTGTGTGTGTGTGTGTATGTGTGGGTGTGTATGTGTGTGGGTGTGTGTGTATGTGTGTGTGTGTTTGAACTACAAGTATGTATATATATATAATATAATATTACTTATTTCCAATTACCTAATTTATTTTTGAATATTATACAGAGTTATATAAGTTCTCTTCATACAAATGCACAGCATTTCATGAGATAACTCACCCATATCCCACTTTCTTCCGATTTCTTCCCCTTCCTCTTAGGTAACCATCTCTCTGCCCAGACAATTTTTGCTTCTACTTTCATGTCATCAGTGTATATATTAGATACTTAAAAACGTACAGGACCTACAAACACATTCATCTTTTAATGGACATTACAAGAAATAGTATTTAAAATTGCTTTACAATAACTATGCCTTGAAGCTAAAAACAGAATAATGCATCATGGCAATTCCTTAATGGTACAAAATAGTATGCCTATTGTAGAATAAGTCATGAGGACAATTGATATTGATCTCATTCATTGGAAACTTGCTCTCCCTATCTCATTCATTAATTCATTTGCCAGATAGTCACAAAACACTTGGTCTATGGCTAGCATCATGCCTTCCCTCAGAACACACAGTTCATCTGAAAATGCAGTTGAGCTTATGACCACACACACACACACACACACACACCCCTTCTTCTAGGAGGACATATCCCATTATCTCATTTTAAATCATGAATTGAAAAGCCAGCTACTTATTTAATATTTTCACATAGTCTCTTTGTTTAGCACTGTGCTTGACTAGAATATTTGAGAACAAAAGAGCATCCATAGCAGACCATATTCTAGCAAACCTCATGTTTTAGCTGAAGTGCTAATGGGAGTTTGTGAGGAAACCCAGAAGTTAACAATGAGAAGTGGAGAGGATAGTTAAGTGTGGTGATATAGAGATAGGGTGAGCCGCAAATTAGTGGAATTGCCTTGGCAAAGGAAAAATATATGAAATCTGTTTAATGTTATCAGGTTTTATTGATCAATCTGTGAGTAATTAAAAATAAATAAAGATCCTTTTTTATCTAAGAGGAAACCTAAGATTTAAAATTAAGGTCTATCTGATTTTCATGAAGGATATATGTCTGTACAGTGAAAGATTTTATGCAGTGGTAATTTGAAGGTTTTCCCAAGAAGACACTTTACTGACCTAAGCAAAAATGCAAGACACAAAAGTGGGGTGATTTCCGCATAGACGATATATCCCGTTGTATAGTAGAATGTATTTGCAAGTAGCAAAATGAATATTTCCAAGAGGCATTCTACCCAAAGTAAGTTGAGTATAGTAAAAAGATAAAACACCAAGAATCTTACAGGACAATCGGAAATGTTGCAAGTACTAAATCAAACATGAAATTTGATTAAAGCGCACAGTCAATTAACATAATTCTCATCCATACTTAATAGCAAGTTAGAACTGTAATGTGGAGTTGTTTTTTACTGTCATGGTGACCAAAGATGAGGGATTCATAGTACCCAAATTTATTAACAAACATTTTCAAGTACTGTCATCAAGAAAATAAAATTGTTCCCTCTACTATACCTTCATCAAATCCTAGTGTACATTCTTTTTACGAGAAAACTTTATGAGTAAGAATTTATCCTCCAGATATATTTTGTACTTTTCTTGTAAGCCATATCAAAGATGTCCATGCAGCAGTTTTGCAAGCCCTTGAAAGAACAAATTCCTAGGAGAGAAATGTTAAAATAGATCTTGATGTCATCCACATAAAGGAACACTAGATAGCTACTTAAAAGAATGGTAAAAATGGATTTATGCTGATTACAGGAAGACTCTGAAAACATTGTTGAGTAAAAAAAACATCATGAGACAGCGGAGTGTTGGGGAAAGCATGAAATAGTGACATTGGCTACTAATAGGCAATCAAAATTGTTGGTGTGATTATAGACTGCAGTGGGAAAAGGAAAAGGGGACTACATTTAATAGATTCTCTTCAATATTATTTGAATTTTTCCTGCATATTTATTGCTCTTACCATATTCTTATTTATATATACTTCCAACATTATCAATAATATATTTAATATGTATAGTCCTATCATTTTCATATTTCCATAGAACCGTTGTAGCTATAATCATAAAAATAAAATGAAACATTTTTTTCATCTCAGAAAGAGGAATATTCCCATTATCATTCATTCCTCTTTTCCTACTTTTATCTCAGAATTCTACCCCAACTTACAAAATAATTAATTTTTCATCTATGGATATAGTTGGGTTTTTCAAACTTATTATTTTTAAAATTGATAAGTAAAATCACCAACATTTACTATATACACGAAGCTTGGTGTATTGCAATTGTCAAAATTAAGCAAATTAATTATATATTAGGTTAATTAACACGTGTTCTCATAGATGCTCTTGTGATGAGAACACTTCAGATTCACTTTCTTACTATCTTTCTTTCTCTCTCTCTCTCCCTCCCTCCCTCCCTCCCTCCCTCCCTCCCTCCCTCCTCCCTCCCTCCCTCTCTTTCTCTCTCTTTCTTTCTTTCCTTCCTTCCTTCTTCCTTTCTTCACTTTGCATCCCATTGATGCCCCACCACTTTCTGGCCTCCCTCCCTTCATTCCCCATCCTCTTCTCTGAGAGGATGGAGGACCTCCAGGTATCCTCCCACCCTTCAGAGACCCATTTTCTTACTATCTTTTAAAAATACAATTTATCTTTGACAGTAGTCCATTACATTATATTGTACAGTAGTAGAACTCTTAAATTTTTACTTTATGAAGACTTTATTTAACATTTGTCCAACATCTTTCCAAACTATCTGAACTGCTTCAGCTACTAGTAACAATTTTAACTCTGAACTTATATTAGATCGGCGTTTTGCATTCTGTAAAAATTTAGAGCAGCACACATCTATTGTTATATGTCTGGCTTATACATGTTCTTGATACTTTACACAAATGGTAACATATAAGATATTGTCATTGTAAATGGAATATTTTACTGAAATAATGTTTCCAATTTAACCCACAGATGTATCAGAGCCCTCCATTATTGTTACAATTCATATGTACATATATACACTTATTATAAATAAGTTTATTTTGTTTATCCTTTTTAACAGTTGCTAGACTTTTAACCACATCTACTTTTGCATTAGAAGAAATAGTGATATTATGAGCATCTAATCACATATGCATGAATTACTTTTCTTTTTTTTTTTTTTTTTTTGGTTTTTTCTAGACAGGGTTTCTCTGTATAGCCCTGGCTGTCCTGGAAACTCACTGTGTAAACAGGCTGGCCTCGAACTCAGAAATCCACCTGCCTCTGCCTCCAAGTGCTGGGATTAAAGGCGTGTGCCACCAACGCCCGGCTTGAATTACTTTTCAAATGAGAGTTTTAAGTTTAAAAAATTAATATAATCAGTGTAGCAACTCTAGTATTTTTAGAAAACTTATATATAATGTAATGGAGCTAAAGAATAGAAAATATGTTTCTTTTTAAAGCAAGGCATATCACCACCAGTTACTCATAGTATGGAAAGTTCAAAGAAAATATTAAGGAATTTAGTGTGAACACATTAGTTCTTTTGAAAAAAAATAGTTATTAGTTAACTTTATTTTTATTATGAAATTAACATTTAATCTATAAAACAGAAGAAAATGAAAGTACATAACTTAAATACAGTTTGTTAAATAAAAATGTCAATTCTCATTTATATTTTTGCTTTACCTGATTATTTATCGTTTGCAGATTTCATCTATGGAATATAACTTGATAATATGTCCCTTCCTAATTCTCCATAGAACCCTCCCACATATCTAATTATTTCATGGTTTTTTTTTTTTTTTTTTTTTTTTTGTTGGCTGTAACTCACTGAACTCAATTAGTGCTGCCATATCTTCATGTGTGTGGAGTCATCCACTGAGTCATGGGGACAAACTCAAAGAAAAGTGATGGTCCTTTCATTAGCAGCCATTAACTGCCAATAGGGCTTCAGCTGGTGGTGGAGTGTCAGAAACCTCATCAGTGCTGAGATAAACTGACTTGATCTTACACAGGTATTACCTAGGTGACGGGTGCTCTTATTTTTTAATGCATGCAACAGACTTGGCATGACCAGAATATAGCATTGCACAGCATTCTTCTTCATCCTTGTTCTTTATAATACTCTGGTGGTTTGCATGAGAATGGACGTCATGCGTTCATATATGCTTGGTCCTTAGTTGATAGAGCTGTTTTAGGAAGGATTAGGAGTTATGGTTTTATTGGAGAAGGTGTGGAACTGACTGTAGGGTTTGAGGTTTCAAAGGCCCAGTTTATTCCAATTGGTGCTCTCTGTCTCTTGCTTGTGGACCAAATTTAAGCTATCAGCTACTGTTCCAGCAGCATATACCCACCTGCTGCTGCCATTCCCCTCAACATGACCATAATGGCTTTACCCTCTGCAATTTGAAGCAAGCCACAATTAAATGCTTCCTTTTATACGTTACCTTGTCATTTCTTTATAGCAAGAGAAAAGCAACTAAGATATGCTTTCTTCCTCAAAAACCATCTACTTTTTCAGTATAAAAGACTGATAACAGTGTTACATTGTTCCAAGGTTTCAAAGATCAAATTTTCCTTTCTACTTCCCATTCAAGTCCCTAGGATGTAATCCGAGATCTGAAGAATTAGGACCTGAATAATGCAACACATTCTCACTGTATCAATGAATGAGGGTTCCTGCATGTGGAAATTTGGCTGTGCTTTAGTGCTCACTTTCAGCTCCAACACCAGTCTAGATAGTGCTGTGAAGGAATATTTTAAATAGTATTAAATTTTAAGCCAGTAGACACTAAGTAAAGCTCATTATCCTCTATAATGTGGGGTAAGCCTCATCCAGGCAGTTGGTAGCCTTAAGGAAAAGACTGAGGTCTTCCAAAGAAAAAATCTTTGCTAATAGACTGCCTTCAGACACATGCTGTAACATTCTTTCTTATTCTTCATGGTTCCTTGCAAGACTGGCATGCACATTGCTAGTTCCACAATGGCATAAGCCAGTTTCTTAAGAGTCTCACTGCTATAGCATCTCTATGTCTCTTTATCATATTCTCCGTGGTGAGACATACATATAGATAAATAAGGTTATACTGGTTCTTTGTGATGAGAAAATCTTCATTTTTAATTTTATTGGATTTGTAATCAGCTAGGTGACACACCACTTGCTGTATGCATGATAGTGTTTCAGAGAGGTTTATATGAAAAGGGATGATTAACTCTAAATGAGAATCACACTGTACTATAGACCTTTCTGACTTTGGATGCAATGTTATTTTTTGCCTCATGGTCCTGCAATGTCCGTTTCTCCCTAGGCTCTACTGTATATTCAAACCATTCTTTCCTTAAGTTCATTCTTGTCAGGCTTTTGGTAAAAGTACCAGAAAATCAAGTAATAACTCTGTTTATCTGAAGAACCTTGACTAATAAAAGCATCAATGCCTCTTGGTATAGGAAAATGCTTCTCAGGTCATTTCTGTCAGTGTAATCATTTTATAGTTAAAAAAATTGACAAGAATTTAAGTGATATGTATGAATATACACACACAGAGACCGCGGTGGAAAAAAGGGTAAGCTAAGGATTATTTAGGATAACAATTTGCAATAAAAAATTTAAAAAGCATAAAGTATATGGTCATGAAAAGTTTTCCTAGAGTGGTGAACTTAGAAAAGTTGAAGGGTAAAGCAAAATTATAAAATTATCATTTTAAACATATACAATGTGTTGAAAAACATTCACTTTCCTAGTTTCCCTAAACTACTTATGGTATAATTATATGGCTCCTGGAGGCTAGTTATATTTGAATTATAGGGTGTCTTATTCACAGCCTAGCTGGAGAAAAAACTTGCTCAGCTCTGCTTTGTGGTTCTCTAAACACCAGCTAGAATACTCATGAGGAAGCTTATAATTCAATTATAACTCCCCTCTGGGAACCACATAATTATATATAAAAGACCTAAGCCATCATATGTTCTCCAATTATTTTTTGTTATGAAAGGATTTGTCTAAAGTCTTATATTAAATTTGAATAGGTATGAGTCACTTTGAACCTCAAGATTTACCCAGATACTAAGATACTAATGCATATTCACCCAGGTGTAAGGGTTAGGAATAAGTTTACTTACCCAAACAAAAATAATGAAAAATATGCATACATTTCTCTGGACATGCACACACACACATACATACACCATGCCACATATATTTATACATAAAAACATACGTGCATATATACAAACACCACTCTCCACATGAGTAGACTTAATTAGTGCATAAGAATATTCTTTAAAAAGCATAGCTATATTAGAAATAAAATTTGGAGCACATTAGTTTTTAAAGTATAGAACAGCAAGTACTGACATTTTATTAGGTATCAGTATTCTAGGGATGACATAAAATATATGTGTGGATATGTACATGTTATATGAAAATAATATAAATGGTTTAGATATATGAGGAGTTTGATATTTTAGTATCTAAAAGGGAGAATTTGCGTGTGTGTGTGTGTGTGTGTGTGTGTGTGTGTGTGTATGTGTGGGTGGGGTATGTGTGTGGGTGTGTGTGTATGTGTGTGTGTGTTTGAACTACAAGTATGTATAATATATATATATATATTACTTATTTCCAATTACCTAATTTATTTTTGAATATTATACAGAGTTATATAAGTTCTCTTCATACAAATGCACAGCATTTCATGAGATAACTCACCCATATCCCACTTTCTTCCGATTTCTTCCCCTTCCTCTTAGGTAACATCTCTCTGCCCAGACAATTTTGCTTCTACTTTCATGTCATCAGTGTATATATTAGATACTTAAAAACGTACAGGACCTACAAACACATTCATCTTTTAATGGACATTACAAGAAAATAGTATTTAAAATTGCTTTACAATAACTATGCCTTGAAGCTAAAAACAGAATAATGCATCATGGCAATTCCTTAATGGTACAAATATGTATGCCTATTGTAGAATAAGTCATGAGGACAATTGATATTGATCTCATTCATTGGAAACTTGCTCTCCCTATCTCATTCATTAATTCATTTGCCAGATAGTCACAAAACACTTGGTCTATGGCTAGCATCATGCCTTCCCTCAGAACACACAGTTCATCTGAAAATGCAGTTGAGCTTATGACCACACACACACACACACACACACACACACTTCTTCTAGGAGGACATATCCCATTATCTCATTTTAAATCATGAATTGAAAAGCCAGCTACTTATTTAATATTTCACATAGTCTCTTTGTTTAGCACTGTGCTTGACTAGAATATTTGAGAACAAAAGAGCATCCATAGCAGACCATATTCTAGCAAACCTCATGTTTTAGCTGAAGTGCTAATGGGAGTTTGTGGAGGAAACCCAGAAGTTAACAATGAGAAGTGGAGAGGATAGTTAAGTGTGGTGATATAGAGATAGGGTGAGCCGCAAATTATGCATATTCTCTATGTTTGCCCATGTGATATTATGAGACTGTAGTGTGGTTATTCTAATAATTCAGTCTTTTCATATCTAACCAACATTAAGTAACAGAGTGACATTTTTAACATTCTAGGCTAAGAAGTCACAATGTAGGGCTTCCAGTTTCAACACTTACTAACCATGACATTAAAAAAAAATCCTTGGCTTCTTTATGGCTCCATGTGGTCATACGTAAGATAGAGATAATAATAGAAATGATCTCAAAAGAGTTCTGTGAAACCCATTGAAAAATTGATGTGAGATAAATATTTTGAATATTTTTGGTGCATAGAAAGTACTTAGGAAGTTAGTGCTTATACTTGTCATTGCCTTCTCTATCATCATATTCTTAGCAATATTGGAAGGAGTTAGGAGGAAGATTTTCACTAGTTTACAAATCACTTGTCACAGGAAACTATTTAGTCACATTTTAAAGGGGATGCTAAGGTAGTGATATGTCCAATTTTCTGAGGAACTGCCAGACTGTTTTCCAGAGTGGTTGCACCATCTTGCAATTCCACCAACAATGGAGGACCCAGCTATACCACTCCTGGGCATATACCCAGAAGATGCTCTAACATATAACAAAAACATTGCTCCACTATGTTCATAGTAGCTTTATTTGTAAATAGCCAGAAGCTGGAAAGAACCCAGATGCCCTTCAAAAGAGGAATGGATACAAAAAATGTGGTACATTTACACAATGGAATATTACTCAGCTATTAAAAACAATGAATTCGATAAATTCTTATGTAAATGGATGGAACTAGAAAATATCATCCTGAATGAAGTAACCCAATCACAAAAGAACACACATGGTATTCACTCACTGATTACTGGATTTTAGCCCAGATGCTTGAAATACCCAAGATTCAACTCACAGACCACATAAAGCCATGAAGAATGAAGACCAAGTGGGGGGGCTTCAGTCCTTCTTAGAAGGAGTAACAAAATACTCAAGGGAGCAAATATGGATACAAAGTGCAGGACAGAAACTGAAGGAGGGCCATCTGCAGACCATTCCACCTGGGTATCCATCCCATGTGCAGTCACAAAAGGTAGATGTTGATGTGGATGTCAGGAAGTACATGCTGACAGGAGCCTGATATAGCTGTCTCCTTAGAGGTCTGCAAGAGTCTGACATATTCAGAGGCAGATGCTCACAGCTAACCATTAAACTGATCATGGGTTCCCAATAGAGGAGTTACAGTGAAGACTGAAGGAGTTGAAAGGATTCGAGACACCATGAGCAGAACAACAATACCAAACCAACCAGAGACCCCAGGGTCTAAACCACCAGCCTGGAAGCACTTAGGGATGGACCCTGCCTCCAGCTATAGATGCAAGGGAGCTATATATAAGTGGGAGAAGAGATCCTTGGTCCTATGAAGGCTGGACAACATGGGGGGTGGGAATTCGAGGGGGGGAAGTGAGGTGCGCGGGGGGGTAAGTGGGGCACACCCTCATAGAAGCAGGAGGAGGCGGATGGGATAGGGAGTTCCTGGGAGGGAGGGGGAAAATGGGGTAAGGGGAGAACATCTGAAATATAAATAAAATATCCAATAAAAAAAAAAAGAAAAAAAAGGGGGATGCTAAGAGGTAAAAATAATTTCATAGGCCCAAGACAAGATACTGAGTACCTAATCCTAATGCAATGTATTAATGATCCAGAGTAGAAAAGTGCAGCAGAAGCAGAGGCATTTTATTTAGAGAAAAAGTAAAGATGAGTAGATAAACAATACTGCCAGAGTCAGTGATGTAAAAAAACATTTTCAGATGAATTCTTGGGTAAATAACTAGATAATCTTTATTAAATATCTGTCTTTCCAGTAATAAAAAAGAATTATGTTCAGACTAAAAGAATAGCTGAGGTATCACCAATAATAAATTGAAGGCCAAGACTGATGAGAATGAACATTACGTAACATTTATATTTTTCTGGCCCTTAGAAAAGATGTCTAAGAATATTGACTTATCTTTACACTGGGAAGCGCCAGCGGCACTAAAAAATCTGTAGAACTATACTCTGAAAAAGACAAATGGATTAGATTATTTCCTTTTAAAACAGGATAAACCAGTTGGTAGAAGAAGGAAATGTGATAGACATCATATTGGTGAGGAATCATATGAAGTCCTTCACAATATGCTTCTCTGTCTCTCTCTGTCTCTCTCTGTCTCTCTCTCACACACACACACATACACAAAACACATGATTAATGTTGATATAATTATGTTGAAATATAATGAATGAACAATAATACCAAAGGAAGTGAAGAGATTCAATCCTTGTTTTTGGTGCAGAGAGACTAAGAGTTTCTAGCTTTACCTATGTCTGGTGAGTTGCAGGATGATGTGGGTGGGATGCTCACTACCCAGATGACTGTAAAGGACCACCTCTGAAAAGTGAAAGACAGATTTCTAGTTTGATTCCAGTTTCCCCTAAATACCTACAGTCGGTGCCTGATTTGACAATCCTCACCCTAAAAAGGTCAATAGGTCAAATATATTCATAAGACAGTGACTGGCATAATTAAATGTGCCACACTGTATGTATTTCATGCCATTCATCATGAAAGTGCAGTGTGCAGTGGAGAACTCAAGTAACTTGAATAGATGACATCCAAACTTTTTTTCTAAGCCAAATTTTCCTTTTAAAAATTGAGCAAACTGTTGAGGGACGGGGCTACCCATCCACCTCAAAAATATTAATCTAGAATTCCTCCTGTCAAAAGGAAATTCAGGGACAAACGATGGAGCAGAGACTGAAGGAAAAGCCATCCAGAGACAGCCCCACCTAGGGATTCATCCCATCTGCAGACACCAAACCCAGACACTATTGCTGATGCCAAGAAGTGCTTGCTGACAGGAGCCTGGTATAGCTGTCCCCTGAGAGGTTGACTAACACAAAGGCAGATGCTTGCAGACAACCATCAGACTCAGCACTGGGACCCCAATGGAGAAGTTAGGGGATTAGGACTGAAGGAGCTGATGGGGTTTGCAATCCCATAGGAAGAATAACAATATCAACCATCCAGACCCCCCAGAGCTCCCAGGGACTAAACCACCAACCAAAGAGTAAACATGGAGGGACCCATGGCTCCAGCTGCATATGTAGTAGAGGATCGCCTTATCTGGCATCAGTGGGAAGGGAGGCCCTTGGTCCTGTGGAGGCTCGATGTCCCAGTGTAGGGAATGCTAGGGCCGTGATGTGGAGTGGGTAGGTGTATGGGTGGGAGAGCACCCTCATAGAGGCAGGGGGAGTGGGAAGGGGCTTGTGGAGGGAAATTGGGAAGGTAGATAACATTTGAAATGTAAATAAATAAAATAACCAATAAAAATGAAAAAAAATTGAGCAAACTGTTAGGAAGTGTGATGGTTTGTTATATGCTCAGCCCAGGGAGTGGCACTATTAGAAAGTGTGGTCCTGTTGGAGTAGGTGTGTCCTTATTGGAGTAGGTGTGTCCTTATTGGAGTAGGTGTGTCCTTATTGGAGTAGGTGTGTCCTTATTGGAGTAGGTGTGTCCTTATTGGAGTAGGTGTGTCCTTTTTGGAGTAGGTGTGTCCTTATTGGAGTAGGTGTGTCCTTATTGGAGTAGGTGTGTCCTTATTGGAGTAGGTGTGTTATTTTGGGCATGGGATTTAGACCCTCATCCTAGCTGCCTGGAAGCCAGTATTCTGCTAACAGCCTTCAGATGAAGATATAGGACTTTTAGCTCTGTCTGCACCATGCCTGCCTGATGCTGTGATGCTTCTGTCTTGATGATAATGGACTGAAACTCTGAACCAGTAAGTCAGCCCCGATTAAATGTTGTCCTTTCAAGACTTGCTTTTGTCATAGTGTCTGTTCACAGCAGTAAATCCCTAACTAAGAAGTTGGTAGCAGGGACTGAGGTATTGCTCTGATAGGCCTGAAAATGCTTTTGCTTGAAAACTAAGAGCTATAAGGGAGATCTGATTAAAAAAAAAACAAAAAACAAAAACAAAAAGAAAAACCTTGAAGCAACGAATTCAAGTTTGTCATAAAGGTAAGATATCTACAGGTAACTTCTGCATACATCAGGTTTCGTCTAAAATTCAGACAGTATGGGATGTCTTCCCCAGTTTCATTTCCTACTGGCCTGTAGCCCAGAGTCCCTCTCAGCAAGAAGCATGATTCTCAGTAGAGCTACTTATGTTAATGAGCAGAATCTGAGAAATAGTAGCTGTTTTAAACTTCCTACATTGTTGTTGCTGTCTTTACTATCACTGGAGTGGAGACTGCATTAGGGGCATCTTGCAGCATTAGAAGGCTTACTGAACGAGGGCATTTCCAGGTTTATATAATATCCCTGTTAGTTCATTTTCACTGAGCCCAATGTTATCATGTAAAAAAAAGTAGCAGCAAATTAAATGGTCAGAGATCACTTTCAGACTAAAAATATACTGTAATTTTATCAATATTGTGGTGGTTTTTGAAGAGTATTCTATGATATTTTTCAAGGCAATTAAAAAAAAAACAATGAAAATCAACATTATTTCATATAGTCCATTAAACTGAATGAAGTATTGCCAAACTACATATTAGATTCAGATAAGGCCAGGAATGCCAGAAAAAAATGGTTTGATTTCTACTTCTGACTACAGCAGAACATGCTATTTGACTCTGGGTTGAATTTTTTTATAGGCAGGCTTTCTTCAAATAACAGTAATCGCTTTTCATTCTCATTCCTATTTACATATTTTTGTCAAAACGTGCCACTTATTTGAATGTAGAAATGCTTTGCATAAAAAATGTAAAAGGCCCAGGCATATATTCTTTGTAGATAGAGAATTTCAGGCACAGAGATTTTATTTTCAGAGGTGTTTTCTTGAGGAACAGATGAGACAGCTCAGATCATGAATGTTTTCTTTTCACCATATGAGAACAGTAGTTTTTCAGGGTACATAACACATATTAGCTACTCATATCTTATCATACCTCATCCCCCAAAAGAGTGAACTTTTCTTAGAATCTAAGTCAAGTTATCTCATGGGAAAACTTCCAAGTCCTCAAACATTTAACGACAAGAGGGTAGCTTTCCAACTATTTTAGACCATTTATTCCCAAAGGTGATATTAGTGTTCTTATAGATTTCATCTATTTATTGATTGAGACCTTCAAGGTGGAACGAATTCTGTCAGAGAATCCAAGGGAAAGAATGCAAAATTTGTTGACACAAAAGGGGTATGTTATTAATCAGGTGTAGTATTTTTTGTCTGCCCCTCTCTGTTAAAAAAAAAAAAAAAAGGTATTACTTTCTACTCATCATTTAATCATTTTCAATTTCTCCACTGTCTCACGTTTTCATCTCTTTAGTAACCCATGTCCATTCACCAAAGGCAATGTTCTTTCAAAGACAATTGGTGAGATAAAACAAAGTTCTGTCATGATAGGGCTTGTATAATTATATTTAAATTTAAAGGAGGTTTCCTAAGTAGTTGTTCCCTTCTGTTTGTTGTTGTTGTTGATTATTTATTTGTTTGGGATTTTTTATTTTGCTTTATTTTGAGGGAAGGTGTATTTTTGTTTGTTTCAGCAGGGAGTTTTTATGTTTTAAAACCTTTACCTAGAGAAAATTACTTCAGGTGCCCATCTAAACCTTTATATTCACCTACTTTTCCATTCCATCTTTTGTCAAGAAAATAAAAGTTGGCTTTGAAATAGCCTGCAATTTTCTAAAATTTCAGTGAAAAGTTGATTTAGAATTGACCTGCACTGTCTTGAAAGGCACATGTTTTTTAAAAAAAGAGAGCAATAACTAACATTCTATCACCATACACTGAAGCACACAGAATTTTAAATAAAACATTCTGATTTGCATTGTTGAAGAAAGAAATACAAAGTCATAACAACCCACTGACTTGGAAATAATCAAAACTGTTATTATGATTCACTGTGAATTACAAACTGTCCTGGAAGAAGCCAGCTAAAATGAAAAGAGGGGACAATGTGACAATTTTAGAGGTTTCCATTTGTGATTAATCCTGCTATAACAATTGCCATAAGACATTTAGTCATATCAATGATGCCCTCTTTGGTTGATATAGAAAAAGTTCAGAAAGCTAATTAGGAAATAGTAAGGAACAAAACCAACAACAACAAAAAAAATCTAAGTTTTCTTTTTCTAAATTGTAGAATGTTAAATACCGAGAAGAAAAGTATAAGATAGACGTTTAACAAATCCAGTTATGAATTCAACAAATGAGAAGCCATCATGTTTCTGCAAGGATTCATGTATCACCTGAGAAAACTGATAAATAGAACCAATGAACAATAAAATGAAAATGTGTAAGTAAAATCTAGGTATGACATTTGGGGTCTAGTGTCTAATAAAACTTCTTTGTCGATATTATGAAATAATATGAATATCTGTAAATGGAATGTATTTACAGAAGGCGAATGTTTGAGTCCATTCTAAATGAGGGTTTCTTGTTGTATGGAAGATACAAAGCTCATCAAATAGATGTATCGCCTATTCAGTGTTTTTCTTTATCATAAACTTTTTAACTTTAGCTCACTATTTTGCATAGTATAGGATTTCCCTTCACTTGTTTTGTTTGATCCCTTCTGGATACCATCATGGAGTCAGCCTATTTTCCAAACAAAAATCTCATATCCCAAACTGAACAAACTACTTCTTCTTCAAAGCAGCCAGATCTCTCCGTAACTAATTAGGATTTTATGTACAGTAAAACGTTAATTAAATGAAGCTCAACTAATGAAACATTTAATTTCATGTTCTATACTCAAACTTTTATGAGAAAAAAGAAGCCTTGTGACTAAGCAAGCAGATATCTCAGATTTACTAAAAGAGAAATAATTTCATCTCCCACAAAATGATGTGCTGTTATAAGGATTCATTCCAGTATATAACTTTGTCTGCAGAATAGTAACTGGTTTCAGAATAAACAACATGAGACCCTGAGAAATATTCCAAATACTAAAGTACAACACAATTATCTTCTCTAAACTGTACTTACCAAGATAATTAAATGGACTACAGTTTTATAATACATTTCAACAACAAAGACTGAAATAAAAGATAAATGTGCTACTTAATTTTAAAGTGCCTTAATTAGCATTTGCCTCTCTACATATTATAGTTAATTAAGACTTATCCATGTTACAAATGTATGTTTATCACTGTTATGTGTGAAGAAAAAAAGAATAGTTTATCTTTATCTCTATAATTATCACTGATAAAGTATTTAAGTGTTTATAAAAAATTAGTAAATTAATACAGAAGTAGTTAATATTAGTAACCTGCTGCTGCAGCAGACTAGACTTTTCATGTTCATAGAGTTGTTAGGTCTCTATTTATATATTGCTTTTAAACAATGTAAGTGAGATACAAAATTATAACTGATGCATGTATTATGTGAATGTATCTTTATTAAACCATAAGAACTAAGTTTAATCTTAAAGCTCATCAAAAATATTTTTAGTGATAAATGTACAATGAAAATATTGGACTTTCCATGAGTTCCTTAGTTTTTATACAATGAACTGGCTCCACAATTTTCAAGTTAGAAGCAGACATGTTTTTGCTTTAACCAAAATGTGCTCAGGAATGGTTTTCCCCTTTCTCACTATAATTCTCAGAAACAAAGAAGGATGCTTTTCTTCTGTTTTATTGGGAGTGTATCTTGTGTATTTATTTTATATCATTGCTACTCTAAAATCAATCTGATGATGTTTTAAGAGACAATAAAAGTCAGAAGTATAAAGCATAGATTTATCTATCAGTGACAGCATTGCAAGAAGTGCCATTTACAGTAATTTGTCAGTAATTTATAAGAGTACTAGTTGGGGGCCAAGATAACAGGATTTTCTTTGTGTTATCAAACTAAAAACTTCTCAATTTTAAAGGAAGTATAATTCTTGGTAAGTTAATTGCTCACTCAGGGACTACCATCAGGCATGGTTTGAGGGATGTAATGAACAGGAACTATTCTGAAGTTTGGGGAAGAAATTGTAAGGCATATTATTGAATCTTTCAGGTCTAACAGGACTTGCCACAACTCCCACATTTTAGATCTCATTTGGTGTTTAAACTCTTTTCATACTATGTCATGTGTATATAATAATAATGTGATATAAATGAACTTTTATTGATTAAGGCTGTGGGGATAGACATATGCTTTATTACATTGAGAAATTAGAGGTTGAGGCAGACGGATCACTGGGAGTTTAAGGGATGCCTGGGCTAAATAATGAGTTCATGCCTCAAAATATCTGAAAGAAACAAGACCACCATTAAAAAAGTGACTTCAAAATAGCAGTCTGAAATAATAATGCATAACATTGACCTTAGACTCCTCTCCAAATACAATCAAATTCATGGTAAGAACACAAAAGCGAGGATTCATGGGCTATTAGTCTAAAAAAATCTCCAAATATTTTAAGTCAAACTTTGTGTATCACATTGAGGCATAAAAGCAGAGGATAAGAAAACGGACATGGTGTATTCTAGTAATACTCTAAGCACTTAGTATTTTCTGTTTGCTATTGAATTAACTTTTACCAGAAAGAAATTTAGTAATTTATGAAAATATTAAGAATAACAATAAAGAAAAATATATTTCCCCTACCCCATCTCCATTTTAGCTTGTTAACTAGAGTGCTGGTAGTGTTTGGAAAAATAAGATAAATTGAAGAAGAGATTAAAGGAATTCTAAAACTTAATGAATAATCAACTAAAAATATCACATACTTACTTTGCTGTAATGGCCAATCATAAAAAATGTACCTGTAGAAATAAAAATGCAATTTCAATTTCCTTGATCTTTTATGTTTATATTATCAAAAATGATAGAGAGGCTTTAAAATTTTATAACAAAAAGGTCAGCTGAGCAAAAATGGGCCTTCACAAATGAATATTTCTTCACCTTTATAAAGGTGATTAAAACTTAAATTAGGAGTGATATGTGATATTTTTCATTTCTGTATCTTAACTATCAATACTGATTTTTTTCCATGGCATTGTAGGTGTGTGGGTATGATAATCATCGTTCTCAAAATAAATCATAGCATGCTAGTGGGCAGGAAGCGCTGTCTGCCAAGGTTCCTGTCCAGTTTATCACTTCAAGGTCTACCTAGTGCATTTTTACTTCATTAATCAATGTTTGAACACTTAACAAGTTTATTCCCAGTCAGGGTAAATCACTCCCACACCCTATTACTGCAGGGCTGAGTTGGAGCAGATTATTGCCATGAGAGATTACTGGGATGCTTGACAAACGAGCCCATAATGTTTCATTCTTTCCCTGTCAGGTAAAATTTAGTAGAATTAGGATTGACATCAAAGGCATTTCTGAAAAGGTCATGATCTTATCACATCACTTAGATCAAGCACTGTAAGGATTTGTTTCAAGATGGGTAGGAAATCTTTACAACTCTAGACAACTTGGATAAGACATTCGGAGGTCCTCCCTATCCCAGTACATCATCAAATCTGTTGGAGAGTTAAAGGGCATAGTGTTGACAGAGCTGCTTACTTAAATAACTCACAAGATTTGAAGGTTAGTGCTCGTATGATACTGGATTACCAATTATTTTACACACATGGTTTCACAACACTATCCCTATGTACTCCCAGTGTGGACACTTTCCTATATCCTATCTTAAATGAAAAACTATTCTTGCTCAGGTACCTGTCACATCACAGCAAATAAAAGATATTTTATGAACTAAATTCTTCCCAAATTTGCCTCTGTGATGGGTAGAGTTTTCCATTTGACAGGATTTGGACTTATTTACAAGATAAGTCTACAGATACATTTGTGGGTGATTTTTTAAATCTCTTGTAATGTTTTTTTTTTTTAATTATTACTTTTATTTTTCTTTTTTTACATTCCAGTTGTTACTCAGTCCCAGTCATGGTTTTATAAGAATTATAATTATATTTATTGTGGTGGGAAGATCATTCTGGGAGTGTACAGCACCATTTCCTAAGCCAGGATCCTGGATTACATAAAAAGAAAAAGTGAGTTGAGTGCAAGCATCCATCACTGTCTGTTCCCTGATTGTGAATGCTATTTAATCAGCTGTTTCAAATTCCTGCTCCCTTGACTTCCTGCCATGATGCATTAAAACTTTGAAATGTGAGCCATAGTAAATTATTTTAAAGTTTATTTTGTGATAGTATTTTATCAAGCAGGAAAAGAAATCAAGCTTCATAATGTCTTGTTGCAGCACTAGACAGCTACAGCCAGATTAGCCTAATTCTTAGCACCAGTGTAAGGTAGCCCACTATTCTATCATTGATGCATGCTACTTGTCACGTACATTCTACCAGTCCTTTACCAGTGCCAGTTCTGATGTCAATGGATTCTAATATTTATACTCCAATAGTGGTATTCTTAATATTCGTAGTCCAATAGTACAGATATTTTACACTATTAAACTATGTAAGAAAACATATTGTCTGAGTTATTTCATACTCCACTTCAGTATTAATATTATTTCCCTATTCTTTTTCTTTTTCATCCTTCCTCACCATCTAGGAAAAACTCAGTCTATCATTTCCTACTAAAGGCCCAGTGAGTTGAGAAGACATTTACTGATTGCTTTAAAGATAATCAAACATACCATTGATAGTACATTGATCACCATCATGCAGCACTTGGCACTTCTAATTCCATCATGGTTTATTTACTTACCAACTTGAAAAGACCTAGGATCACTTAGGAATGGGGTATCAATAAATTATTGTCTAGATTAGATTGGCTGTGGGCTTGTCTTGCAAAGAATTTTCTTATTGGGTTAATTGATACATGAAGAGCCATCCTATATCTGAATAGTCTCATTTCATAGGATAAAACTATACTGGAATAGAGCAACTGAATTGAACACCAGCAATAATAACAGCTGCTTCAAGTCCCTGAAGCCTTGGCTTTGCCACTACGATGGGCTATAACCTGCAACTGTGAGATATAGCAAGATCGTTATTCCTTAAGTTGCTCATGTCAGAGTATTTTTCACAACAGAAAAGCAAACTAAGAAAAAAATCATGTATTTTTCTTTATTTTTGAGATTGTATTTAAGGCTCCCAACCAATGAACAGAAGCTGCTGACCCTTTGTGGTTGAATTAGGGAAAAGCTGGAGGAAGCTGAGAAGGAGGGCGACTCTGTAGGATGACCAGCAGTCTCAATTAACCTGGATCCCTGGGAACTCTCAAACACTGAATCACTAACCGGGCAGCATACACCAGCTGATATGAGGCCCCCAACACATATACAGCAGAGGACTGCCAGGTCTAGGTTCAGTCAGAGAAGATGCACCTAACTCTCAAAGGACTGGAGGCAGCAGGGAGTTTAGAGGTCTGGTGGGGTGGGGCGCTGGGGAGTGTGGATATCCTCATGGAGACAGGGGTGTGGGGAGGAAGTATGGGATGAAGAACAGTCAGTCGGAGGGTGAACTGGGAGGGGAATACAATTTGGAGTTTAAAATAAATAAATAAATAAATAAATAAATAAATAAATTTTAAAAATTCAACCTTCCCATTCCTCTTTGTAAACATTTCCATATACTGCTTCTTCTGTCCTTGTAATTGATGCCCTCCTTTTTATTGTTATTGCATTCATATATACATTTGTATATACATATATTCCTAAATGTAACCTATTAATTCAATATAATGTCACCTCTATGTATGTTTTCAGGGTTGACCAGTTGGTATTAGATAGCCAATTGCTGTGCTCTTATAATTGACACAAGATAAAATCTATAATTTAATTATGCTTTACATGATTCATTGAATTGGTCCATAATCACCACAAACCAATTTTGGAACCTTTCTGTCATTCCCAAAATATCTGTTGTGCTCATTTGCTTAACTTCTTATCCCTGCCCGCATTGCAGACAACCATCCATCTGCTTTCTGTATTTACAGTTGTTTTTCTAGAACACTTCACATGAATAGGGTCTTATAATGTCTTTTGCATCCATTTTTTCATTTAGCACAATGTTTTGAAGAATTATTAGTTGCTTGGATGAAAAACAACTTCAGAACATGTAGGAGGAGCTAAGGTGGGAGGAGTTAGGAGAGGAAGAGGAAAAGGAAGAGGAGGAGTTCGGAAAGGAAGAGATAAGGGGGGGGGAGGAGATGGAGGCGGATGTTCACGTGTCTGTAGCACTCAAAGGTAGTTGGTATACCTAGGTTGGGTCTTGGGTTACACTTCTGATTTTATGGGTATCTTGTTACTGATCATTGCCAAATATGTAAGCTTTGATTAATCTATAAGAATTAGAGTCTCATTCTTTTACTGGGCCCGCATGGATGGCAGAATGGTCTGGGCAATGCCCTGCCTTGTGGAGACAGCGTGGAAGATTGGCAGAGCCATCTCTCACGCTGGCATCTATTGGGTGGCAGGGCTGGTGTTTCTGGCGGGCCGGTTCTAGCTGCAGTGTGCACTTGGCCTCAGGGCGAGAAACATGGTGGCTGGGCTAGGCAGAGCCGCTGCAGATTAGATAGTCTGCCTGAGCCAGAGGCTGATTTAAATAATTACTACAACAAGAACACATTTGAATATGTGTTGAAAGACTCTTCCATACATCATATATTATACACTATTTTTGGGAAATGCAGGAAAGTTTGTTATAGGAGATGGATTCTACCTGGAGAAAGGGTGTTCTGGGAATTACATGTCTTCAAGGTTATATCTTGGTTTTGTTTTACCTTCCAGCTTCCTGTCTACCATGTTTTATGCAGCTTCATTTTACTGCACCTCTAACATGTTGTACTATGACACCAAAGCCCCAGAAAAAAAATGAAACTATAAACCAAAATAAATCTTCTTTTTCCATTAAGTTATTATGTTAGATATTAGTCATAGCAAAAAAATAAACACATACACAGAGATTTTAGGTATTAGAAATTTTGGGTATTTTAGGTATTAGGAATATTGTTATAAAAATGTGCACATGTATTTTACAAACATGCTTTTATTGTTTTTATGTATACACCTAGAAATATTTGTTTAGATCATTTTTCACATAATGAATTTTTGTTGAACTTTCTTTCATATCAAAACAGCACACCACAGAAATGTCAGTGTTTAAAATCAAGCCCAAGGTCATTGACTCCATAGTTTACCCATTTCTACATCCATGTGCAGTCACTAATCCTTAAAGTCCTATTTCTGTAAGATACCTATAGGATTTTAAATTGATTTTTCTTAAAAGTTGTCATTTTACATTAGACCATTAAGTTCCTTGTCTCTATCATATTCTTTTTTTATAGTATAGAATAGAGTTTATTCAGGGCATGGGGACCATAGTTTAGAGGATAGTAGAGACAGAGAAAGGAAGAGAGAGAGAGAATAAAGGAGTAGAGGCTGGCTATGAGCACACGGAGAGAGAGGGAGGAGGGGAATGGGGAGAGAGGGGAAAAGGTGAGAGGACAGAATGAGAGCAAGAAAGGAAGAGCCTATATCTTATTCTTTAAAAATAAATACTGCTAAAGATATAGCTTCAAACTAGAGCATGTGTGTGTGTGATATTCAACCATGCATAACCAGGTTTAGCACACATGTAACCTCAAAAGTTGAGAGGTAGATCCACATTAAGAAGTTCATGGTTGTCCTTTGCTGTATATGAATTTGAAGTCAGCCCAGAATATATGAAACAGTGTATGTATATATGCATCCATGTCCTACAATTAGGCTATAAACATTTGAAAATTTGTATATGTAAGTAACACTATATATATTACTATATATTACTATAGTAAGTGACTTTGTGTTTAAGCTTTTCTTTTAATGTCAACAATGTACTAGAAATTGAAGATCCTTCAAAATATACAGTCAGATCGCTCCATAACAACTTGGTTTTTTATCTGGAATTGTTCCAGAAACATGAACTGAATTTCGTGTCATAGTCTTTTAGATCTTCATATGTGTCTGAACTTGGAGTTTTTCTATACATTTTAAGATAAATGTATTAGACCTACTTTTTCCAGACAGATTAAAAACTAATTAAGGGCAAATACTGCCGGGCGGTGGTGGCGCACGCCTTTAATCCCAGCACTTGGGAGGCAGAGGCAGGCGGATTTCTGAGTTCGAGGCCAGCCTGGTCTACAGAGTGAGTTCCAGGACAGCCAGGGCTACACAGAGAAACCCTGTCTCAAAAAACCAAAAAAAAAAGGGCAAATACTGAGTGCTTTTATATTTTAGTCGGTTGATCAACACATTAACCAATAAGTACATTTTGAATATATACTTCTTCTCATATTTGAAGTACCATAAAGTCTTTCTGAGAGATGTGTTCTTTTTCTAGGAGAGGAGGGTTTGGCTTTTAGTCTATGTGCAAATGCTGCTAATATTGTCTTCTGTGTCTTTGGAAACATTGTTCTACAGCCCACGCTTCTAAATTCTTTTCTGCAATCTAGACAGTGTTGGGACAAGAAAATCTCATTGTTGTTTCCTGCTACTGAATCATCCTCTTAGTGTGCTTACTATAAGTCCTCAGTTGTTCATTTATTAGATGTCACGTTCAGTCATTTAGTGTGGATGGCAGTAATATGCCTACTAAAGACTTCTAGCACTTTATGGCTACATTTTATTAACCTGATATAAGTGTACAATACTTTATTGTCTTTATTGTACTCATCATACTTGAAAAAAATCATGTGTATTCTTTATATTTAGAAATTTCCTTCATAGTACAACCTGCTGCCCTGGCTTCCCTGCTTTGGCTATACCCTATATCAACTCCTTTATGTCATTAAGTGTATACTTTCATTTTCTGCAAAGCATTTTCTTCTTTAGAAAAAATACATGATACAAATTTGACTTGTGGACATTAAATTTCTAAAGCAATTGAAGATTATCTCCATTAAATTGATAGAAAAGAATGAGCATGAAATTTGATAAGCAGGAAATAATTGAAAAATGGGAAATTCCCCATAATTTTCAACCAGAAATCTATTTAAACAATTATTTTATTTTAAATAGCATATTATCTTATATATAATCTTGAAAGTACCTAAAGTAGTATGTTAATTTCAATTAGATAACATTTATACAGTTACTAATAGATCCTGTTACCATGGAACCATAACTGAATATTTTAGCTTCAAGCATTGATTTTTTCAGCAATTAAGCCCTTAGCTCTAATGTTTCATTAACAGATTTTTATATGAATGTAATTATTTGGATGAGAATATTGAAAACATTTCCTAGTTGCAAATGACACTTGAATTGGAAGAACAGCAAAGGCTGAAGGAACTGCAATTAAAATCTAAAAGGCAGAATATGATGCAGGTGACTGAATCAATATTAGACAAAATGTTTTCTCATCAGCAAGAAAACTTGAGACTAAGAAAGTATGTTCTCAAATCCTTCAACTTAATACTGTCTCTACTTCTATGATTCACAATCCACCTAATAAATGCTGCATAGTAACAGGAAAAAGTATTAATGAGTAGGGATGGTGTAAAGCCCTTGAAATTATTTTTCCCTGGGCAAATGGAACAAGGGTATTATTAGTGGTTTAATAATCTGCCGATTCTGTGACCATACATCACCTGTTGTAATACTGTTTGTGTCCAGGAGTCTCATTATAGTACAGCTGGACTTGAACCAGCAGTATTGATCATTTACTTTGTGTTTTGGATGACTGCTTCAGAGTAGTACTTACTAATTAAAATGTGATAGCTAGCCTAAGTGTAGAAACAGATGGAGAAAGACAATGTTTTCATATTTGGATTACTCTCACTGATGGAATGCCATAAATGTATTATCATAACTCATACCAATGAAGAAAATGAGGGGAGAATCTGGAGCACGATGACAGAGGGTGCATACGGAGTTATGCTGGCAGTGACTAGGGCATTTAAAGCAGATGATCAACTCTTGTGATTCTGGAGGGAGAAGAAGTAGTATGACAAGGAAATGCCAGAAGAGGAAGTCTTTTACAAAGAAGTTTAAGATGTACACTTAGCATCCATCTGTCTAAACAAGGTTTCTGAATTCCAAGTGGTTACATAGCTAGGAAGAAGGAGAACTGTAGTGTGAATCTAATTTAGTTGTTTTAAGTAGGAATTTCATTTGAATATTTGTAAACTGGATAAAACCAAGACAATGTTTTTATCAGTCATCATGTTGAATCCTATAATAATGCCCTGAAACGTATTACTAAGTCTCTGTGAATTTTAGTTGCTTAATTCATAATTATTGGAGAGAATTCTGGGGATTGTACAGAGTGTTTAACATGTTAAAATATAAACTTAAGAAACAGGGGTTATTATAATTAGAATTAATTATTTATTGAGAATGTATGTGTTTTCATTCACCATACCTTACTATTTGCTGCTTATTTGTAGGAATTTATCTTATTTGTAGCTTTCATTTTTCAAACTCATAATATACCTCTTGGTAGTTGAAGCTGTATATAAAGTCTTCTGTAATGATGACAAACATTACAGAAATAATAGATTATTGAAAATACACACAAAATAAATGTATTTGTCCAATGTATTAAAATGTATTAGTATGTTTTTTAGGATATGAGCATGTCATGAGCATTGACATGAAATATTTTAGCAGATATTGGTAATAAGTTAGCCAATATGTTCTAAATGATTAGTAAGTGTTTATATCTATGATCACAATAATTTTGGCTGGTTTATGTGTGTTAACATATTTATTACCCACAGTATAAGGAGACATTATTTTTCCCATTTTTCTGATGAATAAACTGACACTATGATCTTAAATGAAATATTTAATGTTACATAATTAATAAATGTCAGCATCAGGATTGAAATATGTCTCTAAAATCCACGCTCTGAACACACATTACTATACTGCTTCTCATATGAATCAATCCATCAATCAATTGATTAATTGATCAATCAATCAAGTACAGACAAATTGCTTAACATGATGTAGATGGAATACTAAATGAGCTTATCAGGAAAAATGTCACTAAAATAGATAATAAATTCATCTAAAATAACAAATTAAATTCTGTGTTTCATTCATAAAAGGGGATCACAGTGAGAAAGCAAAGGAGGAATAGATGAATTTATTAACTTTCCCAGCAGCCTCTGCATGCACTGTTTATATATTTGTATTATCAAAATCTTGAGAAAGAATAGTTTCTTCAATGTAATATGCTGACCATATTAAAGTAAGGTATTTGAAGGCTACATTTTTTTAAATCTCAGGACTCATAATGAAAATCTATCTGTGTATTACAAGTATCTTTGATAAACTATACACAATTTATATTGAATTATTTTTTACCTTGCTCAAATTTCATTTCTAATGGTTAGTCATATTGTGCCACCAACATTTCTCAGATAAACTTTTTTTGTTGTGAGAGTAATTTCTCGACTACATTATTTCTCCTTTGTACTATCCATTCAAACAGGCTACAATAAAATCCCATTATGTTATTTTCATGAAATGCAGAAAAGAAAACACCATAAAGAGGAAATGATAAAAATGGGATGTATTGCTCATTGGAGACTTTCCCCTCAAAGCTCTCTTTGTAGTAGACAGCTGTGCATTCACATCTGTTTCAGGACAACATTGAAAGAATCATGTATTTGTTATATTACTACTTTTAAAATCCACCTACCTATTGTCAAATATTATGTTTAAACAGGATGCAATTTGTGACAACTACCTGTTGTTGAAATGAGAAGCAAATGGCATTATGACTATCCCATCTCACATATTCAAAATTCAGATAACTGAATGCCCTAGATCTGCTGTTTCTAATGTTTTCCAGATTGGCTCTTTAGCTTCATACTAGTCAAATTTGAAGCCATGGAAAGGAGCACTTATATCAGTAGCATGTGCAAACACAGAATCTAAAATCCTGCCCAAGACCTAGAGAATCAGTGTCTGAATGATAACAAGATCCCTGTGATTTCTCTGCTCATTAAAGTTGGAAAAGCACTGCTTTAGTAATGACAAGATGACCAGCTAAAGAAATTCTTTTATTTTTCTCTTTGACAGGTGATAGGGATATACAAACAAAGACTTTCACCACAAGATCATGAGCAAGAAAGTGATGACATTAACAAAATATACAAAACTATGCAACAAAATATAATTACAAAGGGTAGAATGACTATTACTAATTTCGTGTCATGCATCAAAGGTTTGTGATCTACACTAGTGATTTTCGTACACCCATGCTTATTTCCTATTTCTATTTGGTTGTCTGTAGTTGAACATACTGACTTGTTTATTAGTTATTGGGCTTGTATTATTCTTTTTCTTTACAGAATCCAACATTCTAAGCTATTTTTCTTTGATACATTTTTGTCTTGATTCACTTATCAGCAAGTAATTCAAAGGCAAGAACTTTATTGATATGATTCTCCACTGTGTCTGGGGAGTTTTGAAAATTCCAAGCATACAGTAAACAAAATATTTTTGAAAGAAAAACAAATCTTGGTGATAGAACTTTGATGACATATTTGGATTTTTGGGTGTCTTCTTCATTTATACTCATTGTCTGGATTATCTGATTTTTTAAAGTATATTCATATTTTCATTATAAAAATAATATACTTTTACCAAATTCTCTCCTGATCTCCTTTATCCACTTCATTCTCACATCAAACTCCTTCTTCTCAATAACTCACATAGTAAGCATATTTTCACACTATAAATTTTGTTCTGTCAATGTCTTTAATGTCATGCCCATGGATCCATATTAATTTTTAATTCCCATTGTTCTCTAGCATAGAAATCTGAAACTGAATATGTCAAAAATTTGTTTCTTCATTCTCTCCCTAGGTGTCTCAACTTTTATAATGTACATATTAAAGTACTATCATTACTTGCACAAGTACTGAAACCCAAATCCTTAGTTCATTCTCTCATTCTGCTGTATCCCATACTCACAATCCAGAACGTTCTGTGGAGTCTATTTTCAAGATAACTTCTGAATCTATTCACTCATCCTCATATCCATGACTATGTCCTGCTTTCACACGACTATCAAATATATGCACTTTGGCAAGAACCCTTTAACTGGTTTTATGTCATTCTAAATATCTCATATTGACCTACGATTACTCTCCTCCTTCCTGGAGGGGATTGCCTCTTGTTTTTCTCCTTTTGCTAACACACATTCATACCAGTTCACTATCTGTTCTGATATTCCATGTATAATATTACCCCAGGGAATGTTGATTTATTAATCAATCATAAATGTTCTCCATTCATAGAGTATATCAGGCTTGTTCGTGAACTTTATATTTCTATTACTTTATCAGAGAAAAATCACTTCAAAGTCATAGCTAATATATTGCCTCACCAACATAGTACTATTATATTCCTCTCTTGGTTCAGTTTTATTGATAGCATTTATGTCTAACTAATACAGATCTGTGCTTTTAATCATATGTTGGGTTTTTTCCAATTAGACTCCAAGTTCTAAAACAGCAGAACATGAATATTTTACCTCTATATTACATCTCTGGAGTCTAGAACATGATCAAGAATGTGGTAAGTACACTAAAAATATTTATTGTGTAAATGAATAGCGGTGGGCAGTTTTGGAAACTTTCTTGTTCTATTAGAATTCAAGTCAATTGGCTATGTGGGCCCTTGCTCAATCATAAAGGCCATTGTATTCTAAAATCTTTCCATTAACATTCATCTCACGTTTAGTAATTGCATCAGATTCTGGTCTTATTTACATGTTACAAAAGCTGTCATACATACAAAGAGTGCCTAAAGTCCTCCTTTCTAATCTTGTTTTTATTCCTAAATTTCTGGAAACTATATTTAATTTTGGGCCCTTATTAATCATGCCTTCTTAAGCCTACATTTCCTGCAATCTGATCCTCCTACCATGTCTGAGGCAGCGCGTGTCACTTCATTTCTATACCTGAGCCTCTGTACACTAGTAATGACTATTTAAAAGAAGGAAAAAAAAAACACTACTAATCTTATATCATGACAGGACTTGTCCAAAAGCTGTATGTGGCTGTGAATATAAATGCTTCATATACTTGAATCTGTAATTCATGAGGTTACTTAAATTTTAATTGTGTGAATTTTCTGTTCTTTCTTCTTTCTTTTTATTGAAAATAGAGCCTTCTCTTATACAGTAATTTTAAAAATTATTATATTTAATAAGATTCTCAAACCATGGCACTCATATATTTCTAATATATTTAGAATATGCCTAATTCAGAAAAATGTTATTTCTGATAATGGTGAATTATTTAAAGAGGTTATAGTGTGTGTGTGGTGTGTGTGTGGTGTGTGTGTGTGTGTGGTGTGTGTGTGTGGAGAGAGAGAGAGAGGGAGAGAGAGAGAGAGAGAGAGAGAGAGAGAGAGAGAGAGAGAGACTATTAACATGATTCATCCTTGTTCTAGAAAAAAATAACATTGGTCAGATCATGTGTCCCTATTTAAGTCTCAGAAAATAGGTCATTATAGCCATGGTTCTGTTGCTTTGCTAGCCTAGATTCTGGTCCTACATGGACTTCAGAAATAGCTCTCTGGAGTAATCTTTTCTTTGTCATCTTGTCACTAATTTTCTTTACTAGAAGGGTAGAGGTGAAGAGGGGAAATTATCAAGCCTATCAGTGAATCCACAGATTCCCTTTCTTATAATGTTCACAGCTGCTTTAGCTGGATACGAAGCCAAAGTTTCAAACAGTGTAGAAGGCTGTCTTCTCTCTTTGTCTGACCCACTTTTCCTGTTGCCCATATTCATATTCTTTCTTCAGAAACACATGCACTCAATTGCTTACACTCAGGCTACCAGGTTCTTTAACTTCTTATGCTGCAGCTGTCGACTTGTCAATTTGAAAACTCTATTGAGCTGTGCTAGATACTAGTGCATAAAACGTGGTCCTTAAGTGTGACTTGCTCAGTGTCTCCTGAGAACTAATTCATTCCTGGGTATCTTATGTACTTAGACTGCCAGCTCAGCTGATATTCTATATTCTGTCTGTCCCTCTGGTAGCATTAACTTTTAAAGTACATTTCTATTGAAAGCAACAGTATTTCTTTAGAAATTCTTTGTTCTCCCAAGTTTCCCATACATAATAGTAATAATAATAATAATAGCTATGATTTCCACCTAACTATACACTAGGCAATGAACTAAGTATTTTATGTAAGTTTTGCCTCTTTATAACAACCAAGTCTCAGAGTGGTAACATTGTTTGGTTAAAACTACACAATTATCTGGTAAGCAGAAATAAAGTGTGTCTGACCCCAAGTTATAGATTCACCGTTTTGCCTAATGATAGATTCTCTATCTTAACTTGAAATGGGAACCATTTAAAATGACTGAGGATGGTTTCACCGACCTACATGAAAATTCCACAGGACAGCAGAGAAGTAATTAGAAACATGGGCAAGCAATCAGGAGCAAATTGTGACACATTTTTCAAGGGAAGAGAATTTCTGAAATGTGAATCAATCTGTTGATATACCTATATGTGAGCAGAAGCTGAATGCTTTGTTAGATGCCTTTTCTGAGTTCTTTGTATCTTTGAGTTCTCTAAGAGCTTGGCAACTGTGACTTGACACCTGTTTTCAAAAGCACTATTTATTTCCTAGGCTAAAATTCCCAATATAAAACAAGGAATAGTGAACTGTGCAGTTTTGCAAGTTTTGTGAACTCTCATTGATTATTAATATGTTAGTTATTTTTTATTTGAATAGATTGAATAATGAAATATTCTGAATATAAAGTTCTACTCCGATAACTGAAATCATATATGCAAAATGATTTTGTATGTTGTAAATAAGCATAAATAATTGTCATAATACCTGTGCCACAATGTTGTCAGAGATTCTATATAGCCATCACTTAAATTTTAACACTTACCAAGGTTATGCAGTAAAGTGTTTACACAAAATCTGATTATTTCTTTATTTTGTAAACTTTAATGACATTTATGTATCTTTATACACATTGTCATTTATTCTTCAGCAATATTATGATAATTTATACTCCTTCCAAAGCGTAACTGTGAGAGGCTGACTTATAACACCTTCTAATATCTTATGAATATGATTGGCCCAACACTAAACAGATTTTAATTTGTATTTGTCAAATGCTCATTTTTCTGGTGTGTTGCTTTCCAATATCCTACTCAGATGTTGTCATTTTCCTTCAGGGATATTCATTTTTATGTAAATATGTAAAGATGTTAATGTATTAAAATTACTAGGCTCTGCTAGAGACTGACCAATACAGAGGAAGATGCTCTTAGCCAACAATTGGATTAAGCACAGGGTCAATGGAGGATTTAGAGAAAGGACTGAAGGAGCTGAAGGGGTTTGCAACCCCATAGGAAGAACAATATCAACCAACCCGACCTCCTAGAGCTCCTAGGAACTAAAGCACCAACCAAAGAATACACATGGAGGGACACATGGCTCCAGATACATGTGTAGCAGAGGATGGCTTTGTAGCAGAGGATGGCTTTGTTAGCATCAATGGGAAGAGAGGCCCTTTGTCCTGTGAAGGTTCGACTCCCCAGTGTAGGGGAATGCCAGGGAGGTCAGTTAGGAGTGGGTGGTGGGGTAGGAAAGCATCCTTATAGAATCAGGGGGAGAGGGCATGGGATAGGGGGTTTTCTGAGGGGAAACTGGGAAAGGGGACAACATTTGAAATGTAAATAATTAAAATATCCAATAAAAAAGAATATATAAGCTATGTATTTTCCTGTTAAAATTTCTCTTACTAATATGTTGCCAATATTTTCTCACATTTATAGCTGGTTATTGCTGGCACATCAACATAGAAGTGAAACATAACTCATAAGGCAATATTAGCAGGCTTTTAACGTAACAACAAGAAGAAACATCTACTTGTCATGGAACATATATGCTGAAAGTTGCCTGCCACAGAATGAAAGAGTTGTGATATTACACACTACTTATCAAACGCAGAGAGATTTAAGGCCATGTTCTCATTCAAAAGTCATCATTCTCCGATAAGAGAGAAACCATTTATCAAGACACAAGAAGAAAGAAAGCAGCTATCATTCAAGTCAAAGCACAGGGACAAAACAATGATTCTGATTAAATTTTCAAAAGAAAATTTTCAGTCTTCAATTGTGTTTGGCAAGTCTAAACCCCAAATGAAATTTCAGAGAAGACATTATATGTCCTTGAAAAGTACATTTATAATGAAAATGCTGACAAGAACTTAGAAGAGAACTTGTAATATCGTAAACACTTCTAATGTCACTTATGTGTAAAATAGCAAAATGTGGCTATACACGGGAAGAATCTATAAACAGATAACCGTTTTACTAAAAATAACTGTTAGTTATCAAATTCAGTACCCATTATTTGCTTTATCATAGATTGTATAGAGTATATAATTTACACAAAATTTGTATTATATATATATCATATTTTAATAGCTTATACAGAAAACAAAATAAGGGTAATAAGATGATATATTCATACCTCTTCAATAATTACATTTGTTATCTATGAACAAACATACCAGTGAGTTTTTATAGAAGAGTGTTGATTCAGTTCATTAAAATCCATTGAAAACTATAAATTTATGAACACCAGCAGCAATAATTTTAAATTTTGTAGCCTAGAAAACAGTTTCATTTAGATAACAGTGTGAAACACTAGAAAATCCTTATTAAGTATGAGCTGAAGTTATAGATGAGAGTTTAGTCAAAACACGAGGTTATACTACTTTTCTAAGCCATTAATCAGCTTTTTGTGGCCATTTGTAATCTTCTAGCAGTTTCTATGAAGATTGAGGAGATTAAAATAAAGAAGTGGAAATACAAAATAAGCCTGGAGCATCCTTTGTAAATACTCAAATAAAACCTTAAAGTCCTACACTGATAAAGATGTATCCAAGGAAGAAAAGAAGTAAGTCAAAGAGTTCCCACTGACAAAATGTAGAACAAAAAGAAATATGATGATGTTGGATGATAAGCCAATATTTAAAATAATTACTCATTGGTCCATATTGATATAATTGAATGAGGAAGAAATATATGAATGGAAAACATACAAATCTTCCACGGATTAATCCAAATAATGCATGTAAACACAATTCTTTTAAGGAGGTGAGGTGGAACACTCTGTTCTTTATGTATAAGACTTCTTTCTAATGAGTTTTCTATAGAAAAGGAGGAAGGGAATGAACCACTTCATTGTGGAGAAATAAGGGAAATCCCACTTCAGTCAGATGATGCAAGGACAATATTAATGATGATGGCATGTTGATAATATTGACTCTTAATAGGATAATATATAAAGGGCATATTACATTATAATCATGAGAAAACAGAAGACAAATCTGAGGATCATTCTTTCAAAGTTCTGTCCAATATTACTTCAAAGTGATTAAACTGCCAAAGTCATTAGCATGAAGACATCATTGTATTTAAGAAATGCCTTAGGAGACATTACAAGAAACTGTAATGTGCTATCTTGGAAGTGGTGCTGCAATATAGAGAAATGGTAGTGAATATGGAACACTTCATAAACTATGGAATTAACAAAAACAAGAATAAATCAATATTGATCCATTAATTGTGATGAGTAAATCATAATTATGTGGGATTCCAATAATAAAGAAACCTGTGCAAAGGACTATAGCTAATCACTTTATAGTTTAATTAATTTAAAATATTTTTATTTATTCTGTGAGAAGTTAAAATGAAAAATTATGATTATATTTACTCCTGTCCCCCACTTCCTCCCAGATTCATTCCCACTCTACCCATCCAACTTTATAGTCTAGGTTTTTATAAAGAAACACATGGAGTCTGATGTCTGTTGGCCACCAACACCTGAGCATGGCGTTTATCCTGGAGTATGTGATAAACTCAGTGTTATTTTCCTGAAGAAAACTAACTTTTCTTCTCCTAGCAAGTGTCAATTGCAAATAACTTTTTGGCTATGAGTGGGAATCTGTCTACTTTTGTGTCTCTGTGCTGAGATTGTCTGACTTAAACTTATGCAGGTCTTGTACATGCTATTATAAGTTCATAGATGTATCTGCTCTCTTGTGTTTGGAAAATATCGATTTCTTGAAGTCATCACCACCTCTGGTTCTTAGAAATCTTTGTTTCTTGATTAATTACTATCTCCTGTAAAAAGAAGCTTCCATACTAATATCTGACTGATACACTGTTCTAAATATATACCAAGATGTAGTTAGGAGTCATGTTATTTCTAGGTTCATTAATATACCAATGAGGTAATATTTTTTAAACTTAATTTGAAATGTAGTAAATTAAGGTGTTACTGGGAAGGAAAAGGAAAATTTGAACATTTGTGTGAAAAATTTGAAAACAGAAGACACCAGACAAACTTTTCCTAACATAAAATAAACTCTATTTAAATATCAATATCGTACCATATCTCATTATAATAGGAATTGAAGCATCTCAAGTAAAATCATATCTTCAAATACTTGTACACAGTGAAATACTGATAAATGTAGTTCTTTCCCATCATCAGTGGCATAACTTGTTTCAATAATATTACAAATTTACACAAAGATCATTTACTTTAGTTATTCTGTAAAATAAGATGCTTAAAAGAGATCAAAGTGCTGAATTAGTATTTGACTTACAATCTGTGACTTGAGGCATAGATAATAATCATAGGTTTTGACATTTAACTTATGATCCCATGTATCTGTGCTGGTCTTGAACTCACTATATACATTATACAGCTAAAGATGATCTTGAACTTCTAATCCTCCTCTGTCCACTTTCCAAGTGCTAGGGAAGAGTCTCAGAACTTTGTGGATGCTAGGCAAGAATCCTTACTGACTGAACTAAGTCTCAGCATTTATATGATTTTAATATTCATAGACTAACCAGGAAAAAAAAAACATTCAAAATTTGTTCATGTGAGTCTGATAAAAGATTTAAAAAACACATCCATAAAAATTTAAATCAGAGTTAAAAGTTACACTAGCATATTTTTCTCCAACACTGTAGTTTAAACCAATTATTTTGTAAAATCACATTTTCTCAAATATCTTGGAGGTATCTATATTCATATATTATGTTAAAATTTTTGCTTTTCACATTATTGATTAATGGGCTGGATAGATTGCTTATTCAGTAGAGTGTTTGTTTTATAAACAAAAGGGTCTGAAGTTAGATCCCTGTCATGCCCATAAAAACCTATGAATTTCGAGGTGTGCCTGGTATCTTGTCACTCCGAAGGTGGACATAAGAGGACCTCATGGAGCTTCCTGGAAGTTAATTCTGAATAATCCCTAATCAATGGATCTTAGATTCAGTGAAGATATCATGTCTCAAAATAAGATGGAGAGTGATTGAAATAGACACCAACATTGACTCCACCTGGGTATCCATCCCATGTGCAGTCACCAAAGGTAGATGTTGATATGGATGTCAGGAAGTACATGCTGACAGGAGCCTGATATACTGTATCCTTAGAGGTCTGCAAGAGTCTGACATATTCAGAGGCAGATGCTCACAGCTAACCATTAAACTGATCATGGGGTTCCCAATAGAGGAGTTAGAGTGAAGACTGAAGGAGTTGAAAGGGTTGGAGACCCCATGAGGAGAACAACAATACCAACCTACCAGAGACCCCAGGGTCTAAACCACCAGCCTGGGAGAGCTTAGGGAGGGACCCATGGCTCCAGCTATATATGCAAGGGAGCTATATATAAGTGGGAGAAGAGATCCCTGGTCCCATGAAGGCTGGATGTCGTGGGGGGCAGTATTCGAGGTGGGGAGGTGAGGTACTGGGGAGGGTGGGTGGGGGTACACCATCATAGAGGCAAGAGGAGGGGGGAAGGGATAGGGAGTTCCTGGGAGGGAGGGGGAAATGGGGTAAGGGGAAAACATCTGAAATGTAAATAAAATTTCCAATAAAAAACAAAAAACAAATAAACAAACAAACAAACAAAAACATTGACTTCTGACCTTTACAACAGGTACATATATGCATGAATCCCTCCCAATACTCTTGCACATACACAAGAACACAGAGACTCACATATAACATACATACATACATACACAAACTAGCATCAAAAAACAAAAGTTTTAAGAACAACTAACGTTCTTTTTTGTTTTTCTCCATACTTACTTCACAGCAATTGTTAAAATTAAAATATAGAAGGCACGAAGTTTCATTTAATAATGGAACATATCATTCTAAGATGGTATAATGAATATATTTTTGTGTGCTATATGATTTGTAACATGGTGAGCAATCATAATTTAATTTGCACATAAAGAAAGAAATAAACCTTAAGTAGGCAATCTTTTACTGTATTTGGTTTAGAAGTGCATAAATAAAGCTCATATGCCATCGCTCACATTTTGTCACTAAATCTACTTAACTTTTGCCAGAAAAAAAGGAACTCAAGAAAATATTTGACACTGTAAAAGATAAAATCAAATGAGAGGATATTAGAGGGAGTGATAGCCACAGGAGAGATTTAATTTAGGCATCTTCCTTTGGGCATCTTTCTTAGTTATCTCCCATGGAAACAGCCTAGGAAAGGATACTCACATATATATTCAAATACTGAGCAAGTCGTTTTGGAAAAATACTTATTGGGAGAGTTAGACAGTAGGAAGAACATCAGGATACCCTAGACTGCGGATGTGTGCATGTGCATATGCTTGTGTGTTGGTACAAAGAACTTCGCTATTATCATTCTCTGCTTTTCTTTCTGTGGATGGCTTTCTCACATATCAAATAGAAGTCTCAAGCAGTGCTTGTTATTAGGGATCCAGTAATTACCTTTCTCTGAAATATTGTTGTAATGTGTCTTATATGTTTTCAAGTGTTTAAAGTTTGCGGCTTCAAGTTATGCTTGACTATCTCAAATGAAACCTTTACTACTCATTTCTCTTTTTTTTCATTTATTCATCTAGCAATCTATGTGGAATATCCACTTCATATATGGCATTGCACTAATAGCTTGAGAAATAAAATTGAAGAAGTTAGAACATTGACTATGGTAGTAAAGACAGAGAAGCAAATACAGATATTTAAAAGATAATGTAGAGATGCTGTTCAAAAGTATGCAAAGAGAACCATGAAAATTTTAGGACTTTATGCTAGTTAGGCCTGGATGTAAGTAGATGCATATGAAAACAAAACTTCAACTAGGTATTACAGGAGATCACTATAATTAGAATGTTGTCATATCATTCTAGGTTAAATGAGTAGACAGCCATCTGGGCAGGGGAGTCATCAGGATACGAAAGTAGATGGTATGGCCCCGTAACAATGTTTTCATCAGGAGAATTGTGGGAAAGGAGACTATAACATGTGTGATTAGGAAGCCATTGCTTACTGTGTTAAATAGTTTAGATTTAATCTACAAATAGTGAACTGGCAACAAAAGGATGATATAATCTTGCAGTGTATTGGTTTGGTTATACTGTGGAGAATGTAAACTGAAGTGCTGGCAAACCTGAAGACAGTGATGGTTAACAGGTGACAGATGATGACAGCCGGAGTCAAGAGGACTGTGCTAAGAATGTGTAAAGAAAGAAATATTGGCCAAACAGGCTTACTATTCCAAAACAGAAGGAAATTTTAAAACTGCTTGATCATTTGATCATATTTTGAACACAGAGTTAATGAAAACTGAGGACTATTTATTTCTTTGAAGGAAGATGACACAGTCAAATACAATTATTAGGTATAAAAAAATAGATGCTAATTATGGAGGAATAGAAAGAAATGCTTAATCCCCAGGTATATTTAGACACATTTAATTATAATATAACCAAATAATGGAAAAATTTATAGCCTAAATGTTTAGTTAATGATACCAGAGAGTGAGAAGAGCTGATCTGGGGAACATTCAAACACAGTCGGTTAGGAACCTAGTCCATGTACACACACACAAAAAAAAAAAACTTAAAAAGAGCAAAAACAAAACAAATAAACAAACAAAAACCCCACTTTCTAGATCAAAAGGTTCAGTCCATTGTGCATTTGCCATATGGATTTATACAATCACCAATGTTCTTAAATGAAACAGAAGAGGAAAATTCTTCCTTAGTCTCTAACATGGAGCTCTGTAATTTAAATCGTAAACTCTGTCTAAGAGAAAAAATGATGAATTGTAGTTATTTCAACAGTGTATGTTTAAAAGTATTTTTGCTTTCTTTCACTTTTGGAATAAATTTACAGCACTCTGTTAATAGAAAGGTATCTCAAAGAAATCCATGTAATTTTTATAAATTGTTGAAATTATGTTTTCTATGCCTATAAAATGATTTTAATCAAAACACATGGAAGAAATTTCTAGAATGGCCAGCTCTAATAATTTACAAAGCAAAACCATGTATACTTAACTAGTTTGTCAATTTAAGGATCTCAAGAGATGGAAACTATTCAATCAAGTAAAAGAAAGGGGAAGGCCATGGTAAACTTGATAATGTGTTCACGTTTTATAGGATTATTACTATTATATTGATTTTACTTCGCAGTTAAAGCTTTGTAGACGTTATAGCAGGCCAAATGTTGTAGAACTAATTTAACATTACTCCCAAAAATATCATCAATGGAAACAGTAACAAAATCCAAAGACATATTAGAAGCCAAATGAAAAATAGTACTCCACAGGGAATCAAAACTGCACAGCAGATGTGATTTCAAAGAATATGTACACTAGAAAAACCAATATAGGAATAAAGCTTAATTCTATGGTCTAATATGGGAGCAAAGTGCTCTACAAAGTAGGAATTTGTAAACCAGGGAAATCATATACCAGTATCTGTTTTGATCCAAGTCTCACCAGAAAATAATAAGGAACAGATACAGAGTGAAATTAAAAATGTGAATTACAGACCAAATTATAAAATATATGTTATTTTACTAAAATTGCTTCTAATGAAAGGGATGCATCATCCAGAGAGGTTTTTTTTTTTTTTTTTTTTTTTTTTTTTTTTTTTTTTTTGCCATAATTCCAGTGTCAATTCCAGTTATAAAATCATTACTGGAATGTGATTTTGATTTTACTTAGTCTTTAGTTATTTTGCATGATTCTAGCCACATACCTTATGCAAGACTAACCACTGCACACTCTACAGTATATGGTGTATGCCATAGTCTGAGAAGAAAAACTACTTAGAAGTTCTTGTTCTCTCCTTCTCTGTGTAAATGATCATGTTGGCAAGTATATTCAATGTACAGTGGGTTCTTCTCCTCGAACCATTTTTAGAAGAAATGTCAATACAAATACTTTCCTAATAGAGTACCAATCAGTTTCTGAAATGCATTTTCAAAATGGAAATAGTATAAATTGATTTTTGTGATCTCATTTGTCTCATGCCTTAAAGCGTTCAAAATGAAGCAGATCAGAGCGTCTTGACTCTGAAGCTTAAACACTTAATAGGACAGGAGGTAGTCATTGTATAATAAGCGATTCTCTATATTCTTTACTAGACACAATTGCAAAGAAACATATGCAAATTCTGCCAGTAAATACAGATTAGAGGATATTTTTACCTCAAGTGAATATTATATGTAGAATGACGATACTGGTTTAAAAGAATATCAATTGATTTATTTCTATTCATGTAGTAAATTTCATTTAACTTGGTGACATATATAGTATATATTATTATTTAAAATGTAATATTCTATGTTTGAAACTTATTTACGCAATCTATTTTTTCCATTAATCTGTTCAATATCAGAAAGCTTGTAAATGTTAGAATTACACTAAAACACTATTTTTTTCTAACTATAGAGTGCTATTTATTTCCATTACACAACTACTTTGATAATCTTTTCAAATTGTCTAGAAATATTAGGGAAACAAGAGCGTTCTCAGAAAGACAAGACCGTTCTTTCTAAGTTAAGAAGCTCTCTATTAACAAGGCCTGTTCCTTTGCAATACAGTAGAAAGACACTAAAACTATTGTTAGGTAGAGGTTGGTGGCCAACTCTGCTTTTTCCACGAGGTACCTTTGCACAAAGTAGAATGAGACACATCCTTTGGCTGGATGAATTACCACAAGATAACACTGTCTGATAGCTCAACTACAAAGGACCCACAGTAAATAGACTGTAGGTTATAAATAAACTACAGAATTAAGTATAAGGGTCCTCCCTTCTCCTAATAGTAAAGATAATTATTTCATCCAGCTCTTGGTCCTGATGACTAAATAATGTTACTACTGAATTCTTCTATGAGATTGTCTCTTTGGAACACATAGGAAGCAGTCTGCTTGAATATATTTACAGTAATGGTCATCATTAAATCTTATTGTTCTTTTAACATTTAAATAGGACCATACCCTACTAACAACTAATTAAGAACTATGTTATAAGATGTCATGGTTTTCTAATTTTGACTATACCTAAAAATTAAAATGATTAGACAAATATTGATTTAAACTGGATTTTATAAAGGAAAAATGTCACAATCATGTTATAAACTTTAATAATTACACAGACATGCAATTATTCCATCTTAGATAATTCAGAATAGTTATGTGTCCAATGAGAGCACACCATTGGTTTATTTTATTCATTTTTTTTTTCCTGAAAAATATAGGCCACAACTTGGGCATTCAATAGTAGTAGACTCTATCATCCTACTTACATTAAGCATTTCAGCCCATTATGTTAAACTCAATGATGGAAAAACTGCTTTGGGTATTATTAGTATGGTAACTAAAGTGAAATAGTTTTCTGGAATACTTTGAATTTAAATATATATTGCCATTTTTATGAATAAAGATAATGTAATTCATAGTCCTCACAAATAGAAAACGTTTAAACAATGTGATGGTTTTGATCTCCAGAGCTCTCGGTGGGTAAAATTTTTATTTCTAACACGCAAACTTCTATGGAAATTTTAGTGGTTTAACATATAGATAAATTTTAAGAGTTTGATTATCACTTGTCCATCTTCTTTTTTTAATGTATTTTTTATTGGATATTTTATTTACATTTCAGATGTTATCCCCTTTCCCTATTCCCTCCCCATAAACCCCCTATCCCATCTCCACTCCTCCTGCCTCTATGAGGGTGTGCCCCCACCCACCCACCAACTCCCACCTCCTTGCCCTCGAATTCCCCCATATTGGGGCATCCAGCCTTCACAGGACCAAGGACTTCTCCTCCCATTGATGTCTGACAAGACCATCTTCCACAACATATACAGCTGGAGCCATTGGTCCCTCCCTGTATATTCTCAGGGTGGTAGTTTAGTCCCTGGGAGTTCTAGTTGGTTGATATTGTTGCTCTTCCCACTGGGCTGCAAGCCCCTTCAGCTCCTTCAGTCTTCTATCCACTTCCTCCATTGGGGACCCAGTGATCAGTTCAATGGTTAGCTGTGAGTATCTGCCTCTGTATATGTCGGATTCTGGCAGTGCCTCTCAGGAGACAGTGTATATAAAGTAACTTGGAAAGTGCTTGAATTGAACATTCTTCATGTAAGGTTTAAGGAAATCCTATGAATTAAGCATCCATCATCATCTTGATGTCCATTTTATAAGTGAAGATGCAAAATTTAGAGATGAGAAATAACTTATTCAAGGTCACTCAGCTAGAATATGTCATGGGGTTAACCATCACCTCAGGTTCTTAGTTTCCCAGCTAAGCTCTCATTACTTCTGACACCCTACTTTCTATGTTGATGTTAGCAACAGAAATTTAAAGGAGCTCTGGTATTGAGAAGTAGCTTCAAAATATCAATAACAGTACCCTAATGATTTGCAAATGAAGCAAAATTTCTTCTTTAAGATTCAAGTTAGAGGGCATTCAGAGTGGGGCTAAACCTTAGCATATATAAAAATGTGAACAAATTATTATTAAAGTAAATGTGAACAATATTCTGCTGTTGTTTTTTCTTTGTAGAGAGAATAATTAACAATGGACCATTCTTATTTTTTTTATTAAGGATATTTAGTTAATACAGATAAAGTGAAATGATGCTTAATCAGTTCACTTGAAAGCCTTACTCCTACACATTTAAATATATCTGTTATTTTACAAAGTATACTAATTAGTATATACAATTTCATGTGACCATGCTTTTAGAGAGAAATTATAAAACAAATATACTGAAACCATGAAAATACATTATTGTCATTGCAGGCACTATGGGTATAGAATATCTCAAAAATATTTTCTGCAAAATATAAAGCAAGCTTTTGATAAATATTTTTTGAAAAAGAGAGAGTAACAGTTTTATGAAAAGTTGAGGAGTTGGTATATTTAAAACCATATTATTGTGAATTTCCATAAAGGAAAATGTGGAAGATACACGAAGGAAAAACTGCCTCTTGATAAAAGATTTTCAAATAACATGGACTAGCGGAATTGGCTATTTGTTTCTGAGTAAAGTGATTATCAATAAGAATCAAAGTGTGATACTTCATAAATGATACCAATCTTGCCTATCTCATTACTATTTAGCAATTTATGTAAATTTAGAATGCAACATTTCAAATTGATGATGAATACATTATAAGACAAGCCAGGATTCAAAATCTCAAACTAGAGTGGTAGGAGAGAGCCAGAAGATAAAATGCAAATGAGGAAGAAGAAGAAAAGGAGAAAGAGGAGGAGGAGGAAGGAGATGGAGAAGAAGGAGAAGGAGAAGGAGAAGGAGAAGGAGAAGGAGAAGGAGAAGGAGAAGGAGAAGGAGAAGGAGAAGGAGAAGGAGAAGGAGAAGGAGAAGGAGAAGAAGAAGGAGAATACTGATAGTTAACTTTCAGAAACCAAGCCAAGAAAAGCATGAATAGCAATTGTCCTAAATAATAGGACTAAGGGAGTCAATATTAGCTTGATATGATTCCAAAAATCCAATATGGTTTTGAATTACTTTAATAAATATGTATTATTTTGAAAAATGTACTGAAGAGATTTCTGTGAAATAAGACTTTAAGACTTGACATATGGGATAAAATTTTCATAACCTGATCAGTCAGGGAAAACTCAAGGTTAATTTATAAAGGTTCATATTTATAGGAATACTCAGAACCTATTTGCTAACGATTGCTTTTCAAACTTACTTGACATTAGACATTGAAACACTTCTTTTAGTAGTGTGCCACTGGAACCTGACATTTAAGTGAATGTCCTTGAAGAAACATTGAACAAGAGCTGATGTAGGAAGAAGTGAATTACTTCTCTAAAATGAAATTTAGTTTAAAAACAGACAATATCAAAACATCAGATGTATATTGCCTTATGTAATCAGGTTTCCTTTTATCCTAAAAAGTTTGTAACACTTGCTTACCTAGACGTAATGAATATTTGGTTACCTAGTCCCAATTTCCTGTCAACACACCTTGGACAGAATATTTTGGTGATCAGAAAATTACCATACTGATAAATATATGGTGGAAATAAATGGTGCCTCTAGTGACCAATGACTTCAAAAAGCTATGTATAGCAACTATATCAGAATTGGAGCATTCTACCCTGAAAGGATGGTCACTATGACTCAGGAAGTAAACAAAACTTACAAGGCTCAGAAAGTACACAACACTTACAACTCTTAAGTATCAGGTTGTTCCTAAAATTTACATGATTTCCAAAGTGCCTTCCTAAGGTTTTGTAAGCAGTAACAAATTCTGGGCACAAGAGACCTTCTGACCAGCTGAGTTACATGAAAATTGGGCAGAGAGCTCCAGGCATGCAGTTTTTCCTGAGTCATTATCCATACTGAGGGGATGTTTTGCATATTGGACTATGTTTCAGACACACATGTTCTTGTATCTGTTATCAAATATTTTAAATAACTTTCATGAAACCCAACTATCACAGATTTTTAATTCCTTCAACTTGACTTACTAAATGAGTTTAAATTTAAGTATGTATCTATCACAAACACTATTCAGTGTTTCTTATCTTGATTCTGAGGTAATATGCTTCCTATGGGAGAAAGAAAAACCCTAGCAATATGAATCACATAATTGCACAGACACTTTCAGTAAAGTCTGTTGGTATTTTTAAAGGGCTGTCAGTCAAGCAATTCAAAATTCCAATAAATCCACTAATTCAGACATTATGTTTCTCTCTTCACTATTATTTACTGTTATATTTGTGGAAATGCACCATGCTTACTGATATTTCATTATCAATATGGCTTCCTTCTGCTCAAAAGCTGATATTTAAATATTTTAATCCCACTAATTTCAGATTGTCTGCATCTTGCTGTGATCTCAAATAACACCATAAGGTCTATTTAGCACAATAACTTGAGCATTGCAGGCATAGATAAACATATGTTGTGTGACAGAGGAAAGGAATGGATACATTTTAAATCCTGAAATTTAAGTAGCACTAGGATACAGATTGGTGGATTGATTGTGATTGTGTTTGGCTATGATAGATGAAAAACAAAATAAGAGAACGTTGCTTTCAATTATAACAAAATCCTCCCATTATTGCTTTTTTAAGTGTTTAAGGTAGAAGTAGTTAAGCATAAATACAACATTAAGGAAATAAAAACCATATTATCAAATCAAAATGAAGCAAATTCATCTTTATATTCTCAAAGATAAGGAAGGGTAACTTTTGGTTACTTGTTCTGTGACTCTGTGGTTGGAGGATATCTTTTGCCTAGGAAACAATCTAATGAAATTTACCATCCAATTCATATACAGAGTAACAGCAATTGCTGATTAGGGACCAAAACCTAGTTGCAACAACATTTTAATTACATTTCAATGTAACACTATAAATTAATTACTCCAGATAAAATACTGTAGTATACTGGTTACAAAATGGCTAATTAGTCCATCCAGAACTTGAAGGAGACTAAAGGACCTTTTATTTAATATACAAGGACAATAATGAATGAACAACCACCAACAAATTATTTCAAGGACATAAACATTTATTCCAGGCCAGAATCAATATTACAATAGATCTAGTTTCAGCTTCATTTGTTCCACAGTCGTTGGTTAGCACCAGAAGCCTCACTATTTGTTTCACCTTTTGAGCTGCAAAAGGAGCAAAAGGTTTTTAAAAAAATTTGTGTGCGTGCACGTGTGTGTGTGTGTGTGTGTGTGTTGTGTGTGTGTGTGTGTAATGCTCTAAGCTTTTCCGAACAGAACCAGACAGAAGCATTAATCTATACATGGAACTGCCATTAGGGAAATGCTTTTGTCAGAGAATAAGCTTGATTAGGGTACGCCCAGATTACATGATTACCTTTTCTTATATACTACAACCATTCTTTAAATAGTGACCATTATTTCTCTAGTCTTTACAGTAAAGCTATGGTTACTGACTTTCCCTAAAATCACAATGATGAGAGAATGAAGCTTATAATTTGGGACTCTAACAAAGGAATCAGAATGACATCACATCAGGGGCAGTTTTGCCCTCTCTAGCACATTGAACATTGATCTTCAGAGTCCAAGTGGCCAAAGAAAGCAGCTTTCAGTGACTGGGAATGCTATCCATTGCATCTCCTCTTTTTAGGATGCATTCTGTGGGTCTAGAAACCAGAGGTGACAATAGTGCCATACCATATCAGAAACTTTAAAGGTTAATGAATTCGGGCATAAAATAATGTCAGTGCCATAAAGAACTCATAAATACAAAATCTAGGAAAACCATGGAAACTCATCACACTTTTGAGAATGGCGGAACCCTGGATGATAAAATCACTATGGACTCTTAAATTATTCTTTTAATAAACTTGGTGGAGTATTATACTGTATATCAATATTTATGATATCAGTTAATGACAGTTCACGGATGCAGAATGCAAAATGTAGTCTGCCTTAGTTCAGTTGTGCACTGCCTAGGTAATTACTTCTAGATTGAAAGCAGAATTCAGTTCCACTTGGATAATAAGAAAATAACTTTATAATTTGGCAAGGTAGATATGTAATTAGCAGTAGTCTTCCCCTTTGTCATAAACATATAACGACATTAAGGTTGATGTGTAAAATAAACCCAGGGATAGCTGAAATTAGTATGTGTTCTATGTCTTGTCAGTTATTTATTTATAGAATTTATAAGCGGGGCAACTTTAAAGCTTCTGAAAAGTAGGGGGATATGTATGTCAAAAATCATTAAAAAGTAAACTTATAAAGTAGTAACTAGAAGAGAGAGAGAGTGTATGTGTGTGTGTTTGTGTTTATCTACCCTGATGAATCTGACAAAGTAAGATATATAAGAGTCAAGAATTTGGTAATACATGGTGGGTTGGTAGGGTGAGTCTGAATCTCCAGTGGTTTACATAGTGTCTATTTAATGAGTGATACAAAAGGAAAGTGCAAGAAACTCAGAGTCTGGCTTAAAGCCATAACAGCAAGGGAAGTGACAGTTAATATCTAGTCATAAGACATGTCTCATCTTTTCTTAACACTTCCCAATAGCACCAAGACTACTAAGTTTGATCAGCCCATGCATCTAAGAGTCTAAATGTAATATAAAAGTATACAAATTTTATCAATAAAAAATTGTATGTTTCTGATGACTATTTAAAACAGCATCAGTCATTTCTTTGTTTACCCAATTTTATTATGAAAACCTCAAGGTTAGCATAACAAGATTTGAGTAAATATGCTATTCATTGTGATTAACTTTTGTCTTCCTATTCTTTCTCCTCTTCCTCATATTATAAAATTAAAATGGCACTTTTAGTAGTACCTTTTCTTTCAAAGTACAGTAATATAAATTTAGAGCAGCCTTATTAATTAAAAGTTATTAACACGGTACAGTCCCTGCCATACAAGCAAGAGGACCTGAGTCAGATTTCAAGTACCCACACAAAAATCTATGTATGATGGATGTGCCTGTAATCTTAGCACTGGGGAGGTAGAGACCAGAGGACAACCAGTGCTTGACAGTCAGGTCATCTTGATAAATTGGTGAATTTCAGGTTCAGCAATAGACTCTATCTTAAAACTACGATAAGAATAATAGTTGAAAATATCAGATTTTAACCTTTGGCTTACACACACACACACACACACACACACACACACGAGAGGAGAGAGAGAGAGAGAGAGAGAGAGAGAGAGAGAGAGAGAGATATTCAGACAAATGTGACTAAAAAATAAAGAAATTAAGAGATTTGACTTCTGAGTCTAAACTAGTGAAAGACATTTGATTGTAGAGTCACTATAAGAACTCAATATTCAAAACTCTGCCACTGCGTGATCTAACACATGACCTTTAAGACAAGAGGATCTTAGTTCCTCATCTTTAACTACAGATAATGATATAATAAACTTTTGATAGGGCAGTTCTTGAAGCAAATATATATATATGTAGTTGTCATAGTTTATTTTATTTTTATATTATGGCAACTTGACATACTTAGGAAGAATGGACATTAATTGAAGAACTGCCTCCATTATATTTGGCTTGTGGTCATGTTCTAGAGAATTTTCTTGGTTTCTAATTGATAGTGAAGGGCCTATGCAACTGTGGGTGGTACTACTTTTTGATACACAGGCATGAGATATATAAGAAACTGAGTTGAGAAAGCCAGTAAGGAGAACTCTTCCATGGTTTCTTCTTGAGTACCCTAATTTTCACCTGGCCCAAAAATTGGTTGCAAAGAGTAGGTTTTGCTGTGATAAGCTTGACCATTCTACTTTTGTAGAGTTGTGGAGAATTGTGTAACTTAGGACTGAAAAGCCATCAAATGTTGAGAGCTTAGTTCAGAGAATAGTGTTCTATTCTGTGGGAGCTTGGAAGCTAGGGATGTTGAAAAACAAGCAGACAATGGAGACCTGTAGTGTGAAATTTCAGAATCCTGAAAAAACTTTATTAGGGCCAGTTGTGTGATATTTGAATTAAGAATGTAGTTTCTGGTGAGAGGAGGCTGCAGAATCAGCTGTGACCAACAAGGGACTAGCAACATTGAAGTGAAGCCTCTGTTTAACTGGAAAAAAAATCATCAATTTTGGTTAGCTATGGCTGGGATCATCAAGGTGAAATCGTCTGGGATGTGTTCCCTCAGGTCAGCACACAGTGCTCTGGTCCAGTGGGCGACAAGGCTGCATATCTAGCTAAAGCTAAACTTGGTAACCTTAAGAGTCCTCCACATGATACTAATTTTGAAGGTTTAAAGGGATCATGTAAGGCAGCTGAGCTTTGGCAGTGTGAGAGTTCCAGGAGAGACTACTGAGAAAGGCTTAGCTTCAGTAGCAGTGGAAACTCAGGATTAAAGAGGTCATAGAGAGAAACCAAAGCTTGGCACCATGAGGTAGAGTTGCAGTCCCTGTACAAAGACCAGCATGGCGTTAGTGAAGGTGCAGCCTTAGTTATACTGGAGATCCTAGCATAGGATTGTTGACAGCAACAGTAACAGGCCCAAAACAAAAATGGTCTCAACCTACCAGACAAGATTTGTGTGTTGGTCAAGAGAAATGCATAGAATTGATTTAAGACAACTGAAACCCTTCGCACTGTAGAAGATCATGTTGGACATCAAGATTTTTCCATTTTTGAATTTTGGTTTTACTTTAATTTGACTCTTCCTATATGGAATAAGAAAGTATATAACCTTAAAAAAATTGAAGTGTCCACAAGTAAGATACTTTGGAATTTTAAACATAATTTAGATCCTGAAGTCATTGGAGTATGTTAAAGACTGTGGGAGTTTTAATGTTGCAGTGTTTCATACTGTAATGTTAATACAGGAGCTTAGGGACAAGAAGAAGGTATGACTTCAAGTGAGGTGTTTCTGTAACTAAGATTCAAAGGGTGTGAATGGCAAACTACTGTCATCCACTTTATTGACTCGGGAAGAAGATACCTCAATTGAGGATTGATCCCATAAGGTTGCTCTATTTACATGTCTGTGTACTTCCTTTTGGATTTTTCCCTGATAGAAGAACGATAATATTTCATAGCATTATGATGAAGACCACAAAAATGTTTTGGAGAAAATGTATAATGGCTTTTTTTTTTATGACGGATAAATCATGGGTTTAAATAACCTGGTCAAAAACATTAGTATGCAACAAATAATAACTTGGAAATGTAATGCCAAGTTGTCATCTACAAAGACACTGACATGGATTGATTTAATGAAGTCATGTGACAAGAGGAAACATGGTATAGTTATTTTTTATTTCGAATTACAATTATGGGCTTTTCTCAGTAGAAGAACCATCATTAATAAGTAGCTATTTTCTCTCAGTGTACCACACCAACTTTTTTTTTCCACTGGAAATTTTATTTACATTTCAGATGTTCTCCCCTTACCCCATTTTCCCCCCTCCCTCCCAGGAACTCCCTATCCCTTCCCCCCTCCTCCTCTTCTATGATGCACACCAACTTTTATTTGTGGCTTTCTACTATGTGGCTCAAATCTTCAGTACAATAAAAAGAAAGATCATAGAGTCTTAATTTTCTTTTCCAATGTGAGAAAAAAAATTGAGAATTTCTATGTTTAAATGTATGGTATTTGTTCCCTCAATAGAACACTTGTCATTAAGTCCTTGTTGTTCTGTGTGGTAGCTGTGACATACATGTGTGTTGTTATGCCAGCAAATCGATATTAAATGCCCATCCTGGATTAAGTGGTACATACCAGAAGAAAGTAGATTTGAGATATGGACAATTGTATAGAAAAAGACAAGACTTACACTGAAAGTGAGAGGTCTATTGGTGGTGAAATGCAAAAGAGCTAGATTTGAAGTACAAACTGTGAAAGATTGTTGAGCATCATGGGTAGAATCTGGCACTTGAGATAGACCTTGAAAGTGTGTAAGAGGTTGCCCCAGGGTTTCTGTAAGCAACCACTTACACACTCATGACCCCCTAATGTGCACCAACTGTCAAGGAGTGACAGCCACTCTTTCAGAAAGAATACAGGGAATGCAGACATTTTTTGCTGCTCTCCTGTTCTATTTCATAATGGGTGGATATATCTGGCAAAGATCCTCAAATTCTGTAGCCCTTTCCACTAGAGTGAGGATTTGGCTGCTTGCCTATCCAATAAACAAACAGAAAGAAAACACCAACCATAACAACAGTTTAACACTTAGAGCTGTATAAGAACAATTCCTCAATCAGTAAATCTACATGAACATGTGTGGAAAGACAAGTGCTATTTTCTGCTTGAGTCTGTGACTGGTAGAGAATCACTCAACCCTATGATTGTATTATTTATACAGAACTCACTAGGGCACCATCTGGTGCTAAGCTAACCACAAAAACAGGAAAAGCAAACCAAAGCCAATTGTCTTCATTGGAGTTTTTGCTAATGACCTGTTCCTAGCCAATATTCCAAGTGATCACACTCTAGTTTGAAACAGGAAAAGACATTTAATGTTTCAAAGAGAAACTTAAATGGAATTCAGTTAGACAGATCTTTGAAAAGATTCTGTACCTATCTAGATCTTGATAGTTGAAAGGGTACTGCCACTATTTCAGGTCTTATTATATCTTATTAAGTTGTCAGATCAAGTTCATAGCATCCCATCTCCGTACCCAGTTACCAAAAAATAAAGGTGAGAGGTGACCTTGCAGGACTATTTCCTGTAAATGAAAACTGAAGTTGAAATTATGAAGAAAAGTATCTTGAAATATAAGAAACACATGCCCATAATAAAAAAAATTCAAATCTCAAATTCTTTTAAAATCATTATTTGAATGTCAATATTCTTGTTGAGGTAGCAAAAATAACATTACAAAATAGAAAATTTGTATATTTGTAACTTTTAAGACACTAGCTATAAATATTTTTCTTTTCATGTTTTACTAGGTTTTCCTAGATCTAAGTATTCTTTTGACATAAATATTATAAAATAATCTTTTAAATAAAGGTAGTTTAATGTTTATACTTTTATCTTGAATGTTTGACCTGTTTCTGGTTGCAGTTTTTGCACTTGAAGCTAATTCTGTAAGTGTTAATTGATATAATTTGAGCTGATCAGTGATTGGAGTACTCTTTGGCTCATGCCATGATACAGGTGTTTTTTTGTTTTTTTTTTTTTTTAATTTTAAAGGCTCTGATTCACTAAAATCCTATAACTGCAGAGTGATTTTGTTGAGGGTGTCCCCCATAGGCTCAGAATCTTTGAACATATGGTGCCCAGTTAGTGGTGCTCTTTGACGAGGTTTAGGAGGTCAACCTTGTTGGAAGAAGTCCTGGGAGGCAGGCTTTGGGGTTTCAAAAGCCATATGCCATTCCTACTATTCTTTCTCTGTTTGTCTGTCTGTTTCTTGCTTTATGTTGACGATGTGAACTCTCAGCTTCCTGTACCTATCACCATACCCTCTGCTCCTTGGCATGCTTTTCTACCATGACATAATACTCTGTAATTTTAATGTAAAATAAATACACTCTTCTTTAACTTCCCTTTGACCACTGCATGTTATAACAGCAACAGAAAAGTATCTAATACAGGGTGCTTGGGTAGTCTATGCCAAAGCTAATCAAATAATCGGGGTTGATGATTTTAAGGGGGGTATCAACTAAGCATAATGTAGGAAGAAAGAAGGATCCAATTAGTCTGTAGTTCATCTTCTGAAAAACTAAATTTTTGATTTCTTGAATGAGGGCTGTCAATTATTATTTCATTATGTAAGATTAACACACTTCTAACAGAAGCTAATTCATGGTGTATTTGGAAATGTATAGATAACTTAGTAATAAAAATTTGTAAAAATGAATTCCTTTCAACACAAGAGCTTTACTATAAACTGAAGGTAGGCTTTGGAATCATATGGGGATGAATAGTGATTCTATTGCTTACCAGTTTTGTCCTTTAAGAAAACTACTTGATTTGTTTTAGGCTCATTGGTATTTTCTCATCTTTAAAAAATGCTTTTAATTCTCTGTCAGTATAAGATACAATAACATTTACAAAGAAGAAGAGGAAGAGGAGGAGGAAGAGGAGGAGGAAGAAGCAGAGGAAGAAGAGGAAGAAGAAAAGGAAAAAGAAGAGGAAAAAGAAGAGGAATTAGAAGAAGGGGAAAGGGAAGGGGAAGAATTAAGAAATTAAGAAAGAAATCTTGCCATGATTCTTGTCACTTTATTGGATGTCTATAGATACAAATTGAATTTTTCTCTTACAAGTGCTTCCCGAACTTTTCCATGAGACTTTTTGGGTAAAAAGAACATGAAGTCAGAAAGGAGATTATTTGGTGGGTCCTATGGTAAGTTTGCAGGAGAGGAATGGGTTGTGGATAAGATTAAAAGGTATTGTAAATAGACTATCAAAGTGAATCACCAGTTCAGAGCACTTTCAGCTCTTGCAGAGGACAGAAGCCATATGATATCTCAAATGTCTCTGGAACTATTGTTCCATGGGATCTGTATTCTGGCCTCTGGGCATTGCAAGCACATGCAGTGCAGACATACATAGGCACTGCTCCTATCGACATAAAATAAAAACCAATAAATATTAAAATTTTAAAACAATAAAATACAATGTAAACATGTATGGAATTTAAAAATCACACATATTAACTTATTTAGAATTTTAAAGTAAATTATAAATACTTGAAATGACAGATAGATCAACTACTTCTACATGATCGTTTTACAACACTGACCTTTAAAGCCTATGGAAAGAAGTTAAATTCCTAAGTCCACAGTCCAAATAAGCTATTGAAAGTGCCTTCATAAAACTTAGAATTCACCTTGTCATATATTCTATTGTATGAAACAATGGGCTCACTTTTAATTAAAACATTTCTTTTCTCCTCCTCAAGGATCCATTTATTTTCATCCCCAAAGGTATCACATAATCCACTAAAGAAATCAGGTAATTTATTCACACTAAAAACAGATTTGTACAGTTTTTTAAAAGTACTAACCTTAACCTAATTCAACCTCTGTCTGCAGTAATGATAAATACTCCATTATTTATCTTTTATAGCTGACTTATAAAAATTCTATTGGCTGTCTTTACAAGATGTCCACTTTTCCCCTATGTTTTAAATAAATACTGATGTTTTCCTGGGATCTTTTGCTACAGGAGTCAGCTTAATCTTTAACAGGCTAAAACATACAATGTGTGGTTTGTTTCACCACAGCATTAGATACCATATGTGAATAATGATTTAAAATTTGAAGATCATAGTACAGAGTATTTAGTTCTGATTATAAGAATATCCTTTGATAGACATAGGATTGGAACATGCAGAACTGGCAAAAATAGAGCTGGATAGTTCTATACACAATTTTACCACATTCAAACAACCCCAAAGGTCAAGAATTGCTTTTCAAAGGATTCAAAGGCACCTGAGATAGTTTCTCTATCTCTCCCTCTCTGCCTTTCTCTCCCTCTTTTGTTCCCCAATCTCATCTCCTTCCCTCCCTCATTTCTTCCAAACCATGATCACTAACTCAGCTTTTTAGATATAAAAAACTTTCATCATCTTGACAGTTTATCATGATGTACATGTTGAAATCAGGGATGATGCAGGTAACTCCCATGATTCCCTCTTTGATGGATATCTACTTGGAACACTTCTCCACATTTACAGCTACATTTTTACATTTACATTTACTTTGATTGCTCTTACTCATGAAGAGTGATACAAAAAATTGTAATAGTCTACATCAGGAAATTAGTGTTGCTTTTCTTTCAAAGGGTCATAGTATCCTGATCCAATTTCAGAATTCTAGACTTGCTTCTTTTTTGAGACTAATAATGAATCTGCAATGAAATCTATGAGAGAGAAATTTAAATTGGGGAAGAGCAACAAGAACATGAAAATGATGGATCTACACCAATGCAACGCCAGCCAGTTTTCTAGGAGTATGGAAACCACAGACCATTCGCTATAGGAAAAAGTGAAACTGAAGAAATAGTGATTCACTAAGGTAAATTTCAGAAGCTAGAATAGTAAATGCAACTTATCACTATCTTTAATGGCATAATCAATTAGGCTCTGAGGAATCCGTTTTTCCCATATTTATACAGGTTTTTAGAAATCATTTTTGAAAGAGAAACATTAAGCCTCCACTTGGGTCTCCATAATAACTAAGAGTAAGATAAAAATCTGAATTTCTGTCCTTATTTTGTGTTTGATTATCACTTCTAAGATCCCTTCAGCCAAAAGGACTTCTTCAATCCACCTTACAGGATGAGAGTAAAGACAGTAAATAATGAGGCCACGTCTAAACCAGGACTTTTAAATTATGCATACATTTGGTCTTTTAGTTCAATTCTTCTATTGTTGAAGCCTAAAGTTCACATCAAAAACCAAAAAAATGAACATGAGATTACCATAACCTTTCATTTGTTTCTCTTACCAATGTGGCCTCATAAAATAAATCCTTTTCTGCTCTTTACCATTACTGTGTATTTAATTATCCTATGAAGACAAGGAATAAGCTTAATATGTTGGGGCTGCCAGAAGCCAGACTTTTAATACAAGCTCTAGTGCCACTGCTTCTCCCATTTCTAACCATATATTCCTCCCTACACAGCTTATTACATTTCATACATTCTAGCATTCCTTTGCTAATTCTTTTAGCAAAATCTTTGAAATCCTTATCCTTGCTTGATCAAGTAGTTTCCATAAGATATTTTCAGCTCAAATGCCACCTCTTCAAAGAAATCTTTTTTATGGGAATTTTAATATTTTCCTCAGATACCCATGGTCACTCTCTACAAGTAATTTCATTATAGTCTTTTATTTGTTGTCTTTATTGGATAGATCACTATTTGAAATGACCTGATTTGCTTACATATATTTTCTCCTTTATAAAATGTATGGATAGGGCAACTGTGGTTCCTTTTGTAAAAGTAATTTAAAATATGGACAAAGAAAAGTATATTTAATATGACACAGTACAACTGTGGGTAGATTGGCCTCGTTTATAAGTGTATCATGAAATAAGCAATAGAAGTAGGATACAGGGAAGGATCACAGAAATGCCTATTGGTTCAAATTCTGCTGGCAGAACTCTGCAGCTACTCTAGAGAGAGTAATGGTGGGAAACTGGCTTGGGCAGCTGTGCAATCCCACACTTTACAAATGGCCCTGCACCAGCTAATTCTCTATTTCTTAATGTTCCTGTTGTGGGTTGGGTCATGGACTTACACTTAGTTAATCTGAGGTTAAAGATTTCATTGCTGGATATACTAATTCAGAGTAATCAAGTATTGATTTTGTCTCTTAGCAACCATGAAACAGTACTCAGCTTTATTCAGAGCCCCATGTCTTTTAAAATCCTAGACTAATCAAAATAGCTGTTACACAGTTGTCATACATATTTATAACATGTATTTTATATTCATATATGTATATATGCATGTAAAATTATATGTATATGTCATATATGATCTAAATTTTAAAATTAATGAAAATTGGTTTATTATTTACTATGATAGGAGGTTTAATTTAGAATGTAGAAGCTCAAACTGAAATAAAAATTATCTTGTCATACATAGAATTTTATCAAAAACCAATTCTTTGATATAATTATTTGTGAACCTTTTCTATAAGTATATTGTCACATTTAGGTGTGATAAAGCATCCCAGCTCTTGGTGATACTGGAGCTAAGTAGGCAGTTTCTTTTAATATGCATTAACTTCAGTACATAATTCAAAGCCTGATTCCTAAACGAAACAAACAGAAATATCCTAATTATAGCCCTCTTGCAGAACATTCTATACATTCTGTAGAGAATAAAACAGAATGAATTGCAGCTACACGAGACAGTGCAGAAGGTAATGACACTTGACTTCACTCTTGATGACCTGAGTTTGGGCCCTAAGACCCATGTTAGGAGGACAAAAACCAACTCTGGCAAGTTGCCCATTAAATTACACATATATGCCATTCATCATCATGCCCCATAAATAAATAAATAAATAAATGAATGAATGAATGAATGAATGAATGAATAAATAAATAAATAAATAAATGTAATTTTAAAGTTAAAAATGAATTTACACTATGTGTAGGAATAGCTGATAAATGTGGGTAACTTGTAGAAATTAATGAATGGCATCTGTCCTTGAGTGGCTAATAATCCAATAGAAATAAAAAGGTTTTAAAAATTTGCATGTAACTCTAAGGAGCTTGTATTATTTAGCAAGAAAAATTCTAGAAATTCTCAGTGGAAGCTGAACTCCATCTTTGGTGCTCCCTTCTTTTATACATCAGCCCACAGCCATATACTCAACTATTGTCTACATGTAAATGTTTCGTCTTCTTTATAAATGCAAGCCACCTTAATACTATATTCCTCAGAGGTTGTGTTGAGGTCTAGTTATATGTTCTATCAAAATCTTATTGCCTGCCATTTATCATTCAATTATATTTCTTAAGTCTGTGATCTTATAAGTCTAGCCTGAGTCTTTTCTCTGCCACTCTCAATTGATGATTTGGGTAATTAAACATTGACTTAGTTCCTTATATGTAAAATATATGTCATATGGATGGTGTAAAGCTTTTTACAATGTGCAGACAGCATTTTACATTGCCCCTTACATATAGTAGGTATTTAATAAATGATAATTACAATTTACTGTGATATAATCTCCACAATGGCTTTAATTAAAACTCCAAACATGATTTTTCATTGTTTTGCATTCTCTCACTATTCACACCCTATGCTGAAACCTCATTTAGTGTTATTTTGTGTTTCACTGAATAAATCAAACTTTTTCCACTTTGCCCTTTTGCACCTTCTGTTTTCCCCATTTCAAATGTTTCCCTTCTGTTACTATTATTCAATATTCACATTCTCTGTAAAGTGTCAAATATTTTAAGATCACACTCAATTGTCACCTTCACAGTAAATAATAACCTATATTAATTTCTTACATTTTCATTTGACAGGTACACATATATCATCTACATACTATATATGTATATGGATGGGTAGATAGATAGATCGGTGATACAGATACAGATATAGATACAGATACAGATACAGATACAGATATAGATACAGATACAGATATAGATACACACAGATACAGATATAGATACAGATACAGATACAGATACAGATACAGATATAGATACACACAAACACATGAGTGCCTAGAAAGGATGAATCACATCACATTACATGTTATTAGAAGTGTCTCTTCTTTTTCTTGAGTCTTTAGCAAAATGATTATTATGGTTCTCACTTCTAGGAAAATTTCTTATACAGAGTTAGTGCCTAGTAACTAAGTGATTGATTAAATAAATATTACATGCGTAATGAAAGTACACTTTAACAGAAAGGAGATTAGGGGAAAAACGGAAATATTTCTAGTGATCTGGCATTCCCATATGTGAAAGACTATCAACACTCCGACCATTAACCTCCTGCATCCCTGCCACTGTCAAAATCAAATCTGTCTCACTCATTAAAAAATAATCAATTCTCCAACCTACTAAAGAAACACTAATATTGAGTAACTGGGTTCAAGTGAAATGTTTATGTTGATTGGTTGAGAAGAAATAGGCTGATATTTAGGGATCACTAGTATTAGACATTTTTAACGTATCATAGGAGGTAATCAGGAGCCATTGAATGTTGTATAACTGAGTACAATGTGATACCAAAGTTATTTTTGGAAAATAGAAAATAGTATAATATTATATATATATTACTATATATATAATATTAATATATAATATATTATATTGGTTCTTGAGAACCAAGTCAATTTTAAGAGACCTGAAGAGAAAAAAAATGGAATTAGTGCATAGAAAAACTTTTGTGTAAGTCCTCTAGTAAGGTGTTTACATTCATTATAATCCATTACTAGCAATAACTATATACATATAGTGCTTTTATTGATGCATATTTGAAGAATCAAAAATTTAGAATGGTTAATTTACTTGGCGAAAGTTAAAAGGAGGTAAATGGAAAAGCTTGGATTTAAACCATGTTCTTGAATATATATATTCTTATATATATAAGAATATATATATATATTCTTTACAACACACAATACAAACACATACATACACACACAGCAGGAGAGGGAGGGAGAGAGGGGAGAGAGAGGGAGAGAGGGAGAGAGAGAGAGAGAGAGAGAGAGAGAGAGAGAGAGAGAGAGAGACTATATAATTTGAAGATTATTAAATGTTTTCCTTTATTAGTGTGTTTTCCTAGGACTTCATTTCATTCCTATTCCACCTAATAATTTAAATCCTTATTTCCATGTTCAAAAGATGACTCTATCCATGTTTTTAACTTGAAAGAGTTCAGTAAAGTGTGCAGTGTCAAGGCTGTCAAGAAAAAGGGACAAAGAGCTATCAGTACTGGATAAATCTCTAACCATTACTTTGACGTACACTGTCCTATGTGTTCTTTTACTCATCGTATTTTTCATCTTGCACATACACACATTCTTCTCATCTACAGCCCAAGGCCCATACAAATTCCGTGTGAAAATTGTAGCTTTTTTCCTCTGTAAAGCTAAAACTAAATTTATCTTGAGTAGCCAACAACCTAATGGTAGTTTCTTAGCACCAACTTTTTTCTTTCGAGACAAAGCTAAAGACAACAAGGAAGCAGATATAGATGTTTATTCAATTCTTTGTTATCTTTCTTATGGACCTTATGGTGGAGACTCTTTATTAAGGGCCATCCAAAGACCTGTGGCTCTGACTTAAATTTGAGTAGATAGATGAAAGACAGCTGTGAAGAATGACTCTTGTTTGTAGAATATTAGTTTTTTAAGCACCGAATTTCAGCTTTGTTCACTGATCTAAGCATTTAATTATGCTTTACATGTGGTATGTACTCAATAAATGTTGGCTGAGTAGTTGAACATGCTATTAATCAGTCATTGAGTTAAAGAATAATCAGTCTGGCATATATTTAACAGATTTGTGTTGTTTGGCTGGGTTAGTCTGCTAATTACACCGTTTACAATATTGTTACAATGACAAGAATTTAAGAGGTATACCACAATTGACATGCCTATGAACTTTATGCATATAGCTCCAAAGAGCAGTAGCGAAGGCAAAGGCATACCAGGGTAATTTCAAGACGTCCAGAAAGTGAGGAAAATATCTGAGATGTAATGATAACAGTGACTTTTGCAAACACGTATTGAATGCTTCACTGTGTGCTTAGTACTGAGATAGTTAATATTCACTGCATTACTTTGTCTTCATATTAATATCACATGTTAAGTGTCAACATTGTCTGCATTCTAAAAATAACTGATTTATGGTAAGGTAAGGAGCATTCAAAAGGATATAATCAGTAAAGAAATGTGTCACATTTTAAATGTAAGGAGTCTAGCTTGGAGTCAGTATTATTACTGATTGAGCTACATTACATTAATTGGTATATATCCATTACACTCCGTTTTAAGAGTAAAAAGGAAACAGTAATGACTCCATGAGAGCTTGGGAATATTTGACAGGGTGCTTTTCTAGCATACACAAGGCCCTAGACTCAAATCATTTCCATTTTACAACTTGACAATTTTTAAACATTTATTGTGCCAATAATTCCCAAGTATAAAATCAAAGGCAAAGGGGATGGGGGATAGGGTGAACAAGTCTGTAAGGGGGACTGGGAAGGGGGCAAACATTGGGATTGTAAATAAATAAGACAATTTTAAAAATATTTACTTAAAAATTAAAACAACAACAACAACAGCAAAACAACTATCAAGATAGTTTAGACAGTAATGTTGCTTGCAATCATCTTGATGACCTGATTTCAATACCTGGGACTTACACAGAAGGAAAAGAAGACACATTCTTACAAGTTGTTTTTGCTGTCTCTCTATATATTCTGTCATGTGTCTGTATCCCAGAAAAATAAATAAATATAGGATCAGGTGTAAGAGGAGACAGGGGAGATGTACATAGGGTCAGGAAATTGAATGGAGGCATGTAACAATGGGGGATGGGGAACTGGGGGTATCCACCAGAAAGTCCCAGAAGCCAGGAAAGCAAGAGGCTCCTGGGCCCCAATGGGGATGAGATTAGCTGGAATACCCAACAAATGGGAGAGAGAAGCTGTAGAGAACATATTGAGAGGTTAGGTAAGGTCCCTGTTTGAGGGATGGGGCCACCCACCCATCTCCAAAATTTTAACCCAGAATTGCTCCTGTTTAAAAGAAATACAGGGACAAATTGTGGAGCAGAGACTGAAGGAAAGGCCATTCAGAGACTGCCCCACCTGAGGATCCATTCCATCTGAAGACACAAAACCCAGATACTATTGCTGATGCCAAAAAATGCTTGCTGACAGGAGCCTGATATAGCTGTCTCCTGAGAGGCTCTGCCAGAGCCTGACAAATACAGATGCAGATGCTCACAGCCAACCTTCATACTGAGCACAAGGACCCCAATTTAGTACTTTAGGCAAGGACTGAAGGAGCTGAAGGGGTTTGCAACCTCATAGGAAGAACAAAGATATCAACTAACCAGACCCCCAGAGCTCCCAGGGACTAAACCACCAATCATAGAGTATACATGGAGGGATCCACGGCTCCAGCAGCATATGTAGCAGAGGATGGCCTTGTCTGACATCAATAGGAGGAGCGGTCCTTGGTCCTGTAAAGACTTGATGCTCCAGTGTAGGGGAATGCTAGGGCAGTGAGGTGGGGGTGGGGGTTCGGTGGGGAGTACCCTCATAGAAGCAGAGGGGAGGGGGGAATGGGATAGAGGGTTTGCAGAGGGGAAACCCAGAAGGGGGATAACATTTGAAATGTAAATAAGTAAAATAATCAATAAAAAGTTAAAAAAAAAAACTAAAATATTTATTTTATTATTTATACCACCTGTTGTAATAAAGTAAATTTGAAGGCCTCCAGTTTAGACATAACATAAGGACCCTCTTCAATGAGGTGCTTCTATAATAAGCTTTCTTCATCTCCATTATACAATGTCTTGTTTATAGAGTCATATTTGCTTACATTTGTGAAAACCTCATCTTTTGTGACATATCTACTTAACAAAAGTTTGCAGATAAATTCTTCTCTCTCTTTTTCAAAGTTTGTTGTAATCACAGGTGTAAATTTAACAAAAGAAAATGATGTGCACACTGTAAACTAAAGCCATTATTGAACACAATAAAAGGGCCTAAGACCTGGATAATATGTAGTAGAGTATAAATAATATTCAAGATGTTAACGTGCCAGTTCTGCTCAAAATGATTCACAAATTCAAAGTAAACCAAGTTGAAATCTCAGAAACTCATTTTTAAAAATCATATGAAAATGCAAATTATTTCAAACAGCTTAAATGATTTTGAAAAAAAAAAATTGGCTCCTTTGTTTTGGTCCATTTTTATTTTTATTTTTTGTAGAGAGGGACTCATTGTGCAGATCAGACTGGTCTCAAAAAATCATGGCAATCTTTCTGCTCCTTCCTCCCCAGTGCTATGATTTAGAACATGAGAGTTTGGGCACAGATTTTAGAAGTTACTGTAAAGCTACAATAGGCAAGACAGTATAATACTGGCATATACAGACGTATACATTAATGAAACAATGTAGAGAATCCAAAAATACACTCATATATTCAAATGTATATTCAAGTGATGTTAAAATAAAAATCAAAGGTAAAACTCAATACAAAGTATATTTATGTAAATGATACCAGCACAACTGGATAACCATATGGCAAAATTACAATTCAGCACTTACCTCACATAACATGAAAAAAAAGCCCTCAAAATATACTACCAACCAAAATGTGAGACTCCTCGAGGAAAATACAGGATAAAACTGTCATGGTATTGGCAGATACAAAAATAAGATGGAAAGAAAAATCCATCAACCATCAGTGATAAAACTGCTAAGCTGAATTTTGAGATCAAATGTTTTTAAGGCTTCCAAAGCATGTATCCTGACAATTCAAAAGTTAGGTCCAAAATAAGAAGGCACCTTTCATATGCATTTAGCATGGGGAAGATATTTGTATATAGAATATATAAAGGGCACTTGTAAGCCACTAATAACAAAGAGAAGAGGGAGCATTAAAACTAGGCAGAAGATTTGAAGAACCAATATGTAACTAAAAGGGAAAGGTCAATATACATATGAAAACATATGAACCACGCCTTCAAAACAGCTTTGGACTGCCTGTGGTGTAGCATGCCTATAAACCTAGCCACTTGGGAGGCAGAGGCAGACAGGCAAATCTCTTTCAGCCAGCTTGGTTTATAGGGAGACTTCTAGGACAGCCAGAGCTACTCAGATAAACCCTCTCTTGAGAACTAAAATGGGAAATAAAAACAAGCAAACAAACAACAAACAGCACTCAGGAGCTTGAAGAAGGAGAATGGTGATTTCAAAGCCAGTGTATGGCTCAAATATTATGCATATAAATACTATGTATGTCTCAAAAAATGATACTGACCACCATTACTCATTAGTAAAAGGAAGACTAAAGAACAAAACTAGCAACACGTATTCCTTAGAACTTCTAACATGGGTGAGGTAGACGTAGGAAGAAGCACCCTTTGAGAGGTGGAGAGTGGGGGATGAGGGTGAGGAACTTAATAAAATAATTTAATGTAAAAAGATTGATATTATCAGCTAGGCATGGTGGTGCATACCTGCAATCCCAGCACTCAAGTAGCAGAGGCACGCAGATCTCTGTGAGTTTCAGGGCCACACAGAGAAACCTTGTGTCAAAAACCAACAACAAAAAAACAAAAACAAGCAAACAAACATGAATTTTTGATATTACTGACTTTTACAATGATATAGAAAATAAAACAACGTAATCCCATGTTCTTAGTGAAATAAGTAAAAAAAAAATAATAATACATGTATTTCTCCTTTGAAATGAAATGCCAGAAAAGATGAATGTAATTTTTGGGGTGAAAGAAAGTAGTTTGGTGTCTCCTTCAGGCATAAGATGGTGATAATTGACTCCAAAGAGTATAGGAACATTCTATAACATAAATCTTAGTAATGTTTCTATAGACATGTACATTTGTCAAATCACTTTAATACATGTACTTTAAAATGAGTGCATTTGTTGCACAGTAATTATACCAAAATAAAATTTATTTTAAATGAGTTTTTTTTTTTTTAAATGTTCAAGTTTTCTCAAAATTTCATGTTCAGATCTTCCAGTTTAAAATTTTGGCATTGAGTACAAAGAACACTAGAATAGGTCTTTCTAAGAGAAGCAAAAGAGATTATGAAGAAACATAGTCATTTAGAATAACTGGAGGTTTCTAAATATACATATATTTGGAGCCTCACAATTCTCATCATTTACAGCATTTTTACGCTATCTTTATGGATTGAGCCCTTTCCATTGAGTTATTTTCCTCCTGAGCATAAGGAGCATCTGACCCGGACCAGGTTTTCTAATCTAATTGTCCGATGTACTTGTGAGGGGTGTTTGACTTTAAGGTAAGAAATGCAGAATGCTTTCCAAGTTTGTTAATTAATAGCATCCCTAGACAAATATCTTCTTACTGCTGTGTCTGATTACTAAATCTCTCTGCTTCAAGGCAACAGATGGCTTAAGTTCTCCCAGAATTGAAAAGGAAATAATCTAGAATTCCTTGTGATTTGAATGAATAAATTTAATCAGGTTTTTCTATTTTTTAAGCTACACATATCTTGGAGAAATGAAGATAATTAAAAGGGAAATGAATGCTTGATATCTTTTAATTGTGATTAATTGTCTTTATAATACTAGCAAAAGAGAGAGTACTACATTAATATCATTGTTGTCAAATGGAACAGATATAACCAGAGTGAAATCTAAAGTCTTACTTTTTAAAATCAATATCATGGGCAGATTATGAGATATTTATGAAATTTTTAAATGATATGGGCAGGAGATGAGTAAGGGGAGATGAACAGAATGAGGGGTGATTATGACCAAGATATATTGCATATATGTATGAATTTTTAAAAAAATAAGTAAATAAAATGTTGAATAGTATGTATAACATACTATTTCAAGAGCAGTTTGATACTACTGACTAGTCAAATACTACTATTATAATTATGACTCTTTCTATACTTAATATTTAATAATAATAGTACTAGCACTCTTATTATTTTTCTACACTTCATAATTTTTAATAATAGATGCCCAGGGAAATAGTATCTTATTCCATATATTATAAAATAATTGAATCAGAAAGAGTCCAGAAAAATCTATCAGGTCACATATACTTAAAGGATTATGAAAACTACTCATTGAAGACTTATTGGCAAAATAGGATCTTATTTATTTATCTTGACTTTTTGGGAAATTTACTGTTCAAAGTAAATAATTGAGTAACTTCTGGGGTTATCTTTTCTGTATTTTGCAAAGAAAATTGGATTGAAAATGAAAATCTTAAAATAACTTAAGTGTTCAGAAATGTTTAGTGTAAAAGTAAGAGGGATATAATTATGCTGCAATATTTTCTAGCCGTGTAGACTAGAGTCATATAGTTGCTTTTCATAGTGATTTGGCTTTTGCTGCAGCAGAAATAGGTCAATACTGAATCACAGTGAAATAATCGATTGCATTATAACTTAAAGTCAAAAGAACATTTCACAGCGTTTGATAATTTAAGCTCTCTTTTACAGAGTAATTCACACAAGAATGCCTTTAATAGCCCTTATAGCTAGCAACAGATAGTTTAGTTATGAGTCCATATCATTTTTCTATTTTGGCAGTGACTTGTTTTATATATGAGGTTTTTTAGCAGTAGAAACCACAGCTTTAATATTTTTTTTGAATGTGTAGGTTGAATTAACCTTTTTTTACCCTGTATTTCTATTAAATAATGTGGAAGTGTTCTTAAATAAAATCACTATGAAGACATATCAAACAGAATTAATGTAAAAAACACAATTCTCTAAATTTTCATATCATTAAGCATTTAATGCATTCAAATGTCTTGGGTACAATTTAAGAAACTGAATGCTTGCATTTGTCCTGATAATTTATGCCCATATATTTTGAATTAGCAATCGTCTTCAAGTATATTTCCCATTTATTAAAAAGCCATACAATATGGTAGTTAGGAATATGCCGGTCCACAATTAATATTGGCTCTGATACTGCAAAGCTGGTGTGACAGTAAAGGAGATACTAAATACCTCTGAGGCTGAGCATCCTTTCTTCATAAAATTGGTGACAAAAATAAATAATGCACCATGTTGTGAAGTTGCTGTTAAGTAAGTTTGTTTATGGTTGTGGTTGTTTCTAGGGGCACTGAGTACATGTAAGTGTCTTTTTCATTTTGAAAATATTATTACAAAATTAACTTGGAATTCAATGATTCCAAGTATTCAGTTAAAAAGGCTTTTCTAGACATTTTAATGGTCTGATATAAGTCAACAATTAAAGTTGTTAACAGCTATGATTGTAAAAGTACACTTTATTATTCATCAGTTGGTACAGGATCCAAGATTTCATAACATAATATTTGTATTGGACCAAAAGAATCGGTTTTCCTTAAAAATGACTGTGACTCTGCATGTGTTGAATAATGGATAAAAGTATAAAATGAATCCTGGTTCATTAGTTCATATTTTTGTCTGTTCTATTGCTTAAAAGGGTAGATAAAATAATAATTACACAAATCACTGGGGTGTTGTGATGGGAGAATGAGTTTAGGAAGGAACTTTTATTGCGAAACTATAAATGTGTCATAAAAGCACGGTTATTTTATTGCTTTTCTATTTTAAGCAGCTGCCATATGTGTAAGACGAACATCATTTTCAGTATTTCCAACCAATTAGGAAGATAGGTAAGTAACCTGCAGATTTCTTAAGTTGCAACTCAATTTTTAAGAGGTTAAGTCAATTAAAAAATATCTTTAAAAGACGTTTCTTTTTTTTGTTTTTTTTGGGGTTTTTTGTTTTGGATTTTTCGAGACAGGTTTTTCTCTTTATAGTCCGGTCCATCCTGGAGCTCACTCTGTAGACCAGGCTGGCCTCGAACTCAGAAATCTGCCTGCCTCTGCCTCCCAAGTGCTGGGATTAAAGGCGTGAGCCACCACTGCCCGTCCAACAAGTTTCTTGATTCATTGACTAACCTATTGAAAAGCAGTCATCCTCAAATACACATGTCTCTCTTTCTTTTGATAGTTGGCAAATATTTCTTTGTGCATCCCACAAACTAACCACAGTGTTTGTTGCTTGTTTTAAAACTAGGTCAAAATAGCCTTTTAATTTTTATTTCAAAAGGACACTTCAACCTCCTCAGAGAAAACAAGTATGTTAATGGTGGTCTGTATAATTAGAAACAGATCTGAATAATTTAATCATCTCATTGAAAAGTATTATAAAATTTAGATGACAAAAGAGCTAGCAAGGTGTACTAGTATTCCATGAAATTTTATCAGGACAATTCAGAATTAGAACAACACACATTTGTACCTTAAATAAGAGTGTTCCTGTGATTCTGCCAAAGATAATACATACATTTATCAGATTTGGTTAACAATAATTGCCAAAGAAAAAATCTTAAATATTGCAGTGAAGGCTCTACTAAGCTTATATGTAACTCAGACATGATTTTACAAATATTATTCTTCAGAATTTATTAAAAGAGCCTCTGTCTTGCTACATCTTCCTGCATCTGAGCCAATTCTCTGCTTACTTGCCATGTGTTCCAATTTCAAGACATGAATAGAGTAGTACTTATAGATTCAACATGGCAGTTTGAACTTCACCTTTTCTGCAGTTAATGCCCAGACTTCATTTGTTTTAACTTCACTGGACGCATACAGTTGTATACTTGCCCCCTTGTCTTTGCCAGTGAATGCCAGAAAGTTTTAACCTTGTCAAGTTGTTTCAGTTACTTCCATGTCTTAAATGTCTGTGTTGTATTAACCTTGATGTGCCTGTCTCATGTTTTGATGAGGCAGGTTCCTCCCACAACACAGAAATGTAGCAGTAAAGAATGAATAGAGCATAAGAACTCTCTTGACTCACTTTGGAGGAAAGCAGTTAAACTTGACATCTATAGTCATGATTCTTTACTTTCCAAAAAACAAGGCACCTTAAAACATATCAAAAGATGTCATTCAAACAGTCTGGCTAAAAATAAATAAATTCAAGCCCAGCCAAGTTTCTTAGTGCCACAACACTGCTCCCCACAGCATCTTAAAACAGTGTATGTATATGCATCAAAGTGGCTGTCTATAAGCTTTGACTTCAATACGTACTAAGCCTTCAGAAATAATTATTCACAGCAAACTAATTTATGTATAATGCGAATCTAGGAGATTATCACACTTATCTTACCATTTATTTGAAAATGCTTTATTCCATGAAGACTCCTTCTGTGTCACATTTAATTGCCTTTGAAGCTCCTGCCATTTGAATCTGTCTTCTGGAACATGCATTTTCATCATTATTTTTAGCCTTGTTACATCAATCACCACAACTGCTATAGAAGATTTCTGGGCTGTGAAGTGATAATTTGTTCCAGTGGTATTAATGAGGCAAGCAGTAGTCTTGAGGGAGGTGACAGCCCATTGCTTTACAGACAGCAGCAGATTAGGGTGCTGGACTATATATGTGGCTTTAAGAATATACTCAAGAGTCTTTGGAGCATTTTCTAACTTCCCTTATCACAAGTTACATAGAACAGGTACCTCTAACACCTTATCTACAATGAACTAGGCATATCTATCCACCAAGGGAAGAGTGTTAATAGTGCTTCCAAACTTATCTTAAGTTACAGACACATCAGAGAAACTTTGTACTGCTCCCAATTTGAAAGCTCCCTGAAGCCTTTTAAGCTCTGTATTGGTCTATTTCTGTTACCATGATTGTAATGGCATGTCCCCAGCCACAGAAGAGTCTAATTCCCCTAAGTCAAGCCAATGAAAACTTGTATTTCTGGAAATTAAGTCCCAGTACAAGGAATGCCGATTTGTTGGTGTTATAGTACCATGGTCATGAATACTGCCTCTAGGAAGCAGTACATCTGGAAACAACAGATGGTACATGTGGAAATGGATTGGATGTGGGTATTTTAATACCCACACATCTCTAATTCAGTTCTACAAGTCTGATTGCAGCGCTTTCTCAGATTATAGGTTGTTTTGGATTGGTAAGGCAGGTTTTACTTATATATTATTTTTATTTACCTATTATATGATTGCTGTTATTAGCAACAAAGCCTGATAAAATGCCATTAGAGTTCCATTTAGGAACTCTAATTTAGGCCCATATTTATGCATATGCTACCAACCTGACTTGATTTTTAACAAGGAACAAGTCAATCAACTGTTCTCTAACCCTTCATCCTCAGCTTCAAGATTAGTGTGCTACTAGAATCTCAGAATGCTGCTTTCTTTAATATAGAAAGAAAACATTTAAATTCGTTCGCATTCTATCGTCATCAACTTGAAAACCTACCAGGAGTATTATAGTATTGGAGACATTTGGCTTAATAAATTAGAAACAGTATTCTTTTATAGACAATTCCTTCTTGTGGTTTACAAATGCTGAATTAAATATCTTTGATAAATGTTCACATTCTATGAGATTAGATAAGATTGTGATTGATAAGAAGGAAACTTTTAGAAGCTTATATTTTCATATACTGGTGGTTTGTTAGTACAACTTAGCTATGATATTATTATGATATGTACAAAAGAAAATAAATATTCAACTGATACAGAAAGAAAAAAAGAGATTTTTGTAACAATTTAAACAAATCAATATAATTTTTTTAATGGAGTACAATGGATAGTCAATCTGGTCCATGTGTCTTTAAGATTGTCTAGATGTAACAAACATGTAAGTCATATAATAATTATTATCAGTGCTGTAACTTATTTAGTACGAATAAAAGGCATTTATCCCATCTTTCTTGTATTGGATTTCTTCAGGAGCTCTTTGGGAAGTCAGGTCCTAGTTTGTTCCTTTCCAACATGTATCCAATATGGACAGACTTACTTGAGTTCTAAAACAGATTTATATGGTCTCTCTCTTCATTCCTTTGTGAAGAGTCTGTTATATTAAGATTCCCTATCATTGACACTATAACTGTACCATTAAGTCATTCAAAGGCTCTGTATAATTACTGCCAATGAAGGAATGAGCCCTAATAGTGAACAAGTTGCTATTAGAAAATACATGTAAGATAGCACATGGTTTAATAAACACTGTCAAATCCTTCAGAAAAATGCCACTATTTTTCTTTTATTTTTTCTCTTCCCCCATGACACCCTTCCATCTTGTCTTTCTTGTTCCTTTAGAATCAAAACAAAGGTGAAAGAAAATCGTTGAATCTATTACATAAATAGATGTACTTTGTTAAGGCATTTTTGAAAAAAGTCAAACATTTCAAAATTTTAATACATTGTGATATAATATCATGGCTCATAAAGAATAGCTCAGCTCCTTATAGTGCAGAAGCTATACTGAGTTCAAATCCAGCTTATAATAAAATTTTGTTGAAACGAAGTATCTACTTTTCATTAGTAGAATATGGACAAAATGACACTCACATCATTTGGTTGCTGTGAGAATTATAAGAGTGTTTGAAAACACAGCTAATTCCTCATAAGTATTTGTATTCCCTTTATTTTATTTCTTCTTCAATATATACAGTGACTGTATTTCTCAGTAATTAGCTACAGTCATGTAAATTAAGTTATTACTAATAAAAATTCATCAAGGGTTATTTTTAGTGATGAATTATAAATTGTTCCCATGTGTAATCCTCTTTTTACTTTTTTAATGTGGTACTTTGAATGGCCACCAATAGAATTTGTGGATAATGCTTGGTCCATAAGGAGTGGAACTATTAAGTGTGACCTGTTGGAGGAAGTGTGTCACTCTAGGGGCAGGGTTTTGAGATCTCCTATGTTCAAGCTATGCCTAGTACGGCTCATAGTCTCCTTCTGCTGCCTGAGGATCAAGATGTAGAACTCTCAGCTCCTTCTCTAGCACCGTGTCTGCATGCATGCTATCATGTTTCCTGTCATGATGATAGTGGGCTAAACCTCTGAAATTTGGTAAGCCAGACATAATGAAATGTTTTTTCTGTACATGAGGTGCTGTAGGCATGGTATCGCTCAGAGCAATAGAAATCCTGACTAAGACAGTAGTCAACTTGTTAAATGAGGTATATCGAGGCTCATAGGAGGCTAGAGTCACAAGATAGAAAGATTTGGGTTTTAAATAACTACATTGAAAAGAACTTCTGTTGGTGGCATTAATAAGAATATAATAAATTCAATTCATGGAACATTTGACTTATGTAATACCAAACAATCCATTTACAGTCTCTAATCACTATATCTGCCATATTTACAAACCTGTTCAATGAAAAGTAACCACTATAAACACTAGAATGGTGGAACTCTTGGTTTTTGTTGTAGGTTGAACATTTGTGGGCTGGGAAATTTATATGTTGAAATCCTAGCTCCCACAGTGAACATGTGAAGGTGAGTTTTGTAAAATGTAATGAGGATTAAGTGAAGTAATAAAGGTGGGTCCCTGATCTGAGGTATTACTAGATTCACAAGAAGAAATGTCATGGCCCTTTAATCTCTATTTGTCCATACCCTCTCCAAGAAGAAAAATCACATGAAGATAGTGAGAAGGCATTTCCCAGTGAGACAAAAAGAACCCTTCCTCTCTACAATTGAATTGAGCAGAAAGTTGATTTTGCACTTCTAGATTTCAGAACACTAAATAAATATAAATTTAATATCATGAAGTCATCTATTATATAGTATTCTGTATGGCAGAATTACCTGCCTGAGCCATGGATTGTTTTTAGAGTTCTTCAAGAGGATATTACATGGCTGAAGATAATTTTCAGTAAGTCTTATTTATTCTGAAAATGCAATGGGAAACTTGTAATATATCCAAAATTCATACTTTCTCCTAGAATAGTTATGTGTTATTTTAAAATGTTTCCCATCATCAAGATATGATAAAATTGAAATCCCCATGACATGTATTTCCTATGTACACTGGCTCAGCTACTTAAAATATGTCCATAGGCAGTCAAAATACAGTAAGCTTCAAAAACAAGTAGGAGAGTATGTCGTATTGATGTGCATCTTGGAAGTATGTGATATCACTGGATACATTCTAGGATTTTTCCTTGGTCTTTTAGCCTTGTAGATAGTAACTTAGCCATATTCAATTTGGTTGAAGTTCCTGTTTCATAGATCTCAATTTTAGCTTCTATTCTAAACATTGAAGGACTTCCAAAATGCATAATAAATTATAAGATAGCAGCAAGTTGACCTGTCACATGATACTATTGTTCTGTAGGTAGATTCAAGAAGCACACTAACACATGCCAATCATCCAGCTTAAGACTAAGAATTTGTCTAAGCTTCTAGGATGAGTTTCAAACTTCTTACATCATCCTAACATGAAATAAAACAGTTCACATTTGCCTCATGATTTTCTATCTAAATTTGGACAGTTTGAAATATAGTTTGCATTTGCATTAATAAAATCAATTACCTCCCAAAGAGGAAAGGTCAGTGTCATTTTAGCTATCATCTTTCTTTATCTTGCTCAGAAGTTGGCATTGATTACACACATTCTTAGAAAGTATATCCAGTGTACAGTGATCCTGTATTTCTTTTACTACTAATATATCTTGTTCACTAATTTTTCCATCTTAGGAACAATATTGTACAATTTCAAGTAAAATTTCTTAACTCTAAAAGCAAAATCACTAGGAAAATGAAACTTTTTATTAGCATCATCATATGGCTCTTTGTATTTAAATTATACTTGGCATTTGACAAAGAATTCCTGCAATGTAACAGTAATCTTGGGAATGTAAAGGACAGAAAATGTTATCATGAGTTTATATATTAGAAAATATAGGCTCTATAAAATGTCGTCTCTGGTATCATTCTATCACTTCTCAAATAAATATTTTAAGATTTACTTCCAGAGGCAGTTTGGGTATTTAAAAATGTCTGCATACTTATGCTCTAAATTCACTTGTCCAGTTTTTATCATTATTTTATTTTAGTTTTATTGAAATGTTTTTTCACATTTCTTTTCCCCCAACTCTTCTCAGATTATCTTCACTTCCCCACACACTCAACTCTACAACATTTCCTTCTCTCCTTAGGAAACAAAGAAGCATACAAAACAAACAAACAAACAAACAAACAAGCCATGATTTTAACTGGGCATGGGCCTACCCTTAAGTGTGGTTAATATACTCAGTTAGATGCTATTGAGGAAAGTTAATTTTCTTTGTGAGCAAATGTTAATTGGAACAAATGTTAATTAACCTTCTTAGTTAGGGGTAGGAGCAAATGTCAACTTCACCCTCTTAGTCCAATGACCCCATCTGGCTGAATCTGAACAGATCCTGTGCATGCTGCCACAGTCTCTGTGAGTTTGTATGTGCATCAGTCCAATTGTGTCTGGAAGGCATTGTTTCCTTGGAGTCATCCATCCTGTCTGGCCCTTACAATCCTTCTATCTCGTCTTCTGCGTAATTGCCTGAACCTGAGATTAGAGAATGGATGAAGACATCCCATTGTAGGACTGAGTGTTTCAAAATCTCTCATGCTCTGAAGAGTTTCAGTTGCAGGTCTCTATATTAGTTCCCATCTACTACAGGAAAAGCATATCTGATGGTGGCTGAGTGAGAAACTGTTCTATTTTCATTCACTTTCCCAAAAAATATTACAGAACTTATCAGAACAACAACAAAAAAACCCTAAAATTAACTACCATAATACTACTAAGTTGTACTGTTATCAATGACAAGATTCCTTATCTTGATGGATGGTATGAGTTGAGAAAATAAATTAGGCATTATTACCTAAAAATTTAATTACTTAGCTGTCATTAAATGTTAACATAAAGACTTATTCCTTGGGAAGATAGTACCTAATATTTTGTAAATAAAGAAAAAGAAAACTAGAACATGTATACTATAAAAAAATTTACTTTGAATCTATGTGATTTATATTATACTTAATTGGAATTAATTTTAAATAATAATTCCAAATTGAACTTTTAAACCAGTTTAAGCTTATAGTAATTTCTTTCTGGTCATTCATCTACTCAGTCAATAAACATATATTAATCATCCATTACGTGCCAGCCGGTGTTCTGGAAAGATGGCATGCAAAACAAATTTAAAAAAAAAAACAAAAAAACAAAACAAACAAACAAACAAAAGAACTTGTTCCAGGGATGTTTTATCCTGCAAAGGAAAAGAAATGCAAGGTGTGCAAAACATAAACGACCAAGTAAAATATCAATGTTGCAATGAAGTAGTAATTGTTGTTATAAAAACAAAAACCAGCTACAATGAGGGATTATAGCATATTAGAAGGGGTATAAACCTGTTGATAGGATGACATTTTGGCAGAGATTTGAAAGAAGTAAACTTTCAGAGGGAAGCAAGTAACTTTCAGAAACACAGAGAAAAAATATTTTAATTAACTCCATTGTGGCATTTCTTCTAAGTATTATTAGTTAAAGAAACAACTATCTTATTCTGCTAATGTTAAATTCTAAATTGCTGTGTTTAACACAACTGATTAATTTCCTTAATGTTCTGTTTAAGCATTTCATGTCTCATGTTCTCATACATTCACTTTTCTATAAAAGACAGTTTTACTGATACAATGATCTAAATATGTACTTGTTGCAGTTCCTTACATTTTTATTAAGAAGTTCCTGACATCTAGTGAGAGTATGAGGTTGCTGTTTTCCTTACTAATTTAGCTGCATAGTAGGGTCAAAAGTCTAAGTCTCAGAATCGCAAAATTGTTCTGCCCTGAGATTAAAAGTCCTACTAGGTTTCAAAAAGTTAAAATCTGAATTAATTGTTGTGATGACTATTCTTCACTGTCAATGTGACTACATCTGGCATGAACTACAATCCAGAAAAGGAAAACACACTTGTGATTTGCTTGGTTGGAAGTGGGTGAATCCATTTCTAGTCCAGATCTTTGAAGGGGTAAGACACATGCCTTTGATCAGGATGGATCATTTTGAGGATGGAAGATATGCTCTTAATCTGAGCCACACCTTCTGCTGGAATGGAAGGACATGAAAGAAGAAAGCTTTTGTTCTTTGCCTGTAGCTCTCACCTTCCTAGTACATCCATTACTTCTCTGGCATTGGAGCCTACTTCTTTGGGATTCCAGTATATACAGAAGACCAGCTAAGACATCCAGCCTTGTGGGACTGAGCAACTACTAGATTTTTGGACTTTCTATTCTCAGTGAAACATTTTCAGATTAGATAAAGGTCACCTGTCATTCCAATGAATCCCTATCTGTATGTGCGTGTGTGTGTGTGTGTGTGTTGTGTGTGTGTGTGTGTGTGTGTGTAAAATTCATTCTCTAATTTCTGTGCCATAGAGAATCCTTACTAATACAATAATTTTCAATTATTTTTGTTTGTATGGATTTCAATAAACATGAAGGTTATTAAAACTTAGGACCAGAGATTTGTCAAGTAGAGGCATCTGGGTACTACCCTTTGGGGACTGAATGAGAGGCTGAGAACGAATGGCAAGCAATTACTAGAGAAACAAGAAAGAACAGTCTTTTACTATCATTTTATTTTGAAATGAAAGGTGAATTAATTCAGAGGGAAGATGAATCCATAAGGCAAATTTAGCTCCATCTGGCTTAAAATTGTTTCCTACATACCTAGGTTTGTTGCAGTCATTCTTATTCTGAATGGTACACAAAATTTAGCATTTTGAGTGTTCCTATGTAGATTATTCTTAGGAAACATCAAAGTTCATACAACTTAAAGTAGCCCAACATGATACTTTGTACAAAATATTTGTGTTTTGGGACAATTTGAGTACATAGGAAATCCATGAAACCTGATATACCTGGTAGTCTCGATTATTTAGAGTTCAATAAAGTCAATGAATAACTTTATAATTAATCATTCATATTATTCTATATGTCACAGAAATTAAGAGAGATAAACATGCTAGGCTGACAATTTTTCTCTTTGTGTGGGCATGATCTGAAAAGAGTGTTTAGGCTTCTTTGTATGAGGCCCCAAATCTACCAGACGAAATCCACAGAAGCATATTTTATAGCAATGCTTAATGGAAAGTTATCCAATAATATCATTGATTATCAATGATATATTCCCTTTATATAGTCTAAAGACTTTAGGGTTCAAAAGGAAATGGTTTTCTACTGTAAGACATACAAAAGATAGCATTTGAGATAGCTGCTGGCTAACAGCCTTCTAGTACAAAACAGAAAGTTCCCTTTATCCTTTAGTTTAACAACATGGGTTTTTAGTACTTGATACTTTGAGGATGGTGGGAATGATGATAGCAATGGTTGCAAAACAGATAATCTTTTGAGCAGTTTCCAAGATTCTAGAACACTAGTAAATGATTTACACATAGTATCTTACCAAATGGCCACAAAATTCTTTATATTCTATTTACTATTAATTTTCACATATACTTCTCACTTTATTTTTGAACCAATTGCAACAGAACTACTAGGAAGAACTGCTGTACTGTCCCTCTTAATCCAAATAGTCCAGATGATACTCTTGATCATTATTGTTATATCCATCAAAATAATACTTAATAATAATATCAACAGTAATTAATAGCATACTTAGTACACTTTATATTTGACTTTATTTCATAATAGAGAAATACAGCTTGTTTATTAGACTACTCTTTTTTTTTTATATATTGTGCAGAAATGGCATCACTGTCCTTGGCAAGATCAGTATATTGGTCAATGTCATAAAAGTAAATGATGACTAGAGGTCCAAATAAAGGTCTATAGCTAAGTGAATGGATGGAATTACTGCAGGAAAATGAAAACTAAATATCAAGGAAAAGGAAATATAATATAGTATTATAATAGGATAAATAACATATTAGAATCTGAATAGAGGGTAGAGAGGAATATGCGGAGAGAAAACTAACAAACTCTTTTTGAAAAGCTACATGAAAATCTACTACTGTAGAATATATATATATAATTTAAGTTAGAGTTACCATTACCACATAATGAGAGGAATAACTGCCCAACTAAGCAGCATATCCTAGCAAATAAAACCCCCAGTACCAGGAATTGTTACATCTTTTTGAGTCATTGGTCAAAATAGAAACCCATTCCAAAAAATTATAAGCCATTGCCAATGCTATTAATTACCTCCCACAACTTAATGGAAAGAGTCTATTGCTGAAGATACCACATACTTAATTCATTAAATGTGGAGAAATCTAGCTGATAGCTTTGCCTTTACTACGTAGCATTCATAGTGCTGAAAGGTGTTATAGATGCTACCAGAGGAGAAAAGTAATCACAAGTTTTACCTGACTATGAAACTGCAAGCTTCAATAAAGAGCTGTCTACAAACTACCCAATTATGCAATGGTAGCTTAAGTGTTATAGGAGTAACTGACCACTTCCCAAAAATGGATTTAAGGCCTATTCCCTGAGACAGAACTCACAGCTGACACCTCTTAATGAAACTAAGAACTGAAACCCTAGGAGAATACCTATGATATTATCACACTAATAGATCATATTGATGGCATATTGCTATACAGATAGATAAGTGTATTAGTCAACATTCATCACCACCTGGCAGCCGATTGTAATTAACATAGCAACTCACAAACAGAAAATGGCTAGAGAATTAGACTTTGAAAATCTCCTATGGGGCAACCCCATAGGAAAACCAGCAGTCTCAACAAATCTGGACCCCTGAGATCGCTCAGTAACTGAGCCATCACCCAGACAGCACACACTAGCTGGTCTGAGGCCCTTGACACACATACAGCAGAGGACTGCCTTGTCTCACCTCAGAGAATTCAGGCCCCAGGAAATGGGGAGGTGTGGCAGGGTGTGGGCAGGTGTGGGAGTCAGAGGTATGGGGACATCCTTTTGAAGATGGGTGGGGAGGAATGGGATGAGGAACTGTTGGAGGGCAGAATAGGAAGGGAATAACACCTAGACTGTAAAAAAATGATTAAAGCTGGGTGGTGGTGGCGCACGCCTTTAGTACCAGCACTTGGGAGGCAGAGGCAGGCGGATTTCTGAGTTCGAGGCCAGCCTGGTCTACAGAGTGAGTTCCAGGACAGCCCGGGCTACATAGAGAAACCCTGTCTCGAAAAACCAAAAAAAAAAAAAAAAAAAAAAGATTAAAGATAATAATTAAAAGGAAAAAAATCTCAGTCATAAACTGGATGTCTATAGTATATCTCTTTCCTCCAGGTAAGGGGTATCTTTAAAGAACACCACTCCCCTGGATGCTTATAGATCTATGTGGAAGAAGGGATAGAGGGATATTAGAGCCAGAGGCATTGGATTACTCCAAGGAAACAGTGTTTTCCAGACACAACAAAACAAATGCTCATAGAGACTGTAATAGCATACATAAGATCTGCAGACACTCAAGCCAGACAAAAACCCAAAAGAAAACAAGGAAAGTGGGCACAAAGTCTCATAGTTATCCAAGAAAATATTCTCAATTGATAGCTGCTAGAAGAAGGAAAATCAGTCTTTAGTCCAGTGACACTATGTGTAACAACCATACTCCAAAGCATGCGCCTTATGCCCTTGAGTAATAGAACAATGTAAATTGAATTCCTTGGTGTTTTCTTTTGTTATGTTTTGTTGTGATTGTTAGACATAGAAAAGGAACATGAAGTTAAGTGGGTAGAGAGGTTAGGCAGTACCAAAGGGGAGTTTATGGGGGAAGAATATAATAAAACGTAGGAAGTTCTAGCAGAATAAATTAAAAAGAACACCTTTAAAGAAAGTTATTTGAAAAGAAACTAAAAATAGTTTGGTACAACAGAACATAATAATCACTGGAATTCACCATATCCTAAGATCTCTTTCTGAAAATCTATTGTCTTAGGGTCTGAGAGACTACATTTTTTCTATATAGACAATAATTGGTTTTCTCAATGAGTATGTTAGACACTGTGTTCTTAGAAATCAGTCTAGATTTTATATTTTATTGCAAAAGGAAAGGCAATCCTTAAACAATAGCTGGATAGCCTCCTATCTTGAGATACTAGTAGAATCTGACCTTTAAATGAGTAGGGTGTTTTTATATTAATGTTGTCTTAAGGCAAGATTACATGAGTCTACTCCTGCATCTCAGTTAGTATTGAGTGCTCAGCATCTGTACCCACCTGCATCACTCAGTTAGGAAGAGTAAATATGTATGTATCAAAGTATATGAGAAAAATTGTTTAAAATCAGGGAAGGAAAAGGAATGTTGCCATCATGGCTATATAACTCTGTTCTGCTTGCTTTGGATCTGGACCAAGACTATTCCAGTTCTCCTTGCTTCCTACGAATCTTGATCAATTTACTTGTATACTCTGATACGACTTTGACCTGGACTCTCTTTCTGTCATTGATCTTCTGGACTCAGTTCCACAGAATACATACCATAACCTAGATTCTGCTTTTCTCCTGGATGTAGAGTGTGTTCTTAGTTACTGTCAAAATTTGCAAGTGTGACACAAGTATGTTGTTTTCACCGGATACTCAAATGCTAACAACAGTGTGTAGGATCTTGCACCATTCTATCATTTGCAAGAATCTATATATTGTGGTATTTACTCATTGTAACTGTGAGTATTCAGAAGGCAGAACAATCTCTCTCTGTAATTCTCTTGGCCTAGCACACATGTACTTAAATGCTTTTTGATTATGATAACTTAAAATGCTCAAAAGTTCTGATAATGGAAACAAATTAAGTTCTGTCACAGTGAAATTTATGAAAGCTTAGCAGATTAATGCGCCTTCATAATGGTGGATGAAAAGGCTTTTTGCCACTAGTAGAAATAAGTCACTTTCAACTAACAAGCCAATCTCTTTAAGAACAGGTAGAAGAAACTAGATAGGCAAAAAATAAATAAATAAATAAAACCCAGAAACAAACAAACAAACAAAAAATAAACAAATCAAAATAAAACAAAACAAAAAACTGGCCAGACCATAAACAGAAGAAACCACAGGTGATTGGAAAAGAAAACTTATTAGCATTTACTGTCTTTAAATTCCTTTCTCTAAATTCAAATCAAATAGGATTCTTTGTAAACATCAGAGGAAAAGGTTGCATGTGACTACTGTATGAATAGCAGGTTAAAATATGTTTTTAAAAATCATCAGAAGTTACTGATGTTCACCCTAACCACAATTTCCCACCAAAAGCTAACTTCACAACTATAATAAAAGAAAACCATGATACATGTGTTATCTGTAATCTCTCTGAGAATGTTACTATTTCTAACATAAACTTATTTCTTTTATTCTTGTATTGGATATTTTATTTACATTTCAGATGTTATCCCCTTATCCTATTTCCACCCACCCACCCCCCGCCCAGGAACCCCTTATCCCATCCCCCCTCCTCCTGCTTCTATGAGGATGCGCCTCCATCTACCCCAGCCACTCCCACCTCCCACCCTTGAATTACCCCACACTGGGCATCCAGCCTTCATGGAACCAAGGATCTCCTCTCTCACCTATGCCCAACAGGGCCATCCTCCCTTACATATACACCTGGAGCCATGGGTCCTCCCTATGTGCTCCCAGGCTGGCGGTTTAGACCCTGGGGGCTTTGGTTAACATAAACTTATGAAGCACATTCTACAATACTACAACTCTTAAGTATCAGGTGAAAAAGATTGAAATAAATTTATAGAAAGCTTAAGAGTTAAATTTCTCATTATAAATCTCATTGGTTATATCTGTCAGATGATGTCTACGAAACGTGTGGCTAATAATTTTCCCCCACTTATAAATATACATCACTTTTACTAACAGCAAAATATATAAATTTCAATTTGCACTAAAAGGAGATCCACAAGTGATGGTAAGCAACAACTACTAAGTAAAGCTATGGTTTCAAATTAGAAGCAATGCAATGGATATGAATGACTTTGAACCCTTATACTTTTCAAGGTTTGGTGATACGTTTTTATGCTGAAGTATATACATGTCTCTGATATAAAGGAAAATAAAATATCATGGGAACAATGTTCTTCTCGATAAAAGTAACTTGTAAAAAGCATGAATGAGTACAGTTTAATTTTAAGTCTGCATATTCACTACAATATAAGTCAGATTACAAATAAAAGTGAATTTATCTTTTGGATGATATGCTCCAATTTTGGTTTAGAATGTATGAGAATTACAAGGTAGACAAATAAGCATGAATTATTGTATCAAAAATATTCTAATAATTTGAGATGCTCTATAGATATGAGTTTTATTGGAACTCAGTTTTAGTTTTAATATTAATTTGGCATATATTTTTAACTTTTCAGCATTTGTACACCCTACTCTTCCCAGAAACAACCCCACTTCTTATCTACCCTTTTTTTTTAAACCTATTAACTCTATTTTGTATTGCTTATATATTCTTGTCTGTGTTCCCTTCCACTGGAGTATGGTTGACTTATCAGGGGCTACGCTCTTAAAAATATATATTCTCTTATTCCAATGACCAATAGATCTTTGGCTGGGAGTGTGGCTTCATGCCCACTGTCCCTCTCTACACTGGAATATTTTTGGCTTGATGTTGGACAGGTTTTATACATGTTGTTGCAACTTCTGTAAGGTCATACATGTAACTTCCATCTGTGTCTAAAAGACACTGTTTCCTTATACTCATCTACTGCCTTTCACTCTTATACTGTTTCTGTGCCCTATTCTGCAATGAGATCTGAGCCTTTCTTATTTATTATTTTTTACTTGTTTTTATTTTATTTATTATTTTGATATATTCATTTTGTAGAATAATAGTAATAGGCTCTCCTCTAGGGCCTATGGCGTGTGTCATCATAGTTACTTTCCTGACATATAATGGCACAGAATGCACTTTTGACAAAAGGAAAATGATGGATTGAATGAGAATGACCCACAGAAGCTTATATGTTTGAATACTTGATCCACAGTGGTGGGACACTTTGGGAGGATTGGGAGGAGGATTTGGGGAGTATTGTTGAAGTGGATGTAACATTGTTGAAGTAAGTATAAGAATTGAGGTTGGGATTTGACGTTTCAATGGCCCACACAATTCCAGTTTGCACTTTCTTTGCCATAGTTGCTATTTCAACATATAAGCTCTTACCTATTGCTCCAGTACTATGCCTGCCTGCCTGCCTGCTTCTGTGTTCCTTGCCATGATGGCCATGGACTCACCCTATGAAACTATAAGCAATTAAATGGTTTCTTTTATAAGCTGTCTTGTTAATGGTATTTCTTCACAGCAATAAAAATATAACTACAAAAACCAGGGTAGATATATATGTCTGGCTACTACCAGAGACGTGTTTTATTTTGTGAAGAGGAACTTAAATCCAATCAGAAAGTAATGATGAATCCCATGATGTTGTTGCCAGTGTTGTATTAAATCTCATGTATAACCAGCCAGTGTCATCATTGCAGTGTACAGGGTCCAGAGGTCAAAAAGCCATTTGTTTCATTTTTCCATTCGCAGTACATATAGCATCTTCCAAAGCCTTGAAAGATTTCCAGTAAGAATGAAACTTTCAGGTCCCTACTTGCTTGATATATGTATGTCCAGTGACTCAAGAATATAGTGTCTTCAGCAAGAGGGTCTTACTGTCAAGGTCTGGCTGGCAAACAAGAGCACTGGCAATAGACTGCAATATTTGAGGGTCTATGAAAGTTGGCCCACAACTCCAAAGCAGTAAGCCATGCTATTGCTGGCACTGAGAATTTTATTTATGAGTCTATAGTGTCTAGTAAGGGCATTATCACCCTATTGTATGGTAACTCCATAAGGGTTAAAGGAGAATAATAGAAGAGAAACAGGTTAAACTCAGATGGAAGATGTCAGATGGAAGATCTGGGGAGAGGTAAATAACACTGAAGATTTTTTAAGTCATATGGAAGGTACATATAAAAGTTTCCTAAAATTAATACAGACCCATATATTGTTTACATATTATGGATGATAGGAGCATGTTTTTAGAAACTGACTTGTGTCCTTAGTTCCTTCCTCTTCCTCTCTGATTCCTAGCCACCACAGGCAACTAATATTTATACTCCATTCCCTTCTCTGATGTTCTGTTTCACTCCAGGCTCAGAAACAATGGAAGCATCCAACCACAGATTGAAGCCTCCAAAACTGAGAACCATAAACCTTTTCTTATTCAAATTGTTCTTCTTAAGTATTTGTCACAGCAATAAAAAATTTGGTCAAGTAGAAATCTGCAATTCAGAAATGGGTTGGTAAATCGAATTGGTCACATAGCTGTCAAGTTGCAAAGGTAAGGTCAAAGTTTAGGTTTAAGGATTTTTAAAC